>VWYH01010773.1:774296-906649 GCA_013399365.1 Pampusana beccarii
AAAAAAAAAAAAAAAAGTCCTTTTAATTTATTTTTTTTAATTGATGGATATTGAATCAAAGCCTACATTCAGGAAAGTCCCCAGATGGCTCCAGCCAGCATTAGTACAATACTTCCTCTCCCCGAGAGTGGCATTTAATGCCTGCATTTTTCAAATATGATGCAATGGGTTGCAGCCCTCTTTATTGGGATGTTAATGATACCTGGTTGCAATAAGTACACCCACTGTATGCCCTAGGTTCATCCCTTCCAGACTAAAGGGAAGCTATACAATATGTTGGGAAGCATAAAGAACTGGGCTTACGGGGTGCGTTTTTAATTGGAGACACAAATCACCAAGGGGTCGTGGGGTCTGTTTGTCCAGGTGTTGCTGCCGAGTTTGCAGCATAGCTTAGAAGTCTGTGTTTTCTCTTTTGCCTGCAGACTCCTCTTCACCTGGCAGTGATCACCGATCAGCCTGAAATTGCCGAGCATCTTCTGAAGGCCGGATGCGACCTGGAAATCAGGGACTTCCGAGGAAATACCCCCCTGCACATTGCCTGCCAGCAGGGCTCCCTCAGGAGCGTCAGCGTCCTCACGCAGTACTGCCAGCCGCACCACCTCCTCGCGGTCCTGCAGGCGACCAACTACAACGGTACGGGCACGCTGCTGTATATCTGCGTCAGTGTGCTGTACTGAGGGTAGGGTGTGATGTCCTGTAGGGGGCAAAGATCTCTGGAGAGATGGAGAAGGACTGTTATACCCATTTGAGAGTTGAGGAGGCCAAAGCGCACAGCAGTGTCCGACTGTAAAATGTCACTGTCTTGTGGACCTCCTCACTGTTGATTATTGGCTCTCACGGTTTTGAATTTTGCATTTTTAGTGAGTACTTTTGCAGTGCTACTTTTTTTTTTTGGTTGCAATAAGTTGTAGTCATACACTGGAATTAAGCCTCTAAGAAATCTTTCCAAAATCCAACCCTGTTATTCATACTTACTGGAAGCTGGAAAGCTCTTGTGGAAAACACCCTTTTGCCATGGGTGAATTGCAGACTTAGGTATTGTCCTGTTCTATCATCTTGGCTTCAACTGAATGATAGGGCATGAGGTTAGACTTACTCAAATTTTCCCTCCATTTGTGTTTTGCAGGACATACATGTCTCCATTTGGCATCCATTCAAGGATACCTGGCTATTGTCGAATACTTGCTGTCCTTGGGAGCAGATGTAAATGCTCAGGTATGTAATATACCGTGAATTTAACCAAGCAGGGCTGGGTGGTCATAAAAATCAATGGGTCTGGCACCGACTTTGGCTCTCTTTAACGTGCCAAACCCTGTGGTGTTTTTACACAGGAGCCATGCAATGGCAGAACGGCGCTACATTTGGCTGTCGACCTGCAGAATTCTGACCTGGTGTCGCTTCTGGTGAAACATGGGGCGGACGTGAACAAAGTGACCTACCAGGGCTATTCCCCCTATCAGCTCACGTGGGGAAGAGAGAACTCCAGCATACAGGAACAGCTGAAGCAGCTGACCACAGCCGACCTGCAGATGTTGCCAGAAAGTGAGGACGAGGAAAGCAGTGAATCGGAGCATGAATTCACGGAGGATGAAGTAAGTAGCTATTTGCACCTTTTCAAGAGAAGGGGAAAATCCTGCCCTTTGTATTCTTTTTTTGGTGGTGTTGCTCTGATGACATGCTCTAGTGACCTCTACCTGTATAACAAAGGGTATAAATAGCCCATAAAGTACAGCAGCGTGATCAACCATCAGCAAGATGGCAATTGGGGCAAGCAAATAAATAGAATAAATTTAAGAATACGATGTAAAAAATAACATGAGGGAACAGAGGTTAACTTCACGCAACATGGTTGTCTGAACACCGTTCTATTGCTGACGCCTACAGAACCTCGTGAGATAAAATTCAAGTTAATGGGTGGTTTTCTCCTCCCCAGCATTTGTTTTTCTAGCGTTCTCAGTGCTGTTAAATGGCAAATGTAACCATTTCAGTGTAGAAATTGTATACACTGCCAAAGTCAGGGCATGCAGAATTTGGCAGTTATCCCAGAGTGGATATGATACTCGCAGTGAGAGTTTTGCATTAACAGCCTTTTGTTTTTTTCTTGCAGCTTATATATGATGACTGCCGAATTGGAGGAAGACAGCTGGCATTTTAAAGCAGAGCTTTCTGTTAAAAGGAGTGACTGTGTACATATGTACAGAGAAAGGACTTTCTTCGTCGGAAAAGAAAGTCGCAACGTGGAGGGAAAAAACAGGACGAAAATACTACACTGCCCTGCAAGGAGCATGTAATTGTAACAGGACGGTTCCAGGTTCTGGCCTGTGCTTAAAAGCAGGAGTGGGCTGTGTAACATCAGCAGAGATCTGCGATTGTTCACACCACCTGGTAAAGAGCCACATATCCAACTTTCTCAACCCAACGAAGGTAACAGACAACACATCCAGCCAGCGAGTAGCAGAGAGCTATCTTGTGGCATTAAGTACCATGAGGAGCACGTGTCCTCGTGCCGCCGGGCAGGCTCATACCAGCACGCCATCCTCTCAGAGACTCTGTGTGCACTTGCGTTGGGCTGGGGGGGCTCCCTGGCCTTACTGACCAACCGCAGCTGCTCTCAGTGGGCATCCCAGGTGGAGGAGTCAAACCAAGGGACTGGTGGCCTGGATGTTAGGAGCAAGTAGCAATGGTGTTAACTGTGGGCATTGGAAACTCTGTGTTTCACACCATGTGTGTCATAATTGCTACACTTTTTAGCAATTGTATATTTTGTAAATACTGTATATTTTTGTTTATAATTATTTTGGTACATGTGAGATATGTATTTATTAAAAAAAGTCAGATTACTGTACCTGTGAAATGGTTCATTGCGTGCCTCGTTGACCTGAGATACATGGGAATCCACTCGGTTTGGTTTTTAAGAAACATTTTACACCTAGGAGACCAATAGGGTCACAGGCTAAGGATTTTGGGTGGTTCACCTCTCAGCCCTTCCGCTGCAGCTAATTTTGGAAGCAGACGTAGGTGTCGTTTCCTGTGCCCGTTGTGGCAGGCAGGTCGGGGGGCTGCGGTTCCCCCTCTGTCACCCAAGCACCCGGCCGATAGGGGTTTTGAGGCCGGCTGTGGCAGCCCCCACCCACCCACCCTCTGCATGCCTTTTGTTCAGCTGCCGGGAGCTCCAACCGGGGGAGGCTGCAGGTTTGCAGCGGAGCCCTGCACCCACCCGCCCTCTCATTATCACCCGGCCCAGCTCCAGTTTGAACTCGGACACCTTTGGATTTTCCAAAGGGGATTTCCACGGGAAGAGGGAGCATACGCCCGAGAACACGTGCTGCCGCTTTCCACTCCTGAAATTCAGGCACGGGGCCACCCCTCCTCCCCACTGTGGGAGCTACAGCTCTTCTCATACAATTTACAGCGGTGGAGGATGTGGTTTTAACCCACTTCTGTTATTCCTGCATGTTTCTCTCCAGCATTCAGGCAGACAGAATCACTTTTCTCACATCCTCACCTGCACCTGATTATCCGTTGGCAGTGTGTCGCAGCACAGGACTAATTTTAGCCACAGATTTTTAGCATGTTGTGTGACCAATGTCCTGGATGGGTTGCATGAAGGGTGGCTGTGCCCCATTCCTCCTGTGCTGTAACCCCCTGGACCGGGATGGGGTGCAGCAGAGCTGCTGATGCAGGACCAAGATCTCCCAAGAGTGCTGGCCGGGGTACTTGTGTGCTGCTGGCACCTGGCCTGGCTCGGGCTGCTGGAGAAGGCCATGGCTCCAGGTTGCACAGGGACACCCATTCTCTTTTCCATCCTGCTCTTCCCAAGGGGTTCCTGACACACCACCTGCTCTAAGGAGGGCGCTGGTATGAGGAAGAGCACCGCAGCTGCCTGGGTGCCTCCTAATTTGCATGGAAGCCAAAGGCCATTGTGGAAAGGATTATATAAAATTGTCATCCTGAGTCATTTTTATTTCCCTTCCACTCTCATTGCATGAGCATAGCCCAGGCGTATGCTCTGAAACTTCCTTCTGGCGGACAGGGCCATGCCTGCATTGCAAACCTGCAGAGCATTTCAGCTGTGAGGCTGGGTGAGAATCTGCCAAACTCTTCTTTCCAGGGCCTCACCCTGGCACTCCAAACAGCTGTTAAATCTGAGCTGGGGATGGGGACAGGGAGGAGAGGTATACATTGCTGCTAGAGGTTTTTCACCAGCAAACAATCAATCCTCAGTGACTTTCAGCCTTTCTTGACTAACCATGATGTTACCACAGCTGGACGCAGAAAAGGCAATGTTCCTCTCACTGGCTACACTGTGGTTTCCCCCTTGCAAAACAGGAGCTAGAAATGCTGTCAAGGCCCCGTGGAGGCATTCACCAGCTATATATATCAGAGTTCTGGAAGCACTTGGGTATGGCTGGACCTGGTATGCAAATATTTAAATAGATACCATCTGAATGCAAATACTTTTTATTCGAAGGCCAGAGGGAGGGAGGAAAGTGCAGTTATCAGTAGTACCACGTTGGCCGAGTAGTTTCGGAGGCAGCGGTACATTCTCTGCTGCCCATTGCAACGTTTAGACAAACAGTATGTTAGCAAGGTGCTGCTATAATCTTGCAAGAATTCTTTAATGACTTAATAAATTAAGCAAATGCTTTAGTGTACAAGGAAGTTTTGCAGCTAAACAAATCATTGCCCAGGTACCTCAGGCTGGTTATCCTTTTGTTTGCCTCTACCAGTCATGCAAAAGTAACCAAGTATCATATGTGAGCGAACCACAGGCAAAGCAAGTAGCACGGAGATTAATGTGAGAATCTGTGTTTGTTAGAAAAATAGGTTGGGGCATGCTATGTACTTGTGCATTGCAAATGTGGGGTTATTCGTGGCAGAACTTTGCCTGTTCACTTGATGATACAAGATTGTCCACTGCAGGTCACACGTCTCACCCCTAGTTCCAAATACATGCTCCGAACTGCTTCGTGTCCACCTTTTTCCACACCTATCCGTTTAGAAAGATCTTCTGAGTGGTTTTGGTGATACCCTGCCTTCATGCTACCCTCTTGACACTCCGGCAGATATGTGGCATCACCCCATTTGCAGGACTCGGAGAAAGAACTCCTCACACATTTATTCTGCCAGCATCACTTTTTCCTTTGCCACAGCTACTATTAGCAGAGCATGCCAGCCTGTTCTTGCTTGTCCGCGTCCTTGCCTCAGCTCCTGCCAATGCTTCCCTGTGCTGGCCCAGGCTTCAAAATTCTCTCCCAGCATCTTTGTCACCTGCCCTGAGTGGCTCAGCAAGCTCCAAGAGCAGCCATGCTGCTGCAGATCAAGGTCCTGTGAAGTTTAGTTTTAGTTTCCTGACTGTCACCCTCTCTCCATCAGCCTTCTTCCTTCCCTCAGCTCCTGCCACACCTGTGTCCTCTGCTCTTACTGCCCTTGGCACCCGTGTTCACCTCTGCCTGCCCTTTTCTCCCTTCCAGGGTGAGCGCCTTTCTGCAGGTCCCCGTTCCCTCCTCTCCTGCAACACCAGCTCACCGTGAACTTATTCCCTCATCATGACATTGCACAGCATGAGGCTGCGTTTTTGTTTCCAGCCTTTCCCTGCTGCACATTCTTGTAAATCTCTTTGATAATCCTGCAGGGATATTCCCATACTTCCTTATATTGCGCATGAAGACCTGAACTCCCTATTTCCTCCCACACCCTCCTCTCTCCCCTTGTACTCCAGCTCCCTGCAGGCTCCTCTCGCCCCAACCACAACCCAGGGGCCAGCTTCAGTCCCTGCTCCCCTGCCTTTCAGCTCACTCAGCATCAGCCCTGGACTTCTCAAGAACCTTATGATGGCAGGAGAGAAAATGCAGGCTGTCAGGGCGGCAAAGGTGGAGAGCAGAACCCGTGGCCAGTAAATTGGGAACCCTTCTCTTCCATTTACTGCAGCTTCAAGAAGTGTTAAAAAGCAAGGGCAAAGGCAACCCTGCTCCTAGGGGCATGCACCGGGAGGCTGCACCCTCCCACTGGCTCTGGTGCCAGCCTGACCTTTGCAGTCCTGAGCAAAAACCTTTCACCGCCCTCCCCACCTGCTCGCCCTGCTGATATCAGGTCACGGTGTAGCATGCTCCTCTCATGCGGTTTGGGCTGTGTAGGCTGTTTGGTGCGTAAGTGTGGGTGTCTCAGCTCCCTCTGCAGGGACGGGCAACCCCAAGAGCTGCCTGCCCACCCCCCTGCTGACGGGCTTGTACATCATGAAGGGCCGGAGTCCTAAATTGTGGGCCTTAACTCTTGCTGTCCTCCTCATCCTTCAGCCTTTTGATGTTAGGAAGGGGTTCCCTATTGACTACTTAGCATCTTACACACCAAGAACTGTAGGGCCAGACAGAAGCCAACAGTGTTTACCAACCATGCGCCCTGCACCCAGCTGGTGGACACATCTACCTGCCTGCCTCAGCAGGACTTGATGCACCAGAATGCAGTGAGGCCACCAGAACCCTTAATCTACTCCCCAAAGTGGCAGCCTCATTGCTGCTGGCTTTGCCCCGCAGGTTTAGTTCAGATTTGGGTGAGCAAGATGGTTGAATAAGGAAAGGAAGAGCTGGAACCAGCAACAAAACCTGAGGAAAGAGTGATCTCTGAGGAGAAGTATCATTTGCGACTTGTTTTAATGGAAAAACTTCAATGATAATGGACTCTGGGCCAGGCACATACCACTTTTCTGCAGAAGCTGAGCTGTGAAAATCAATAAGCATCTGTTTGTTCCTATGATGAACTGCGGAACAGAGTGCCGGAATGGCAGGGAGGACCCTCTCCCTGGAGGAAAGCCCACTCTCGATTTAAGGGGTTGGAGGAAGGGCTTTTCCAGCAGTGCTGTGCTTCCAGCACCAGCGGGGCAGGATCCCAAGGGATGAGGGGACGGGAAAGTCCCGTCCTCTCCTGCCAGCCAGGACGGCGCCCGCTATGGGACGGCCGCTGCACAGCCTGTCCCCGTCTCCAGCGAGTGCTTATCACAGCTCCGGCACCTCTCGCCTCCCCATCCCTTCAGACAGCTCTCTGCAGAGTTAACATCAGGGCCAAAACACTCCCTTTAAATGCCAGCACATTTATCAGGCCATAACGTAAGAAGCTGAAGTCCAGAGGGGTTGAAGCAGAAACTCCCGCCAGCAGCCTGGAAGTTCAGCTCCCCTCCCTCCCTCCCTTGGCTCCAGCACTCAGATTTTCCCAGGACTGTCTCTTTGTCCAGTTTTCCAAACAGGACTTTCCAGTCCCTGTTTGAAGAGAGCTGGGGTTTTCCCCACTCACTTCTTTCTGCAGTTTTACCCCTTTACAGCAGCCACAGGCCACAGCACCAGCCTCCCTCATTGCCTCTCCAGCAGCAGTACAGACTCCTGCCAGCCCACCGCCAGCCCCAGGGGCTTCCTTGCTCCAGAGGAACAGGCGTGCACCCCTTTGATTTAAATCCTTTTCCCATTCCCAGTTTTGGCTAATTCAGATTAATTTTCCTGTGCGTCTTTTAAGGAAAACTCTTCATCTCCCTTGAGCTGAAAGCAAAATACGAGCAGATGTGTGAAAAGCGCTGCAAGGAAGAGCCTTAAAACGCAAATATTTTTAACACACGTACACCCTGTAAAGGGCACACAGCTACAATTACGGTGCAACACTTTACTCAGTTAATTATTACCCCTGGATTTCAGTAGCTTGGAGGAGGGAGTTTCCCAAGGCCCTACCAAAGATCTGTGTGAGAGCTGCTGCTCCACTTCAGCAACGCTCCCTGTTTGCACTGGGGAGTGCCCAGGGGCCGAGTGGGACGCAACCTCCCCAGAGGAGCACTGACCCGTGCTAAACAAGAGCCCGTGGTGTTCACTCATGTGGCGTGGGAGGACCCATGCAGCGTTTTTCCTCTCTGCGTGGGATAAGGAGACACCATGTCTCGGCTTTGCATGTGTGCTGAGCTGAGAAGGACTGAGAGTCGGTAAGGACGGCTGCCTGGCCTGTGCAGCATGCGCAGTGAAACCGCTCTCTTCCTTCAGTTTTTTCTAAGTGGATGGGTTTCCATTCCATCATGCGTTAAGGTTGATGTTTCTGGATTTCAGCTAAAAACTCGGACCTGACCCCTAGCAGCAACTTCTCTGAGATGTTTTGCCCCAGCAAACAAACAAGCCCTCCCCCAGGCTGCATGCAGCCTCCTTTTCCTGGCTGTGCCCGGCATGGCTCAGGGCAAACCCTCCCGAGGAAGGGGATTCACACCACCCGCATCCCCCCCAGCACACTGGACCTCCAAACACCCAATGAAACTTCCTGAGCTGTAGTAAAACATCCCACATCATCCGTCAGTCCATCCGCCCCAGACCTCTCCATGCTCCTGTCCTTGCTGCCCTGACCCCTACAGCAGCAGCCTGAAACCCACGGTGCTGAGCTGCCGGGCTCCCCACCGTGGCGAGGGAAAGCTCCCAGATTGCCATGTCTCCTGCCTTGACAATCACTCTTGCAGGACAGAGCTCAAACCTCTCGAAACTGAAATAATTAGGTGGAAATGGCGTTAGCCAGCAGCGGTGTGGGAGGCTGGCAGGCTTCTCCTGTGGTCAGCCAGGTTTAAATATATGATCAAAAAGCACAAGGGCATGTTCAATAATTGTGAGATTGATAGCAGGCAGAGGGGAAAGTGGCAGCTGTGCTGACAAAAGCTGGGTGAGACACCATCAGCAGCAGCCATGGGTCCAGCAGGTCCCCCAGGTCCACTGATGAGGTTGTCTCACCCCCTTGACAGCACAGTGGTAGCACTTTTTATATGGAAACGCTTAAGCTTTCCTCATGGCATCCTCCCCTCTGGCTCTGTCCCAGGAGAAGGGAGGTGAGCAGGTCCAGGAAAGGCCAGGACTTTTGGCCAGGATTGCCTTCTGCCCCTGGGTGACGGCAGCAAAGCCAGTTTCCCTTCTCCACGCAGCTGAGTCCCAAGGTGATGCGATCACCCACTTCCCTCTGCATGCCACTGCTGTATCTGAGGGACCTGTGGAGTAAGGAACTGATAACTCTTCGTTTCCTTTTTCGGAGAAGTCTGGGCAAAGCGGGAAGGGAAACCACGCAGGTTACTTGGCAGTTGGCTTCCTTCCATGAGCACCTCATGCACACAGTGGCATGACCAAGCCTTCCTCGGCAGGGTGCCCTGGGAGGCCTCTTCCTAAAAACAGCCATGCTGAGGGGCAGAAGACGAGCGGACCCAGCTGCATCCGCGCACTGCACAAAATTAGAGAAGAGCATCTCAGCAGAGCGCGTGGCAGCTCCGTGCTACAAGCAGGGACACAGACGTTTCTCACAAAGGCTTGTGTTTGCAGAAGGTGTGAGCCTAACCATGCTGCAGCATCCTGGGAATGAATGCCAATCTATCCAGATTTTCTGCTTTGAATTTAAGAACAAGTGGAATGATTCAAAATAGACAATTTTTCCATTTTGCAAAGGAAAAGTTTTGCTCTGCTTTGTTTCAGTTGGAAACAGTATATTGTTTAAAACAATAGAATGACTAAGATCATATTGAGAACTTCCCAGCTGAAACAAATTACTTCTGTAGACTCAGAAAACAAGAATTTATTTCATTTTTTTCTTACTCTTTGGAAACTTCAGGTGTTTGTTTTCTCACTCACCTGATTTTTTTTTTTTCTCCTAAGCTTTTACTGTTGCGACATAGCAGAATTTCCTCTCCCACTCTTTTCCTGAGTCATGTGAACTGGGCATACCTCCGACCTGGGGTTTACCACGTCTACGACTCTGAAAAGCCAACCCCCAAATTTTCATCCATTTGCCACTTATATAACAGCTACTGAACTTCTCATGCTTGTGTAGGGCCAAGTCTTCAGTTAGCTTTACAGCTAGCAGCCTTCCATCAGGTCTGCTTGGCTGCCTCTCTCTGTCACAGCACCCACTCCCCTCACAAACACGCATCCTATTCCCTCTACCCATTAATTCCATCCTTTGGCTTCTCTAAATACACAAAGAAAACTCAGCTCGTGGGAAGTGATATTTTCAGAATTGGTCCTGAGGTAATGTTTGTACTGAAAGTTTTAGAGCTGCGAATCAATCCGTGGGATGCATTTGGCTTCTGGGCGGGTAAACCGATGCTGATTCTGACACCTACTAGTGTCCTGCTGCTGGACATTTTGCCCATGACTTAGAACATGTCTGGAGACTGATTCAACCCAAGGCATGAAGCCAATGCACATGACCCAGGGAGTGTTAGGTATTTCCCACACAGATGCTTTCATTCAGCGATAAAGCAAACGCAGCTTGGTGTATCCTCTTCCTGGAGGCAAGTCCCTTGCATTGTAAGCACGTTCGTCATGAAACGCCACCGCATATGGCTTCTCAACATCACCTTAAGAAAAATATTATCTCTGCAGCTATTCTGCTTCACTGAGTTTACAGCTGGGCCCTTGAATGCTGTCAACAGAAATTGCATATTCCTTGTAAGCACAGAATAAAGACAACGCCGTGTAGCCTTGTTAATCGCTTTGTTTAATGGCACGTGAAATATCATATTCACTGCCAGTCCCCAGAGCATGTGAGTCCTGTCTCAGAGGACAGCAAGGACATAATTTGGGAGCAGGCTCCTTTCAGGCAGTGGCAAGCTCCCCTCCCATGCTGGAGTGTGCAGGTGAAGATGCTGCTGCTGCACAGGGTGCTGGCACAGCACAAGTGATCCTGTCCCTCAGTGTCCCTTTCCCCACGTCCACCCGCTGGCGCCGCAGGGAGACCGAGAGCTTCTGCCCCAGGCTGGGACTGACCCTGACCCAGCACAGAGGTGAAGAAGGATGCAGCACTGCTAGGCCCCGTCGCAAAGGGGAATTTTGAGGGTGAACTAAAAGGCAAGTGTGTTCTAATGGTAGGCCAGACTCTTTCATCACGTTTCGTCACCCCTTAGCCCAAAGAGCAGTGCTGTGACACACACAAGGCTGTTGCTGTTTGCTCCTGGTGGCAACTTGGTCCCCATCCAGGACTGGCCATGAGGCACAAGTGCTCCTGACATCAGAGCCCGTGGTTGGAGCAGGAGGTGTCTGCCTCCCTGCAGCACTCCAAGCCCTAGCCCATTAGCTGTTGGAGACCTGCTTCAGCAAACCACAGGAGGAAGTCAAAGACAAGATGCTTGAGATCAGTGAAGCGTGCAGAGCACAGTCCCACTTAACCTCATCAATCTGCCACCGGCATATTGAAATTTAGAGTTCAGGGGCATAACTTACCAACAGTGGATGTAAACAGTCATGACAATCAGAAGCAAGCAAGCTTCAAAACGAGAGCAAGCACTGCAAATGTCACCCTTCAAAGAGTTAAAGCAGAGAAGCACCATGTGCCCTCAACCCCTGCTGAAGCCAGCAGGAGCTCACCACCTCTGAACTGGAGCCTCCAGGAGCTCTTCAGAAAGGAAAGTGCAAGCTGGTGCAGAGTGACTGAGCTGCTTTGCATGGGATTTCATTTTACCTTTTTTTTTTTTTTTTCCGAAGCAGTGGTGAGAAAAAGAAGCAGCGATGGTAAATGCAAATATCTGCAAGGCATCAAGGCCTCAGCAGGGAGCCTGCTCAGCTCTGCGGTCCCTGAGCACAGCGATAAGGGAGCTGCATGGTTGTGATTTGTGATTGTCACAGATCTTGCTGCGATGACAGACTGCTCTCCAGGATGGGAAGTAAGTCCCTTTATCCCATCAACATCAGTTGGGGAGTTTTTTGGCTCCTACGCAGATGTGATCAAGACATGTACCAAAGATCTGCTCTTAAAAGTGAGAGCTTGACACACACAGCTGCCTTTGGCATTACAAGAAATGTAGAAGAAAGAGGAAATGATTTAAACTGTGTACATACAGCATGAGCTGCATCAAGCTGCAGATAGGATGATTCTTCTCAGATGTAGCATGGCAGCTACATCAGTGTCTCCCTCCCTCCTACTGCTGACAGCCAAATCATTTCTTTCACAGCTGTAATCGTACACCTAATGAACTTGCTCCTGCATAAACCTAGACTATCTCGTTTTCGCTAACTGGCAACCTGTTGGGCCCTCAGTCCCTGCACAGCACCTCACAGATCTCACGTGCAATGTCAGATTCGCTGCTGGCACGGTTTTGAGAGTCCCCAGGAGGGGCCCCCGGGAGAGCTGTGTGTTTCCAGCATCTGCCAACCAGGGCTGCAGATGTCCCGGGAGGAAACCTCACTGCGAGAAGCCAGGACAGAACAGGCTGATCAATACCAAAGGAATGAGGCAGAGGGGAGGGAATGTTTTTGCTAGCAAACAGCCAGCAATTTAAATCAGGCATTGCAGTAACAGCAGTAAGCCTGGCCGAGTGTGGTATTAGCCTCTCAAAGTGCTTGTAGTACGAATGCTCTAAGCCTCCAGTGGGGAAACTGAGGTACAGATAGTTGGTGATTTAAGCTGCAGCATAGGAGGGCTCAGCCTTAACAGCACCTAGAACAAAGAGAAAGTAAAACATCACCTCTCCTTAAAAGCACCTTCTGGAAACAACAGTGGCACAGGCTGGCAAAGGCTGGAGCTGGCTCCATCTCTGCTGATCACCGTGTGTGTGACTGGGGCAAAGCCACTGCCACCCTGTGCAGCTCTGCTGCTCCTCGCCCGAGCAGGTGACACGTGCACCTTAGGGCACTGCAAACCAGCAAACACAAAATGCTGCTGTAGGACATGGAATCGCAGCTCACACCGGGCTTGTGGCCTGCAGCGTCCCTGCCTTGGCTTTGGGCTGTAGCTCCCCAGGGCAGGAACCACTTTTAAACAGGTGTTTGTGGAGCTGCCTGGAGAATATGTGCTACCGGTCCCCTCCTCTGCAGAGCCACCAGGAACACAAACTGGTAAAACCAGCACCTACAGTATTAAAGCACTTGGTGCTGCCAGCTTTGAACACGTCCACTTTGACATCTGCTGGCACAGCCAAGATTTGGGCTGTCACCTGTGCAGCTGGCCTCCCTCTGTGCTTTAGGCTCTACTAAATTAGCAGACTTTCCATCAGCAATGTGCAATAAGGTAACGTAAAAGTCTGTGGAGTCCAGTAACCAGAGCTACGTGGAAATTCAGGAGGATTTCTTGCTGGGCGAGGGCCCTGCCGTGCCGGCGGGTTTCACCTTTGCTCAGCCCTGCTGGCAGAGGCACTCTATGCAAATACTGATCTCTTAAGCTTTCACACACAGGACTTTCAAAGGTTCACGCTCTTCAGAAAAAAAAAAAGTTACAGGATCAGATTTTCCTATGGCCCCTCAAGTCATTTTATTAATCACCAGGACGATTCTCATACGTCTTTCAACATTGAGAAATTCCACTTAATCACAGCCCGCCCTGATACCACCTTCTCAGCATCAGATGGAGAAAGAAATGATGCAGCGAGGACCTTAGTCACAGTAATGCTGCTTTAAGGCTGAACTGGGGAATGGGACATGAATCATCTTTGTCTTTTCTTTCTTATAAGGGAAATAGAGAAGATGATTGCTGCTCTGAGAATAAAATGCATAAAGCAGTGACAGATCTTCCTGTTTCCTCCCCATCTCGGGTCCCTGCTGTGTGCTCCTTCCCTGCACTTAGCTGTAGCTACTGAAAAGGTCCATCTCTCTTTCAAGCTACTCCTTGGAGATTTGTTTACCACATCTCAGCGAGTGCAGAGCCACGCAGAGCAGTTTTCCAGGACCAGCTGGCAGAGTGAATTGCAGGATATTTTCCAAACAAGCCAGTTCCTCCTTACAGAGGACTTTTCTGTGCATACAGATTCACCAGCGCAACAGGATGTGGTGCTGGGAGAAAAAAGACCAGCTCCTTGGAAAGGCCTCAGCGTGGCAATGATAGCCATGGCATCGCCTCACTTTTACGTGCCTGCCTGCTTGCCAGAGTCCCCTGAGCAGGTCTGGTGCCCAGGACAGAGAACAAGGAGCTGCCCATGTGAGCAAAGGGGAAGGCCAAGGCTGGCCAGCACGGCAGGGAGACGGTGGTGAATCGGGATCAGAGGTCATGGCAGAGCTGTGCTGTGTAAAGTTCTCTTCATGGCCTCTGTGGCCAATCCTTTCATTCCCCTGACCTGAGGCGCCGAGGAAGGAGCACACCCTGGGGCAGGGGCTCTGTCCCTTTCCCGCAGCGAGGTAACCGAGGGAGACTCGGGGTAACCGAGGGAGACTCGCTCTGAGGCAACGCAACACTGGGCAGCAGAAACCCTCTCTGCATAGCGGGGGGGAAACAGCTGGAATGTTTTGCCCCCTCTATCTTCCACTGGAAAATGCATAACCACAACTCCCCACGGGTGCAGCAGAGGAATAGATATCTTGCAAGAAGAATCCAGCATGTTTTATCGAGACGTACTTTGAGCAGGACTTAGGTAACACTCCACTGAAGAGCCAGGAGCTGAACTCCACACTAGTACTCCCTCCACTGCTTCAGCCTGCTCCTGCCCGACTAAATGCTAAGATCTTCAGGGGCAAGCAGCCCAGCACGTCAGCCGTGGCTCCCTGCCAAAGCATCCGGGAGCTGCAGCCCTGGCCTCTGCAGCCCAGCGTGCTGCAGGGTCTACCTCTGCAAGCCGCCCAAAAGGGCTGGATCTGAGCGGTAGGCTTGGGTTCTGTGGCGAGGAAAAGCATGCAACTCATTGCAAGCAAGCTGGGTCACGGTTTGCTGAAAAACAAAACCAACCAACTAAACAAAACAACAACAAAACCCCCAGTGCATTGCTAGGGAGAAATCCCAGCAAGCTGCTTCAGTAGGCAAGGGTTGCCCTATTTCTGTTCGGGGTTTCCTGCCCTGAAATAAAGGCGTCTCCGCTGAGAGAAGCTGCGTGCGTGCGGTAAGCTTGGCAGGTTGCACACGTGGGATGTCCAGCACAGAAGGGGATCTGCGCAGCACAGCCAGGGCACTTCAGCTGTACTTGTGCAATCGAGAGTCCAGGGTTTCCTAACACTCAGGTGACTGGTCACAGCTGCTGCTTTGCTGGGGTTGCTCCATGTCAGCCAGCCAAAGTCCTCAGCTTCAGCACAGACAAAATTTCCAAGGGTGAAAAGTGAGCACGTCCAGGGAGGCTGCAGATAATTGGGTAACTGGTCTGTGCTCAGCAGATCTCCTCCAGGGAAAAGGTCAGAGGAATTCTCCTCTGCAGATCGCTCGCCAAGGCTGGGGCTGTGCACTGCCCTGTTGGCCCCTTCCACATGCGCACGTACACGTGCCGGCAGGCTGTCAGCATTCCTGGCTGGTCTGAGCCCTGACTTGGACAGAAACGTGCCACCAGTTCAGCAGCCAGGGCTGCACGTGGAGTAGCTTGTCATTCATTTTGGTACAGCTCGCTTTTCTGTTGCCCTGAGTCTGCAGCCATCCAAACCCAAATGGCCTGTAAAGCTGGGGCTCTCCCCGCCTCCAAACCTTTCTATCACCAGAATAAATTCACCTCCCTAAGCCACAGGCCATCAGCCTTGCTCCAGCTCTTGGCAATATGCCTGTAGGGACACACTCCAGCCACATAGCAATGCCAGTGCCTGGAGACAGGCAGCGACCCAGGCTGCAGAGCTACCTGCAAGGAGACACAGCTTCCAGGGTTTGCTTCTGTTTTCCATCCCTATGCTCTCCCTCTTCCGCCCAGCCCAGCGGAGCTGCCAGCCATAGCCAGTTCTGGCTTCTGACAGCCAGCACTGTGGCCACTCCAGCTCCTGTGCAAGGTAGGTTGCTCAGCTCACTGAACTCTTGCCTTTTTTTTTTTTTAATTAGATTTAGCACCTTGAAGGCCAGAAGGAACCAGACCGTTCCTAGAAACTTTGCTAAAGGAGCTGGCAGTGGCTATTGGCCAACATAGACAACTCTGCAGGAAGGTGGTGCCAGAATTTACATGAGCAGGGAAGCCCCCGGCAGGCGATTTTGCAACAACATCCTCAGCATCCAGGACATCTTGACAGCTTCCAAGGTCACTCCTCCCCGTCGGCCCCAGCACGTCTCTCTGGCAGGCGCTGCAGTAGCTGCACGCGCTTGCTGATCACTTGCGCAACGTGAGAATCAAAGCTGTGCTTGGGGCAATCTGAGCTCGTGTTTTCTTATACTGCAAAACAGAGGCCTCATCCTCAGAGTTGAGCAAACCCATAATTTATGCTGGGGATGATCAGCCTTGGGCGCATGCGGAGCCACTGAGGGAGCTGCTCACGTTACTCGCCACAGTGCAATTTATTAATATTTGCTAGCCAAGCTATTACAAGCTGTGTCAGGGACACTGGATTACATGAAAAAAACAGCTTGTTGAGCAACAGGCTGGGTTTGACACTTAAGAAGGCCACTGCAATCCCCAGCCCAGAGGTCTTTCCAGTCCGGTGTGCTGGCTTTAGTCATGACCAATGGTGGAGACGCTGGGGTATAACCTCGCCATCACTTGGGCTCCCAAGCAACTGGTAGTGCAGACCTGTGTAGGGAGATGCTTCTGCCCATAGCAGTGACTGTCTTAACTACCCAGCATCAGGAGAATTAAGAGCAGCATAATCCAATCCCAGATGGAGCTGATGCTGCAGGGCCTATGGAAGTGTAATCTCAAGTGCCACAGAAATACAGCAGCTTTTATTCCCAGCTTCAGAAAAAACTATTTGTTCTCCAGTAGCATAGTGGAAATCAGCACTTGGGGATGGAACCCAGAAGAGATTTAAGACCCTAAATCAGGATGCTGGTAGGCTGTGAAAGCCTGTATCCCAACCTGCTATCTGGAAAGCCTGTGCTCAGCAGCTCCCTGCCTCCTACAATGTGTGCAACTCACCAGTGGCTTCTCTCTGCTTGGCTTGGAAGCCCCTGAGCAGCTGGGGGTCTGCGTGGGTGCGTGTCTTACATGAGGACCCTTTGCTGGACATCACATGCACCCTCTTGGAAGGAAGGACTGATAGATCTTTCTTCCCTCCTGGCCAAGCAATCTAATCCCACACTCTGCTCCTGACCCTATACCACTAACCCAAACCCCTGGCATTAGGGAAGGAGAGGAGACAGCATGTCCCTTCTTCTCACTCTTCTGCCCAGGGGCTGAGCCTTGTGTTCTGTGGAGATGTGCCTGGCTGCCCTTGGGCTGAGGAGCAAGAAACTAATTTCTCAAGTGGGTGCCCTAAGTGCAAGTTTATGATGTTCACCTGGGAGACTGGTACATCTGGACTATTTCAGGAGGAAAAGAGGAAGGCTGCAAAAGGGCTGTGGTGTTCACACCAGGCCCTAGGAAACAGCCAGCCCCAGCTGAGTCGAGTCTGGCTGTTAAGAAAGGCAGATCTTCAGGCAGAACATGTATTCAGTGTTTCCAGCTGACTACCAGCTCTGTTTAGCACAGGTCTGGTTAGTTGTCTTCAGTCCCTCATGGAGAAGTGCAACACCAGGACAGGGCTTGCTTCAGTCCCAGCTTTGCCAGTAGAAGAGGTGACGACCCTGGTCTGCCTGGCCACTGTGGTACCCACATCATGGCTGGCAGAGAGGATTGCATGGGCTTTCCCCTAGTTCAGTTCAGAGAGAACCAGCAAGGGTGGCTTAAACGAGTTTCAATTAACCTGTATCATTTTGCCCAAAGCAAACACAGGGAACTGCACTCTAATTACCCCACCAGCCATCTGAGGGGGAGCAGGAAACCCCTCCTAGAAATACACCAGATTACCAGGGAGGGCAGCAGCAGCAGCATGCCTTCCTAGCAGCAGGCAAAGAGGCTTTTGCTGGGCCCAGAGGAATGGACAGACGAAGTTTGTGCACTTTCTGTATAAAAAGACAGAGGCTTATCATAGGAATGAGTAGGAGAAGCCAGTAGGATGGCCTGCAAACACCTAGGAGCACAGAGCAGGACAGAAGTGGGAGAGGGCCCTCCTCAAGGGAGCAGCCAAGGCCAGGAGGGCACCAGGGAAGTGGGTTTGAACACACTGAGAGATGGGGCTGCCATGAGAAACTGCCAGGCAAAACGGCAACTTGTACAACCAAATGCGTGCCCTATTGAAATGGAGAAACAGAGAAAATCAGGAGAAGAGTCTGTTGGATCTCAGTGCTTCACCATGGCAACTGGCAGCCTCAGTCTCCAGACACTGCAGCCCCCCAGGCCACCGTGCATCAGGTAGGAGAGGGAACAAGTGGCATGGCTGTCCTGGCACACAGGTGTTGCCTTTGCTCACGTACGAGGGCTCACCTTGAAAGCAGGCCTGGCACCATGTAGACAGGCACCGAGCTCCAGGACTGTCCGTCAGGCAGCAGAGCCAGAGCCCTTCTCAGCCCCCAGCGAGGGGGAGGCTGAGGTGGAATGCTGGAAAGGATGCCAGCTGCTTGATGGAAACGCAATCAGTTAAACTCGCTGCTCTCACCTTGGGAAATTCCAGGTTCCTTCCACAAATGAAATGTTCCTTTTGCAAACTTGTTTTGGTGGGGTTCCTGCCTACACCCAGGCTGTATAAACAAAACCAGCGCTGAAAGTAAAAGTGTCTGTACCGTGCCGTACGCAGGAGTCCCTTCGCTTCTTGTGTTAATCGTGGTGTGAGAGCCAGCCTCCGTCACCTCAGTAACACACTCAAATCTGATCCGTTCGAACATCTGCGATGTGAGTGGCACGTGCCATCACATGTGCAAGTCCCCTGAGAGATAGATGTCTGACATTTCCCAGATCACCTGCTGACAGATAGGTGTCTTGGTGACTCAGCTCTCGTGACCTGCTGCTGCTCATCAAGGAGGGTTTCGCCACTTCCACTCTAATGAGCTAAGCCAGTGAGGTACGTGTTTGAGACCATCTTCTCTGCTTCATGGATGCTTTATGTCACAGCTGAGCTGTCAGTGCCCTTCTTTCTTCCATTTCCTTAGAAGCCAGAGAGCTCCAGGGTGGATTTGCCTTGAAGTCGTTGTAACTGGTGACATGCTGCACTAAGCACAGGCACTGCAGAAGAGCTGTGAAAGGAAAGATCCAAACCCTGAAGTGCAAGAGGATCCCACTTTGGAGAAGCAAAAAGCAGATGCCACTGTGGAATTAATTGCCTTGGGGCAGCCATACAAACCCTAGTTTGGATGGTAACCATACGACATTACCTGCAGCATCTGCAAGAACCCAGGAAAACCTCTCAGTGAGGGCCAGGGTTGAGGGCAGAAAGAGAGAAACTTGCAGAAACTCTGAGTGATGGGGAAGGCAACTGTAAGGCAACTAAAGCAGATCAGGGCAAAGAAATACAGATGAAGACATTGCCTGAAATCGCTAACCTTAAAGCAAAATTACCCCTGGATCAAGCCATTGCAATTTCTAGCTGGATGTACTGGATCTCAGTGCACATGGGTGTGCCACGCAGATGCTTATTTTCTAGTGTTTTTGCTCAGAAAGCAGAGTGTTTCCTGTGGTAACTTGCAAAGATGAACTCCCGTTGTTGGGTTTGGAAGGAAGATGCATTTCCATGCCCCTCAGGGAGAGTCCCTGACAGGACAGGCTGGCGAGAAGGCATGGCTTTCTGGTGGGTTCAGGAGCAGCCGGGGGGATCATCTTTCTGTCCTCACACTCTTATTGTCCTTTAGAGGTGCCTAGCTGCTGCAGGAGCGGAGGGAAAGGCTGCTGTCATGGCTCCCACGGAAGGCTGCAGCAATGGAGCTGTGCCAGCGCCAGCGCCGAGCCGCCCATTTGGCCTGGACTGCGGTTTTCCGGGGAATCACCCCAACCAGAGCAAACACAGCTCACACCTGACGGGTCGTATTAAAGCGTTTCTCACTTCCCTCACGCGGGCAGGCAGTGCCCGCCGCTGCTCTTGGGTCCAAGCTGGGACCCAGGCGCCCAGCTGGGGTGGGTGTGCTCCTGTGACTCACCACACCGAGGTGTCCCTGGGCAGGTGGGGGAAAATCCCACACAGCACAAGTTATGCCATTTTCTGGTTAATACCAAGTTCCCTGGGGTTCTTCTTACCTACTTTCATAGTGATTCCAGTGGAAAACACTGTCAGGGCCTGATTTCCACTGAGTGTACAGACTGAGAGGGCCACATGCTGATCAGAAGGAAGGTCAGCGAGAATCAGTTTTATGCCTCACCCTAGCCCCATTTAACCTCCCTGTAGCTCTCTGCTGCTCTCAAGCACTGCAGAAGCAGAAGTTTAAGTCCACAAGATGAGACACCTTCCCCTAATCCAAGTGTCACTTGGGGACTCCCCTACTCCTGCTGATCGTTTGCCCAGAGGAGGAAGCACTTGAGGATGCTTCCAGCAGGACTGCAAGACTAGGACAGAAAACACACACATCTAAAAGCCAGATTGATTAGTTAGGAAAAAAGGATGAAAACCAAACCTACAAGAACTGTGGGATGGACAACCAGCAGTCCCTATGTCGAAAAAAAAGGCACATCCTTCCCATTTTTTCAGCCAGCTTTGCCTGGCAGCTGAACATAGCAAGACTTATGCAGCGATGGAACATCTCCCTGGACACATTTTCCTTCCCTTTCTTTTTTCCGTGAATTGTTCTTTGGTTGTCTTTTTGCTTTTTTTCTTTTTTTTTCCGCTGGTTTGCGTGTGGCAACAGCTGCTTTAGGAGGAAAGCGTTGCTCTGGCCTCAGCATCCACTGGCTCAGCTTACTCAGCTTCTCCTCACGGGGATTTCTAGAGGAAGGTAATCGGCATTGTGGCTAAACCAGCTTCCCTTCAGCAGCCAGTAAATAGCCCCTGATCTCCCGAAGAGGAGCAAATGCACTTCAAGTATTTCACACAGTCCATGGTAATGCCTGGTCCCCATCCTTCTGATAGCAGCGGCAGAAGAACCAAGGCTTGTGGCCCAATGTGTTCATAGCTCCTAATTCTCCAGACCCTGTAGCTGACTAATCAGGCTTGAGGGATTTGAACAGATTTTCCTCTTAGTGAAAAATATACTTCTACTAAATTTGAAAACTCAGTGCTGCTTGCACAGCATCTCCTCCATTTGCATGCCAAGTCTGTTTTCCCTTGCTCCTTATCTGCTTAAAATCAGGAACACTTTGGCCAAAAAATGCTAGAAAGTTTGCATTTTTTAAAACCTGCCTGTGCTTGGAGGCACTATCTATTCTCCTGACAACATGGTTGGAGATAAAAGGAGGATACATCCCTCCTCCTCATACGAGAAGGGTCTCCCCTGGAGGTGAGTCTGCAGAGACTGTCATGAATGGAGCAGCACCCAGTGCTCACCCTGGCTGGGATGCTGGCGCACTCTCTCCTCTCCGTGCTCAGAGGTTGGGTAATGACAATGCCACTGCGTTTTAGGAAGAAGAGAAGAGGAAGGAAACTGTGCAAGACAGGGGTTTCCCAGACTGTGACACTCTCTTTATACATGGTACTTTTGAATGGAGGAGAAGTCTGGGAACAAGGGAAACCAGGAGGGGGTTTTGGTACCTTTACTTCTCCTTGCTGAGACAGTAACTCAGGTGCCAGTGGGAGCTGTGGTGGTGCCCCCCGACCCCAGGCAGCCTATGGCAACTACCTGCTGGGCCCATGCAGAGCAGCCAGGACCCTGTACACTGGGCCTTGCACACAAAGCACGCAAGTGACCTCCTGCCTCGTTTACTTGCGGAGCTGCTGACACCGCAAAACGCCGCTGGCAGGGCTGGGGCTGACGCATGACCCATGAGCTCCATCCGCACCCTGCCAGCCTGCAGCTTCTCCCCCGCAGCCAGCACTGCACCCCCGGTCCTTCCCTGTCCCCATCTCCTGTCCCACCCTGCCACAGCACAGCTGGGATCCTTGCATGTCCTCCAGAACCAGGTTCCTGCGTGGGGGGGGCAGCGTGTCACGCTCTGTGGCACAGAGGGGAGTGCGGGGTGGGGTGCGTACGTGCCTGGGCACAGACAAGCTGCACCGTCGCCACACAGCCTGCAACTCCTTGCTGCTCACACCCTCTAATTTGTCTTTTAATTTGGTCCTAGCAGGCCTCTTTACGAAGCTTGTCGGAGAGGACAACCCCCAAATTTAAGCACTCAGATGCAGGAGCTAACCCAGCGGGGAATTTTGCTGTGAAGCCATTATCGGCATTGTAGTATTTCAAGCACAATTAGGTTTGACCTACAGTGTCTGGGTGAAAAGATGTCACTGCTCATCTGACCACAAGAGATAAAGGCATAGGCCAGACCACTCCAGTCTTAGCAGATGGAACCCTGTTATTCACTGTTTGTAAAAAAAAAGGGAGAGGGAGAGGGAGAAGGGGAGAGAGGGGGAGGGGGAGGGGAAGGAGAAGAGAGGAAAGGAAAGGAAAGGAAAGGAAAGGAAAGGAAAGGAAAGGAAAGGACACACCGCCTCAGCTGCAAAGGCCATGACATCTCTCTGCACTGAGCAGATACCACTTGGTTCAGCTGCAGGAGATTCAAAGGCACTAGCAGAGAAAATCTCCAGAAGGGGAAAGGAGTCTGAGGAGGCCGTGCACATTCATATAGATTTTTACTTTATTTACAGGGTCTGCCATGAAGTTCTGTCCTGGGCTTGTTGAAAATTTGGCTGTACTGCTGCGGTGCAATTACTGAGCGTGGGAATTCCCTCCAGGGTGGAGCCCTGTGCCTTAGGTGTGGTACCAACAAAAACAAGCACAGGTTTTCACTGCTTCTCTCAGGGTGGGCCTCCGAGCAGCTGGGGATGGGGAAAATTGCCGTGAAATTTATCTGCTGTTTACAGTTTAGTAGAAGAATAATTAACTGCTAAGTGTATGGAAGTTGAAGGGGACAGGACTAGGACAAGCACCAATTTGACAAATTTCAAACTATCCTTATCCTGCTATTGTATAACTTACTTTCTGCAGAATTTGCCACTTTTGTCTCCAAAATAGAGCACCGACCCCTTCTCTCAGATTAAAAAGTATGCCTGTGACCTGGGCATAAGAGGTTTTTAAGACACTTGAAAATCAGAGCAGTTTATAGAAGTCGGTTAGTTTGCACAAGACCACTCTCTAAACATATTAAAAATTGTCGTAATAACCGATTAAGAAGAGAAAAGAAAGAAGGGTGGCGATGTTCCTTGCTGTTGAGGGTGGTGGAGCCCTCCTGCGAAGCCCCCGGGGTGCCGGCTGACCCCCGTGCCCAGGGAAGCTCCCGCAGCAGGGCCGGCGGGAGATGCAGACACCCCGTCGCTGCCATTGGCGAGACTGCACCACGCGAGGGTATTTTTAAACAAAATTTTAGAGCACAGATCCAGTCAAAACACACCAAGCAGGTTCTGCCGCAACTATATTTAATCGCTGTGCTGAATCCTCTCCCACAGCCCGTGGCACAAGGCTCGCGAGAGCACGGGGGTGCTGGGGCTGGTTTCCTCTCCAGCTCCGCTATCCTCGCATGACCCTGCTGCTGAGGACAACACCGGTTTCCTTCCCAGCTCTAAAAATCAATGGATGTGCAAAGCCGAGCGCCCGGGTTTTGTTCACAGTTATTGCAAATACTTGAGTTGTGCTAAATGCATATTTTTCAGCATAGGCGTACGTCAAGATTTTTTTCTTTGTTTTATTTATTTATTTTAACCAAACCTTTCGAAGGCAAATCAGAGGCAGAATATTATGGGATAGCAGGCATCAACATATTAGCCAGCACAGCTAACCTGTCTCAGCAGCTCCACGGTATTTGTCAGGAGCAGAGGGAGGGAGCCTGAGCCTTTCAGCAGCAGGAACGATTCCAGGCAGTAACCACAGCTCTTAAACCCAGCCCTTACAACAGCCTGTTTTACGCAAAACTGAAAGAAGCACACGCATAAGGAGTTTCACAAGCTTTGTCTGGCTGTGTCCGTGTGAGGTACCTGCCGAGTAGGCTGAAATACAGTCTGGAGGATTGCACTTTTACTGCTGGAGTGCCCCAAGCCAGCAAGGCGTGTGAAGTTGGCAAAGAGCAATTGTTTATTCTCCTAGGCAACGATCCATCTCAAAACGCTTTAAAATATCAACACAGTATAACAGTGGCAACCCGCAGCATGTGGCACAGCCCAATCGAGGGGTGTGCTTTTTGCACTCTGACAGGATGGCAAAACATCAGCCTGTGCTAAACCAGGTCCTGCCCACCCTGTTTCCCCAAGATCTTCTTATCCTCCCCCAGCTACAAGCACTGGAGCTCGTGCAACCGTGTGGTGAGGTGCGAGCTGAGCCAGACTAAAGTTAGTCCAGCAGTGAAGCAGGGACAAGTACCGGCCCGGATGGGCTCGCTGCGCTGGCTCAGCTTGTGGTGGCACAGAGGCCGCTGCCGGCACAAGGGGTGGCGTGGGACCGTGCCGTGACCGAAGGCAGCCGCTTCCCACCTAGATCTGGTAAAGACACTGTGGGCCTGCACCCTGGCCTGTTCACGCCGAGAGCCAAATGTCATGAACCGGAGCCCAGAAGCTGAAACAAGCTCTTTCACCCGCTCTGCACTTGCAGCTCGCCTTGGCCTTTCCAGCACTTTTGAGAGCTCTGTGCTCCTGGCAGAGCTGGATCACAGCTTGTATCTATCCACACACCTTAGTTCCTGTTACAAAGCACAAGGGTTCATGTATGGCGACGGTATATGTTTGATTTGCTACCCAAGTGGGAAAGCATCACATACGCATTACTATCTGCATTCGAAATAAGGGCTGTAACATCATTTTGCAAATATGTGCTTCAGCAGCAGCAGTTTCTCAGTCATCCTCCTGCAGAACACATTGCACATGCTTTCATTCGTCAATAGGTCAAGCATCAGAGAGCAGAAAAATCCATTGTGTCCCCTTTTTCTCTATTGATAACTAAATCCCCCTCTTAAAATTGAAGGGAAGGACCTTTGTTACTTCATTCCTGTAGTACAGACCTCTTGTAAAGCTACTTAGTACTAATTCTTTGTGTTGTCTTCCTTTTCTAGACAACCTTATGCCCTTTTTCAGACCATAAAAACCCTCAAAACCCCTGCCTGGATGCCAGGACATTCGCAACATCTGGATTTCCCCCCTCCCCCTTTCCAGACTTATTTTGCAGCCCATCTCTGTAACTGTTGCCTTTGAATTTATCAACCATTACTGCACTTTAGGCAGATGTCCCCTGCTGAACTACTTACACAAGAGCTCAGGTCTGTTTGCTGCATTGGAGTGCGAAAGATGTAGGTGTTAGCGCAAAGTACTCAACATAGGAGAAAAAGTTAAAAAAATACTTCCTGGTGAATAGCGTTGTCACCCAAGGGTTATAACTATTTTTGCACTTATAAAGCTAATAGTACACCATTTTATACTTTATTTACTTGGTTTGTTACTAGGTAAGAGAGGTTAGTAATGGAAACTTTTGGAGATAAGAACAGGGAATATCATCACCCGATCTTCTAACAGGAATTTAACAAACATTTCATGTGTGCAGACACCCACAGGGCAGAGGAGGCTGAGGGTTCAGGCAGCTTGCCACTACCTCGCAGCAAGCCAGGCTGCCTTCCCGGTCACCACCAAAAATCCTCCTTTCTCTGCCGTCCCTTCTGCTCACAGCCTCGGCAGCAACAACCCTCCAGCCTCCTCAGAGCCACGTCCTGTCACCTCCGGGGCAGCGATACCCCAGCTAACCTGGTAGCCTATTTTCAAGGTTCACCACATCCTTAGGTGAGAATTTTTTAATTATTTTTTTTTTTTCCTGTCAGCCAGGCATTTCCAAATACTGTTAGCTGAAACTAGGCTAACATTCAATGCAAATACATTTCCTCACAACACCCTAAAGGTATTCACAACTACGAGTGGTTTAAGGGGCACAGATGGAAAAGGGAACGAAAGAAATGCTGCCCATCCCACTTGTGCTACAACCCAGTCCAAGGCAGCTGTCCCCACTGGCAGACAACGTGCTGCAGGTTTTCTAGACAACTCGTTGAAGTTTTACCTTCCTAAACACCCTAAACCTGCGCTGCCCAGAGAGCCCCCTGCCTGGCCAGCCATGCCAGCCTCCTGTTACATTCCAGAAAAGAGGCTTCAATGGACTGAGAGAACTGACATCTCCCCTCTCCCTGAGGAAAATACTTGCTCACAAGGGAGGATTTTGCCCGCTGCTCCTACCAGATGCACCACTAGTTTAACCAGCTTAGGGATCCTGTCCTGCACTGCCCCCTGTGCTGGTACTACTAGTACAGGACCGGGATCAAGGTTAAACCAGTGTCCAAAGAGGGTTAATGCTACTTCTCTGGATTTTTTAAATTTTTAAAATTTCGTTTTTTTTAAACCGAGACTTGTTTCCAAATCAGGTTCCCTGGGTAGATCTGGAAATTGCTGGACTACACCATGGGTACAGGAGCAGAAGCACTGGGGTGAAACTGCTGTAATAGCACCATCCCCAAAGGAACATTCTTCAGACTAGAAAGGGGTAGGTAGTGCTGGTGCTGCTCAAATGAAGGTTTGTGTCACCTGCTGACAGAGGCAAACTCCACTCTGGTGGGCCAGGTGTCACCATGTACGTGAAAGACCAGTCAAGAGGAGAATGAGCCATGGACACTCACATTCCTCTGGTAACGCAGGCTGTTGTTTCCACAGCAGCTAAAAAATAAGTGGTGCAACCCCCTTTCCCTCCGCCCTCCTTTACACCAGCACTATGGCCAATCTGATCCTGCGGTGACTTGGACCAGCTCACTAATCCAACAGAGAACTGAACCGAACAAAGTGATGTTTTCCATCAGTTTAGTAAACAGAAGGGCTCGTTACAAATGTAAATGAACACCAGTGCTGGCTGAAGGAAGAGGGCGGACACAGCCGGGATCAAACCAGGGAGGAGAGCGGGCGTACGTGTGAACATCACAGCAACATCAGGTGTCACCGAAACGCGTCCCTACCTCCGAGCACGCAATCCCAGCCCGTGCACATCCACACCATGTTTCTCCATCCACAGCTAACAGTTCGACTCTCTGAGTGTTGCTTTCAAGTTTGAGGAATCCCATTAAGGATTAAATACCTCATGCTCACAGCTCTCTGTGCACGGTGGGTGTCACAAGAGGCAGTTTTCTGGGAGAGAAAACAAACATATAACTTACTAGCCAAAAATGACAGCTTGGCTTGTGCGTCCCAGCCTGTGCTGCACACTGTGTCACCGAAGCCTTAGCTAGGGAACTTTATTCCAGAGGCTGGTGGTTCAACGTACAGATCAGCTCAGCCACAAGGAGCCGCACAGCAAGGCCGTGTGGTGCACCTGCAGCGCCGGGAAGCTCAGCTGTGGCCGACAGGTTCCAACAAGGACGGGGAGAAAAATACTAACCCAAAAAATGGAAGCACTCACTTCTTCATAGGTCACTCAATTCTGCTAAGCGCAGTTCACCCAATTTGGACTTCAGTGATATGCTGGGTCTATTTATTCACCAGGTTTACAGCCAAGTCCATTACGGTTTCCATATCTAACATCGTGGCACAAAATTTGCATAGATGATGCTGGCACAGATAAGACTAGAGAAAATATTACTATGCTAAGAAAAGCTTGGTGAACAGCAGCAAATTCTGTTAGTAACTGAGGTTTTTGACAGTCATTTAAGAAATGTAAGTTTATTTGCATGGACATAGTACAAAGGACAGGAGAAAGTGTTTTGTTTTTTAAATGGGAGATCCATGATAAACAAACAAAATTCACATGCTATTTTAAGCAGCTTTGCATAAGCACGTGACGATCCCTGTTTTAGTTTGGGCATGAGAGGTTTAAGTTCACTGTTCCAACGGATCCTGAACTACAGGATGTCTTGCATTGTTTCCAAATAGTTTGGGTTACAGCAAAACGAGAACAGAACAAACTGTTACTAGCAAGAACTGGCTGGAACAAGCTATGACAATTTAAGAACTTCCCATCGGAAAAAAAAATAAATCACTGATTACAAAATGAAAAACAATGCCCCTACCGTTATTACCCTGGTAGCGTAGGGGTTTTTCTAGAACAAAACACGAATATTGTCATGAAAATGCTTCACAAAACTTGATCTCGTGAGCCAACACGGCTGCTGTTTTGCAGAACTCAAAATAGCAGGCTTTTTCTGGAGGGGAGAAAAAAAAAATAAATTGTTTTTTTATTCCTTCAACTGCCAGCAAGCTAAAACTCTAGTTCTTTCATCTCACTTCCAACAACTTCCAACCAATACTGAACCAAAGCATTTCTTATTTGGTACATCTGGACCTTGGTTTAATGAGAAACAGTACAGAGAAGGTAGAGAAGAATGCAGCATATGTCACTAAAATTGCTGTAATGTATCTACTTGTACTCACTCCACCTGAACTCCCCATCTACCTCTCTGTGCTCACGTTGCCATCACCAGAGGCTTTCCAGTGAAAAGTTATGGTCTAAGATTGTGCATTACAAGTTGATTCAGTAGCATGTTACACTTAAGAAGTATCTGAAATCCTAGAGAGGTTAATTACTGTCTGCCTTAACACCTTTTGTTTCCAGGATGAACAGACAGACAGCTCCTGACGACCCACAGACTGTTTCTGTTAAGCTATTCTGTCTCTAAGACATGCCTTTTCTACTTCTGGGCCCCCTTAGGGGGTGGGGGTTGCTCATAAGAAATCCAGATGCTTTTCACAGAGTCCAATAAATACTGATTTACCTAAGCTGGCTGCACGTACTTGCCACTTACACCCTTACACTCTACAGCATTAATAAAGAGCAGTGGGAACATAACACAGACACAGCTACAAGCCTGCACAGACCCAGTCTGAGTTTAGTACAGGTAACAATGACCTGGGCCTAGGATGCAAATAAGACTTGATCCTGTTCCTGCTAAACTGCTCTTGCATTCACGCTGTAAACTGCATCTACCAGGGTTCCCAGCACTGGCACGACAAACCACAGACGTGGAGCGAGCCCAAGTCCGGTATCGCTCTCGATAAGCTCTACCCAAGCCATCAGCGCCGGGATGGTACCGTGCCCGCTCCAGTTCCTCTGCAAGTGCCAGGTCTGGAACCGCAGGTGGCACCAGGCACAGCCCCACAGCAGCTGCAGCTGGTGCAGTTTGGTTGCAGGTGCTGTGAGCTCCGGGGCGTGAGGAATGTGATCACATGTGAGCGTAACACACGGGGTTTTCCCATGCGGTCAGGTATCCCCACCTGCGGAGCCGCCTTATCTTAAACAACAAAAAGCTTCGACTGAGAAAAATCCCCACCATTAATATGAAAACAGAACCATGAATCTGCACTACAGGACAAAATACTAGCAAAAATGGCATTTCAGTTGCCGCACTTTTAACTTTGCTTATTTAAAAAAAAAGATGCAACGTTGCCAGGTAATATATTGTAGACGGCTTGTTGCATTAACTCTGAACACAAGACGGGACGTTCTGCCTTGCAAAAGCATAGAGTACGAACAAGCATCCATTGCTCTTAGAATCACCGAGTTATACAGCCACATACAAGCTCCGAAAATTCGAATTAAAGGTGTTACAGGGAGTCTTAATACTAAATACTCTTGTCACATGGCTCCTCAATTGTCATCTTCCTTTTAATTTGTTTTGTTCAATAAGTCATTAGTGAAGTTTTCTATACAAAATTAAAGCTGATCAAGAACAACCTATCAGTGCATTATGTTTTACGGCAAAGTACATGATGACTTCAGTCTACTCAAATTCCGGGCTGTTATACAACTGGAGAATCAGGAAGAAAGGTCCTGGGAAGTTTCAGAAACTCAGCTGTCACTTGGAATGACAAAGACCTTTCCAAGTGTGCCATTAACATTTGTTCTACCGTTACACAAAACCATACAGAATTCTCAGATAACCAAACCAAAACCAGAAGCAAGGGTGGCTTCACCTTAACATCTACACTACGCTGTCTGACATAAGGGAAACTGAAATTTGGAAGCACAAATGGAAATTCAGGAAGCTTTGTGAAGTCAACAATTCACAGTACATTGGAATCTCCTCAACTCAGTTATCACATAAGGTTAGCATTAACTTTTTGTAAAACCACCAAACACAGAATTGCATCTCCTTTACTGCAATTAACTTGAAAAATACACATTCAAGGGGCTTTAACTGTAAAGCAAAAAGAAAAGCAAAAAAAAAAAATAATCAAGTAAGCCCAGTTTCTGATGACTTATGAGGCCTTCCCCAAAAGTCTCAAAAAAATCAACGAGAATTCTGGAGTAATTAAAGCAAATATAGGAATAGCATAGCAGAGGAATGAAGGAGCTAAATTGTATTAGCTTGGCGTACTCCCAAGAAGACTCATGTCAACCCAACAGCTAAAAATGCTTGTTAATCTGCCCTTTCTCCTCAGTGCCTCCTCCCTCACAACTCCATCATCTCGCTTTTTGCTGCTGAGGGTGAAACCTCTTCAACTGCAGCAAAACAAAAATGTTTTTTGCCGTCTTCTCTTTTCTCCTAACCCAGAACCTTTGAAGGAGCAATGGGAATTGCTTCCCAGAGACGTTCTCGTTGATGGACTTCGTCTATTGGCCCCATCCAGCCCCAACATTGTTTCTGGCGCTGCCCAAAACCTCAAACCAGGTCGGTAACAACAGCCAAACTCCCAAAGTACACTGCATATAAAACCTGTTCCCCTAAATAAACGTTAGCTTCAGAGCTGTGTTGTTATAGTAGATGTCCATTAAATTTACTATCTGGACCTCAAATAAATCAGTGTAAAGGAATGCAGTGGGAAGCACAGCACAAGTTTTTTTTCTTCAACTTTTGTCCTGTATCCTTATAGAAACCTGAACAAATGTTAAGATCTTAATTTCTCCACAGAGCAATAATGTTATAAGCCTTTCAATACCAGGGCAAGAAGAGGACACAGGTATAAGTCAGAATTACCTCAACACCCCGCCCAATGTGATAGAAAACTTTACGTTAAGAGCCAAATAGCTCAGATGAAAAATACAGCGCAGAGTATAAAACTTCTCTTAAAATACAACTAAAAGGCAAGCAATCACAGAAATATTCAAAATCATCAAGTTTTAAAAAAACTACATTAACAGGAGACACCAAGTATTTCAAAAACCTCTGTTTTATTTGTACAGAGTAAAATACATCATATAATGAACATTGTTTTCCACCCATAATCTAAAGCCATTAATAAGTGTTTTCGGCAAATATCCTGGTCAGAAGCACAGACAATGGAAATGGGAATGCTAATTAGTCTCTCTCTGCCAGAGCTACAAGGTGCACATCAATCTCTGCTTCTGTAAGGATCCTGAAAGAAGAAAAAAACAAACCGTAAATAGCTTCAACGATCCTCCTCCTTAAGCTATAATGTTCCAACCTGATATCTACACAAGTGAGTTTTATACAATGCATCTTTCAGCCCTTTGAAGCCCTGCTGCCAGGGCCACAGGCTGACATTCCAGTTCTTTTTGAAAAATAAGAAGCCAAGACACTGGAGAGTAAAGAGGCAACAAATGGAAGAAAGAGAACAGGTAATTCCTTGTAAGTGACATATTTGCAAGCTGGGCCCTGGTGAGGAGAATGGGTATGGTCATTAGTATGATTACTCCAAGGTGGACACAGGTTTTCATATTCTTCTCCCTCTGCTTGTTATCCATCCTTTCTGAAAAGGACAGAAGACCCGTAAATGCAGTTTGGTAAAAAAACAGCACTTGACCCTTGAGCAGCAGCAAACGGGTAATGCAGCTCCTGTACGCTTTCTCAAAAATGCTGTTATTCAGTGATCCTAAACACACCCCACCAAGTGCAAACCCACCCATCATCACCATGTCAACTCTATGCACATTAGGAAGCACTTGAGTGGCTGCACCTGCAGGACACAAAGGTTTGAAGCCTCTCTCCAATCTCCACCTACCAAGTAGCTAGACTGAAGCAGCAGAGGACTTGGCTTGGCTGTTCCTGTCTGGTTTTTTTTGTTTGTTTGTTAAATTAAAAAAAAAAAAAAATTAATAAAAGACTAAGGCAGAAATAACTGAACTCCTCTGCAGCAAGCCAGCCGTAACTAAATTTTAGCTAATGCATACCTAGAGGGTCATTTTGCATTAACAAAAGCGCCCCAAAAGCTATTCTCCCACGTTTCATGCACACTTCTACAGCTCTGTGCTGTGAGTAGGCTGCCTGCTCCGCCGTACCTGACGTGGGGCGCAGCTCTCAGCAGGAAGATCTGGTGTTGTCTCAATAGATTTGACCAAGGGACCTTGCTGCACGCTGTGCGCTGCCCTCACACTGGGCAATAACAGGGGAGGGGGGAAATGGCAGGTGTCTTGCTTTCATGCTAGGTGGGAAAACACTTTTCTCTACTGCATCACATAATCATGTCAAACATTTTAAAACCATGTTACTATTTTTTTCTTAAACAATGTCTTTTACCAGTACCCATTTTGAAGAGTTAAAAGTAAAACAAACAAACAACAAAACCTCCAAAACTTCTGACATCTCTTTTTCTCAATTCACCATTACATAAGAAGTTAAAAATAATTGCCCATAACCAGAGAAACACACCAAGTTCTATCAACACTGATCACTTACCTGAATTTAGGATTTTCCACTGTAACTACACCAACTTCTATTTCTGAAGGTTTGAAATCAATGGATAGCACAGTAGACAGGCATGTTATTGCTGTCTGGAAGATGATAAAAAACCGCTATCATTAAACAGAAAGCAGTAAGGCTGCATTTCTTTTTTTTTTTTTTTCCCCCAATAGACACAGCATTAACAACTGCCCTTCCTTCTAGTTTTGAGTTATTTCCTTCCACCTCAAAACCTCAGCTGAAAAGTTTCAAATAGCTTCCCCTTGTTACAGAATACAATCCCTCTCCGGTCCTCTTGCTAAAAAGCCCAGTCTACCAAAGTGAAATATCATTTTCATAGCAGAAAAAACCCACAACAAATCTGAAAGCTTTTACCAAGCAAAGATTAAAACCCCAGGTCCCAAGGACAGAACATGTTTCATTGGTGGCAAACAAGACCGACACTATCATTACAGTCCAAGATTACTCAAAGCACAAGTCACTTGTGTAGCTTCCATTGTGGCTTTTCTTTCGGTAATTAAAATTATGTTGGCTGTTTCTAAAAGCTGTATTTCATCATGGCTTAACTTATTTTGTTCCCACCCTAACCTTCATCTGTTTTAAGAGTTATTCTTTGCAACCCCATTCACGCTTAGCCCTGCAGTAGGGTCATAACGATGCTAAAGATGTATTCCTAAAACAACGATTGAGCACAAAAAGAAGTTCCATAAAACAGCTACGTAGCCAGATGTTTATCAAATCAGTTATTCTGACATGCTGGCATTTAATTCTGATCAGTGATGTATTAGGAAGTGTAGGACATCAAACAAGATTTTCTGAAGGTTATTCTCAATATGTTGATAACACATTGATTCCGCAATAATTCTATCAGACTACACAGGTGTACTATCAGAAGACTGCCAAGTTATAAAAAAATCAAACCAAAACAAAAACCAACAAAAATCCCCAAACTCTGATCCACAGAGTATTATCACTAATTCACTACAAGCTTAAAAAAAAAGGCAGCATATATGTGTGAAGAACATTACAAAAACATAATTTTTGCTTTTGTTTGACAGACTTGCTTCTCCTTGTCACTGCTGCCTTTTACAGTAACAGTGTCTGATCCACATTCGCAATCTCAGCATTTTTACAAAGACAACAAAAAGGTATAGAAGCGCTTTCAGGATCTGACTGCCAGATTAATTACCAATTAAGTATTTGCACAATACCATGGTAGTTTTATGAATTAAAAACAGGAATATGAAAAGACTATTTCATCTACCACTCAACTAAGAGACACGCACAGTGTAATCAAGTAGTGACAGAAAAATATATGTAATGCAAAAAATATTCAGCCAGGATACAAAAGGATCTCTGAGGGAATTTCAAACACATCCAATTTCAGTATGCTATGATGATTAGACCCTCTCAGGATCTTCTCTTTAAAGAAATCACATATTAAAGGAATCAGTATTTAAGATACACACATAAAACTTATGAGTTTATACTGAAGAACTTTCCACTTAAATGGTACTTTCACAGTAATGTAGACTTCAGATGTAATTTAGCTGAAGGTCTGAATCTGCGTAGCACTCACAGGGACTTTAATACAATACTGTTTAATCTTACAGGGTGTCAATAGCTTGGGTTATTATTCCTCATTTCAAGTGCTGATCTTGTGATGCAGGAAATTTAACATTATAAGAGAAGTACAAGGCCTGGCAGCAGAACCAGGTGGGCCAGGGAAGAGGATTGTTTACACAGATCTCTACAGTCTAAGTGAAAACAGTAAGGATGACTTATAAAATTAGTTCACTGAACTATTTTACAAGTAGGATACATTTTTACAATGGGCCTTGAAGGACAGTTTTCACAGTAGGCATAACAAGTGGTGCTATATTTACTAAACTGACAGACAAGCACTACCCTGTCCTGTCTGAAATGCTTTCTAACATGAAGATTGGTTTAAGTGCCACTAAAAGAAAATTGCACTGCTATCCCCAGAATCAAGCACTGTAGTAACCAACCACCAGCTGCAGTGGGAGTGCTACAATTATAGATTCTGCTTCAGCTAACATAAGGCAGAAAAAAGCAGATTAGATTACTATTTAAACACTTGCAAAATACCTTTAAAAGATTTTCTGGCTGGAATAGCTATATTCTGGAATAGCTATATTCAGAGTTATAGATATATAACTCTGGCAGCAGTACAGAACCATAAGAAAATAGGAAATGCTTAACTGCATTCCTTTATATCGCAAGCCTACATACAGCACATTCATTAGAAATACTTAAAAAAAAAATCTTTATTTCCTTCTGCTGGCCTACCTCTACTGTCTGTTCATATGTCCAATCAAATTTCTTCTTTACTTTTTTTTCAAGAAAACTGGTTGACTCTGTCTGTTTAACGCCTGCAGCTGTGGCCTTGAATCCACAATAGTAACCAGCCGGATCACACTTGTATACCTGAGGGCCGTGTTCTTCATCAATACCAATCAGAATCATACCTTGAAGAGAAAAATTCGTTAACTTATTTCTTTCCCCAACTTCAGCAATTTCATTCAACTGAAGAATAGAACAGAGACTTCTCTCCCCTGAAACTCGTGCATGCACAGCAGGACATTTTTGGGAACCAGTCCAATACCTAGAGCTGCGATTTCCTCTTTATCTCTAATTTGCCATTTATTACCAACATCTCATTATCAGGTGTGCACCTCAGTTTAGTACAAACTAGATCTCTGTCATTCCCAAAGAAAGCTGCTCAATAAACATGGAAACATTTTTGCCATGCTCAGTGCGTAGAGAACCACAAATCAGGAAATACAAAAGTTTAATCCCGATACAAAGTTAACCCAGCCACAATTCACTTCCTGCGTATTGTATGTCACTTCAAAAGTGTTAACAATAGTTCTCTTAACATGTGCCTTTTACCAGAAAGCAACTTCAAAAATATGTTGAAACTAATAGAAATATTAAAAGATCAACTTTAGATTTCTCGACTGTAATCCTGAAAAGCATGGCATGACACCCTTTTTCCTCTTTTAAGGAAAAAAAATTCAAACAAAATGTGGAAATATCAGAACATAAAACTGAGTCTTTGAAGACCATTTGACTAAGAATCTTCCAGCTGGATAGACTTCAAGTAACACAAACTGGTCACATCACTGAAATGCATCTGTGTTCACCCACACTTCTAGATTTACAGTTGTATAGTCTCAACAGGCATATTAAAAATAAATCTAAAGCAATACTTGCAAACAACAAAAACAAAACCCACCAAGGTCAAGGTTTTAAATTATTTTCTCTTTATACTTGCTTAACTTTTAACTATTAGTTATAGCTGATAAGCTTCTGAGGAGTTATTACTACAACAGAAAAAAAATTCCTGTAATCTTTTCCAAAAAAAGGTTAAGAAAAATACTTATTCATGTATTTATAACCAAAACAAAACAGAAAAAACACACAACCATTTTCCAGTACTATCAAGGCCTGGGAAATGCCAAGGGAAGAAACAAACAATCATTCCTGAATATTACAAGCACAGAAAAATTGCCCCATCATGGAAACTGTGGTGTAACCCTCAATGTTACTGCTTTAGTGAGAAGTGCTTAGTGCTTACTACGGTTACGAGAAGTGATTCATCAATTCTGAAACCATTCTCCTTAAAATAAAAAAAATGCAAGCAAATAAAAAGAAACCCAGACAGAATGTTTAATGAAAAACTAATTGAGGGAACATTGAGGAAATGTTAAGTCTTTTATCTCAGTTCTGGGCAGCCTAACAGTACAGTTATAATTTGCTAACAGCCAAATATAAAAGGAAAAAAAAGTCAGAATCAACCTCAGAACAGACGGATGACCAGGATTATCTAAAAAACCCCCAACTTTACACATATCTTTTTTTACTTAAACTACATTTCCTGTTATAAAACAAGACTGGTGCAGAAATGTTTGCAAGTGAAATATTTTTAAGCACTACTTCTCTACATTAGCTATATAATGGTTAAGAGCAAAACTTACGCAGATTTTTAGCCTATACATACCACTTTGATAGAAAATAAGCCACAAAATCTGCACAAGCATAATTGCTCTCTCCATATGTCTGTTTTAATAGTGATATTTACCAAGACACAGACATCAGTAAAATGAGCATCTCCCAGTGACAGACATCACTGTGCAGTGCGAACAGACTAGGTCTCAAAAACTAAGGTGAAATAGCATCACGCATGTTCCAGAGGCTGAACTATTCACTCCACGCCAAATGCTGAATGAATGGTAAAATCATGGCTCCAACTCAGGATTTCCAGCACTGCTCTCTCATTTGGCCGTTCATCCCTCTTACTCCTTCACTTACATGCAGACCTTGCACAATTTGAAAACAGATGAGAATTCCTTGAAGTTGCAAGCTTGGACAAAAAACAGAAAAGATTAATTTTATACACTATACTTACAGCAACCAAGAGGCCTCATTTCAGCATTTTGCGTATAGACCTGAGAAATATCTGCAATCCTTTTACATAGCATATCCACAGGGATGTCGTAGCCGTACTTGTACTTCCAGTTAGCAGCCTCATAGCGGGCTCTCTGCACCTGGGATCTGCTGTCAGCTAGACAGAAAGAACTAATATTAATTTAACAGAACAGGTACCATGTTTATTCCTAGCATTGCTAGAGAAAGCAAATTCCAAGCTCTACTTTAAGTTGTCTTTAAACATACATATCAGAACTAGATGAGTTCTCCAAAAAATAGATTGAGTAGAACAAATCTCCTAGAGCACTTATTTGTTTTGTATGATGCAAAGTGGGTAACCATATTAAAAAATTGACACACTTCAGATACTTAAAAAGATGGTGAATTAAATACCTGTCATTCCTGTCATCACACAGCCAATATTTTCAGTAATTCTGAATAAATGAGTCACTGTGTTGGAATCCAGTAACTTGTCCTACAGAGGAAATAGAAATTAACTAAAGAAAACATTGTCCTTTAAGTACAAAAAAAGACTCTGGATGCTCTGGTATTTAAAGAAGAGCCCCCCAAAAAATCAACTAACAGCTAAAAATTGTCTTTCAGGCTTTCTACTATTTACTGCTATAGGCACATGAAGGAAGAAGTAGGAGAATGAGGAAGATAAAAACCTCAGTATCTGGAAAAGGCTGATAGCTGGAGCGTGACAAACATCTAAGTCCTTCTCCCCCTGAAGAAACTTTGAGAACACACATACAAAAACTTGAGCTCTTATTGCACTCTGCCCTTCAGACAAAAGGGATTTCCCTCTTTGTCAACAATACAACTCCACTGTGCTGAAACACTCGTGAAAATCTGTTCTGAATGCTATTCGTATACACCTTCTGAGGAGGAATTAAAGAAATCAGGAAACAGATGATGGACAACTCAGCCTTTACAAGCCAGACTAATGTACACCAGCCAAAGTACAACACACCCCAGCCCGTATTTTAGCTTTAACCCCCCAATCACTACAGAGAAAACAAATATTACAGTAGGTGGTGAGGAAACGTACAACTGAGCACTAAACAGAGCTAGGACTCCTAATAAGTAGAACAATAAGATATTCAACTCAAACTGCAATATATGTCAACGTTAATAAATATAATATCAAGGTTACAGTGTGCCACACCCCTGTTTTTTCTTACCTCCTTCCAGCCTCCCCCTCAAAACCAGACTACTTACAGGTACTTTTTTCTGTGTTACAATTACTGCAGAATCTTTCCCACGAACAGCTACAGATGTAAGTCCACCCTGGTTTATGGCCTTAAAAGCATATTCTAGAAAAACACATACAAATGAATAAAAAAACAGCATTAGAGATACTAGTACGAATAACTCTGACACACCTCCTCCCAACACAGAAGTCTCACCAAGTTCTATCCCTGCTATTATTTTAATATTTGTGCAATACTTTGTGTTTTTAAGGTCTTTGGTACAATGCACACAAGAGCCTTCTGATGGGAATTTAGTCATTGACTCTCTTCACAAAACCACTATCACTGCTTCCTTCAAACATTTCTAATATTTTGCCTTTTTGTTCAGTTAGAATGTTTAACAGCAACAGAATTTGTTTTAAAACAAAAAGCTTGTTCTGCACTTGACCAAAAGAGTCAAACCTTAACCTGCAGCAACTGTAAATCTCTACATAAGACTCTTTAGCATGCAGAAGTTTAGTAATTCAAGCATTATTGCCATTGCAAGGATGTGATTTTCTTTTGCAGTTTTCAACCGATACAGATGAAAACTGAAGTGATGGACCAGGCAAAGAAGATTGGTTTTAACCTTACTGTCATATTTGCTGATTTGATGTTCAAACACTGCAATGCTTTTATCCACTTTTTAAAATTAAACTTAAGCAAGTATCTACCAGACAGCATTATTCAGATAAATGTAATGGACTAAGATTTACTTGATATAATCCATGTAATGCATTTCCCTTGATTAATGGTTTCAAAAGCCTTAAGAACAACAACTTTCAAAATAATTTATTTGGCAATATATGATAAAAATTCAGAACTCCCTAATATCTGGTTAGAAGAGGGAATTTTCAGGCAGTAACTAAATGTATTTTTTTGTCAGCGATGCGAATGAAAATGGAACTTAGAACAAGTCTGAACAACAGTGTAGCAAATTGCTAAAACTGTCCTCTAAAATAATGGGAGCAAGAAGCTCAGCTGTTTTAAAAGCTGCATTCAAACCTATGGAAGAGACTGCACAATAGGACAGGAATAATAGGAAAATGAAAAAAAAAAACCAAACAACTCTTGCAATACCACGATCTTGATGTCCAATTTGCTGAGTCAGTGTTGCGGAAGGGCTGGCTGCCATGTATTTATGGCACCGTAGTTATTACTCTCAGGCATCAGAGCATTTACTGGGTAACCCAAACACACCATAAAGAACGCTCCCCCTTTCTCTCTGCTACACGCACAGCTCCGCTCACCTCTTCGCTTGCCCTCCCTGGGTGAGCAGTGCTGTAGCCTGCAGCAGGGCACAGCACCCGGTGAGACGAGGCAGCACTGCCCACAAACCCGTCATGTTTGAAGCCCCAGGCCAAGGCTCCGCAACACTTGTTTATTTATGCGCACAAATTCCTGAAGGGAGGCTGTAAAGAAGGTTGACAGAGCCAGGCTCAGAGGCAATGGGCACAAACTGAAACACAGAAGGTTCCATCTGAACAGCAGGAAACACTTTATCACTGTGATGGTGACCGAGCACTGGCACAGGTTGCCCACAGAGGTTGTGAATTCTCCATTCTTGGAGATATTCAAGAGCTGTCTGGACACGGTCCTGGGCAACCTGCTCTAGGTGGCCTTGCTTGAGTAGGGAGCTGGACAAAGACTTCCGGAGGTTCCTGCCAACCTCAACCATTCTGTGATTCTGTGACACTGAAGTGGCAGCAGGAACACGTGCCCTCACAAACTGCTTTTGTCCACAAGTACTGACAATCAGGCTTGCTGAACTGCAGTCCATTCTTGCCCTGTTCCTATTACCATGTGCACTTCTCAGTTTTCAAAGAGACAAGCCAAAAAGTGAAGTGGCTCTTACAGTATCACAAATCCAAATTGCTAGTGCTGTTTTAAGTCTCTTTTCTGCTATGTACATATTTCAGCAATACTCCACATGTTCTTTCTGAAAACAGCAGTCACTTGCTGTTACATCACGACAGTCAGAAATTTGACCATAATAATTTTCTTCACCTCCCAAAATTCCACTTAGAAGAAACATTACTTTTGAAGACTGGAACTAATAAGGGGCAAGACAACACTGATGCTCTGAGCGATTTTAACCACAACAACAAGAAATGTATATGAAATAACTGTTAAGTTCTCTAACATGAGATCACTTCAAAGGCACTTGCGCTTTTTGAGCTTTGGAAAGAGAAGACAGCTCTAAGGCAAAGCACAGGCCTTTCAGCACAATATCACTATGCTGGAAATCTCTGTTCAGGTACTGCCAACTTCCAAAAAATTCTCAGGTTTTAAGGCAGCCTTGAAACAATGTATCCGTACCCATCCTTGTCATCACCTAATTAACCTGAATCCAGCATACAGACAAAGATGTACAGGATTAAGAAAGAAAGAAAAAGCAAAAAAAAATCTGGAGTTGGATATTTGACCCCAAGCAACCACAAGCTTTCTGCCAAGGCTGTGGCCAGGTGCTGGCCAACAGAGACACTGGTGCGGCACCATGCGCGAGTTGTCAGCCTGGCTGCGGGTACAATGAGCTCATACATAACTATGCACACCTATGTCTTTTTCTTCCCATAGCATACAGATACTCAAAATATCTTTTAGCTTCAGGCTGTGTGCAGAGGCTCACAAATACACAAGCAGATACTTGCTTCTAAAACACGGGTAAAAGATATGGAGGTAGTGCACATTTATCACGTATTAACCTAATTGCTGAATATACCCAGGAAGCAGAAAACTGAGGCTCCATTTTCTCTTTGCTACAGGATGCAGAAACTATTCCTAACAAGTTGTACTGCAACAGAGAAACAGACAGAATGACGACACAGGCCAACCAGCTTGTTTTAACGCAAACGGAAGCTTAGAGCCCATGACCCTTCCATCACAGAGCCACTGACATCCCATATGAGGAAGCGCTGCCCCTACTACCCATATGTATAAGCTCACTGTGCAAGTTGCATACAAGCCTTACAGACGCTTCAGGCACAAGACAGCACTTGTATGTAGGTATCTCGTACAGGTAACTTTCTATCCGTGTACAGACACACACAGGCACCTTCCTAGCTGCTCCCTGGAGAAAGGACCGCTTGAGCTGGGCCACCTGCCCAGGAGGCCTGTTCCACACACCCAAGACACACCCAGACACAAAAACCTACTGGCTGCCACAGGCAATTAATGCAGTCTGGCCCCAACAGCCCCCTTTCCTGGGGAACAGATGGATATACGGACATGCTGTGTAATACATATGCAGTGAAGCCACTTGCAGCTGTGGAAGAGCCACTAAGCTCCAGGGGAAGGTGGCATCAGGATGCTGCTGCCAAAACAAATCATCCAGCCCTGTTGTGAGGATCGTTCAGGAGCCCTCTCAACGCACTGTCCTGCCAGACTGCAAGCTGACTATGCTGCTATCGAGTATTCTGCAGCAGCACCATGAGGCTCCTCTGCAGAATTTGGTGCACTGTACAAATACGAATAAAAGGCTCAGTAACCTACAGAAGAAGATAAAGCCAGGCTGCAGCGTAATTGCAGAATGTCCAAAGAAGCCTGAAAACAAAGGATAGTTGCTGCTGTTTCACAGGCTGTGATGTACAGAACACATGGCATTGAGGTGTAGCAAGGGAGAGCATGGGTTACCACGAGAAACTGACTTTGTAAGTGTGGTGGTTTGAGGCAGTTCAAGTCCCATTTCAAACAGCTCAGAAACACTCCCAGAGGAATAAACAGCTTCTGGATAACTGTCACTTTGGCCTAAAAGCATCTGAAATCAAACACTAGGAAATGGCAGGAGGCCCTTCCCCATGGCAGTGGGCACTGCAGGGCCCCCCCTGGCTCTGAGCTTTCCCTTTCTCACGCGAGGATCCCTTTCCCGGGCCCCCACGCCGGCACGACGGGGCCGCGGCTGCTCCTGATTCCCGCAGGCTTCTCCCAGCACCACGGGACCCGGCAGGGCGGGAACCGAGACTCGCTGGCCGCGGGATGCACCACATTCCACCCCCCTACCCTGGGCAGCCGGGCTCGGCGGGGTTTCCCGAGCCCGCTGTGGTCCTGCCTGGCCGGCAGGCCTGGCCCGTGACGGGGCAATTCAGCGGCAGCATCCCCGGGGCCGGACACCCACCGACTTGGTAGAGGCGGCCCTCGGGCGAGAAGATGGTGATGTGGCGGTCGAAGCCGGCGCTGGAGCCGCGGGACATGGCGGGGGCGGGAGTGGGGGGAGCGGCGCGGCCGAGCGGTCACGGCGTGCAGGACCCCGCGGAGACGGCACACAAGGCGCCGCCGGAGCACTTCCGGGTTACGCGCTCGGCGCAGGCGCGGAAACGCGCACAGCTCGCGCACCGTCACGCTCCAGCCGCAGTACCGCGCATGCTCACACCCCGCGGCGCTCCGCCCCCGTGGCCCCCGCCACGCCTTGCGCCCGCCCCTCCCCTCCCCTGCCCGCGCAAGCGCACTGTGGCGGCGCGCGCAGCCTGCGTCATGTCGCGACGTGTCGGCTGCGTCGTGACGTTTAGTGCAGCTCGGCAGCTGTAAAGTGTGCGGCCCCTGTGTCCGACAGCCGCCCCTGGGGCTGCGCGGCGGGAAGGCGGGGAAGCCCCGGCGGGGAGCGAGAGTCGGGAAGCTGCGAACCCTCGGGCGGATCAAATGGTTCCCGATTCACGGAAAACCTCGTGGAAAAGTTTAGAGAATACGCACGGAAATACCGGAAAACTGGAGAAATGTATAATCGTGAGCTGTACAGCCAGCCAGGAAAACAAACCCCCTCTTTCAGTTTCCCGAACAAAGTATTTCCACGTGTTCTCTTCAGTAATTTTAAAGAAATACACTAACCTCAACAAAGGTGCTTAAGATACTCATAATGAGTAATTGTTGCCGCAGATGCATGATAATGTGACATTTAAAAGACTTAACTGTTTATCAGTGTCCAGTACAAAGGGAAATTCCCCGAATTTGAACTCATGAATACACGCTCCTTTTGCCTTTCGGCATCTTGGATTTCCCCTACTCTTTGTGGGAAGGCTTTTTTTTTCAAAGCTGGATCATGAGAAGAGTTGGAAAAGCTGTGTTTTGGTCTCCACACCTCTGTTTTAAAAGGCTGTTATTAGATGAAATAACAGACTACAGGTGCATTTTGTGTATGCCACATATTGAAAGTCTGCTTTCTTGAATATTTCAATATACTTTTCCTTGCTTATTAATATTGTGGGAGAATAAAATGTCTGGCTGTGTATTAGAAGACACAGAGCTCGTCCCCTTCACGAGGGGAGCGCTGTGTGGGCAGATGTGAGCTGTGTGTCCTGGGACACACAAAACATGACAATGCGCGAACGTCTCTGCTGGGTCAGACAATCTGTCCAGCCCTGTGCCCTCTCTCCAGCTGTGACCAAAACTGGGTGCCCAAGGAAAAGTACCAAGACTATAAAGAGCCTCTGATGATCCACTCCATGAATACTCTCCCAGTCTCCAGGCATCTGGAGGGACTTCCCAAGGCAGAGATAGCGTCTGGTTACTTAATAACCCTTCCTGTATTTCTCTTTCATGAACCTGCTGGTCTCCCCTTGAACTCATGTGAACTTCTTGCATCCACGACGTGCCGTGGCAAAGAGTTGCTCAGCCTAATGGCACGTTGTGTGGTTTCATCTGAAACCTTCACCTTTTATCTGAACCTCCTATCTGCCAGCACCATCTGATGCCGCTTTTGTGCTGGAAGAGACAGCAAGCAACGGATTCCCGTGCAACCCCTCCACAACTCATGATTCTTATGACCTCTGTGTCTCTCAAGACCTCTGTTCCTCCAGGCTGAGGATTCCTGCCCTCCCAGTCCTTCCACGTACAAAGCTCTTCCGTTCTAGAACCCTGGAGTTTAATGTCAGATTATTTTTCCCATGAGAAAAAGGGGATGGGAAAATTGAAGTAATTTTCAAGCATTCAGCCTGATTGCCAAAAAGTAACCAAGTGAGAAAATCCTGAAGTGTTTGGAATGAAAGATTCAATATTTGACTTAGACCGAGGAAAGAGTAACAATTACTCAATACTATGGACATGACGAGCAGAAGTCATGCTCCTCTTAGGGTAGCTTCCAAAAGTTTTCTCCATCTATGCGGCAATTTTGTCAGTTTCAACATATGGTTTTGTTTCAGTAGGAGAGCAATCACGTATTTTTGGTTTAGTCTTCATCACATCTGACCAACTACATGAGAACCAAAATCTGTGTTCCAGGACCCCGAGGGAGACTGTTCTTACCGACACCTTTTTAAGATGGCAGTAAGTGAGTGAGCTCGGAGACGAAGCTATTTCCAAAGCAGCTACAGCACAGGCTGAGTCCCTTCAGCCTTCCTCACGTCTCTCACTGATGTGTCTCCATGTCCCTGGCACATGGCAGGCCAAGCGAAGCGCTGGTTCCCTCTGATCCCCGTTCTCCTCTCTCAGCGGGCCAGCAAAGGGCAGTCGGGGTCATTCGCTGTAGTTTTGGGGGTACCAATTACTGCAGCATTTGGAGGACTTGCCTTTCTGGCATTCAGCGTGCAACCATCAACCTAATAAGCTACTCCCTGACAGACACTAAAAATCCTTGGATTTTTACTGCGCTTCCGTACTAACAAGAAGTAATGTCAAGTAGATCTGCTGGTAGGTGGCTGTAAGCTTTGGGTTGGCTCTCGGGTTTATTGCCAATGAAACCTCCCAGAATTCCTTTCACATACTCAGAAGCAAATCCTCATTGTTATCTCTAAATTCCCTGTTTCAGTAATCTGAAATGTGAAGACTTAAAGCAACACAAAAGGAATGTTATTTCACAAATATTTTAAATAAAGTGCAAATAATTAACCTCAGGCAGAACTGAGTATCTGGAGACTGTGTACATCTATATGAACAGGAGGTACGCGATTGAAAAAGTGTGGAGGTTGATTGCTAATGTTTCCTTTTTGGTTCCAAAGAGAGGAAGCCATTAATTCCCTCTAAGGATCTACAGTGAAGTGTATTACCAGCAAACATAAAGAAAAAAAAGTCACAACAATTCTCACAATATTGTCGGGACATTCTCCTGTTGTAAATTCCAGATTCTGTTCCATCTGCCCCCAAATACACTAAAAATGCGTGTATTTAGGAAGTGTTACTATTTAGAAAGTATTATGGTATCTCTGTAGGAATAGGTTTTGAGATTAAACCCAAGTGATTGATGAGGAACATGTCTGTTGTCAGTCTAAAGGAAGCAGAGGATGCATTTATTCCAGTCTGATATGTCTGCATGTCTAATAATGACCAGGGTGAGGTAAAATACAAACCTCAATGGACGAACATGTCTGGCAATGAAACGGATACGCTGAAGGTGCAGTTTCTGGGCAGCTAAAGCTGACCCAAGGCAGAGCTGCAGGGACTCACCTTCTGCAGCCTGATATTTCAAGCCTGTCTCCCACGCAGGTTCCAGTACCTGTGCAATGGTGCTAGTTCCATACAACAGCGCAAATTTTGACCTGGCCAAAACCAATTTTTTAAAGGGTTTTGCGTTCAGCCGACTCAGCCCTGAGTTGCTTAGGACTGAACGACCACCAGAGCTAGTCCCAAACTGGGACTGTAACAACACTGATTCACATCAGTGTATGCTCTTGTGGAACTTAACTCAGAGGGTACGTAACCCTCAGACACAGCAACGGTTGCTTACTAAGCAGTCCTGTACAGAAGACACGTACTTTAACAAAGCAGTATTTGCATTTTCAAGGAGATATGGCAATTCTCTGACTTACAGAATTGTAAAAACAATCTTCTGACAGATTAGATGTAAATTGGTTTGAGGAGCGAGACAATATCCATTCTCTGCTTTCCCTGGCAGACTCCAGAAAACAGGTGACGTACAGGAGCTGGCATGTTCTGTCAGAAAATGGGTCTGTGATTAATGCTACCAACAACATGATGAATTTAAGACCAAGGTTCTAGGTTACCTTAAGAGGTATCCAGCTCCTCTACCCTTTCTGAACAGCATCTGAAGGACATGACCACATGTCAATCACACCTGCTGGTTTACAAACCAGGAGTAAAAAAAGGGTTAGGATAGCTCTCTGATGTGAAAAAAAGAAGAAAAAGCAGAGAACATGCGTGAATGCTAAGAGTCCTGAAGGAGCTTGTCATGGGACACTGCAAAAGCTCACAACTGCAGATACTATACAAAAAGATCTCTATGATTCAGCTCAGTTTCAAACAGAGGATTTTTCAGTGTGCAAGACAAATATGACAAAAACATGATCTTTCATCTGAGATTAATGTGGCATTTCCATGTTTTTGGAGGGACGAAAGTTTGCATTAAAGTGGTAAGTCCAATAAATTAACACATTTACCATAAAACACTTATATATAATAACTTGGAACACTTTTCCTGTGTTCTTTTCTTTATTTATAACTTGGGACAAGTTTTATAAAAGTATCTGTAGAAAATTCAGTTTTGTTCTACCACTGCTTGTAAGAATTTCTAGTTATCAATTTTTGTTTACAAAATTCATGCGTTTACATAAGCAAACAGTTGCAATGACATGAAATCCTGTCGGAAGCATCAAATTTTAGAATGTGAAAGAGCCACACAATATCCCACTCATTTTTTACTAATTCTTCCAGTCAAAATCTCAATATACGTTGCTACAACAAAACTTCTGTGTGATCAAATGAATTCTAGTTAGCGTGAGGAAGTATTAGGGCTACGTGTGTCTGCCAATGGTAAATGTACCATTTGGCCCCATTAGCTCCATTTATTTGCTATAGCCATTGTGTGACACTGTTGCAAAGTCAGCCTGCCCACTGTGAAGGTATTTTGGAAGTCCTGCTTAATTTCTTTGAAGCATGGAATTTATGAATGTCAGTGTAAATTAAAAGCTTGAGAAAAAAACTAATGAACAAACAACCCCCCCTGAAATTTAAAGAGGGAAAACCAAGTTTTAATTCAAATCATATTGAGACAAATCACATTGAGAGGCTACAGAAACTGCCTGTAAAGATGGAAATAATGGACCTAATTCATCCCTGCTGGACCACCACTGATGTTAACAGATTTACTGCAGGAATGATTTCGACAAAACACAGTTACTGAATTTTCTTTAGTTATAGGGCCTCACACATTAACCCCATAATTGTACTGCTGTGTTCTGCTAGTCAGCAACAGCAATTAAAAAAAAAAAAGTGGCTTTAGCTTGTACAATTACATTCTTCATAATTTCTGTTGCATGCAGAGCCATTTTCTTGGTACTTCATATGAATATTTTTCGTCAAAAGTGTCTTTATAGGGGATGTGCCATGTATCACCTGTAGTCTGTACCACACAGTCATAACGGAAAGCAGGCTGTTGGACAAAGACAGATAAAACCATTACTTTAGACTTTATACAATATATTACTAAAATACCAGTTATAGGTAGTTATAACTCTCAGCACTTACCTTAAAGAGATGAATCTATGGAGATTTCGAACAACTCTTATTTATTTCCTTACACCAAACAAATTCTGAATTTTAGTACTGGAAGAAGAACTAAAACATCTCTTAGTATTTTGTGGTCTAGGAGTTATTATAAATGGTTAAAATTATGTCTTCAGTCTCCACCAGCTAATAATAGTTTGAACATCATAATGCATCCAATTTCTAGAAATAGCAAAATGATTGTTTTTCTGTTCCGTTAAATTATATCATATGGGAATTAACTCAGGATGTGGAGTTCATAGGCTTGAACTGATAGGATTTAGTGACATTAATGACATCTTGTGTTTGTTCTTCCAGTGTCCCTCTTTACAGAGCTGACTTGCTCTGTGCTGCGGAGGATGTAAGAAAAGGGTTTATCGCTAACACTTTCAAGAGCGTCTAGTTGAACAAATATAATAAACTATTTTTCTGGTCTATCATGTTACAGGTATCCTAACTCTGTATGTACAGTCTTGGATGTCTACTGACCTGTGACAGCTTCCAGAATAACCTAGAAGACAGCTAGGACTGGGAATGTCAATCATCCAAATCACGTGTAGGGGAATTAGGATGTGAAAACTAGTAGCCCTTTTGTACAAAAGAAAGAAACGAAGTGTAGCTAAAGCTGTGTTACTCAGGTAACCCTACATGCAGTATTTGGTTCCATAAAAAGTAATGTAGATATGGCAACACTGAAGGAAAGGCCATTGTTCTTATAAGCCTGTGTCTCTACGGTCTGTTTGTAATGGTGAATATTATTTTACAATTTCAAGCAGAGCAGCAAGAAAATGAATCTGCATAGATGCAGTATTCCTGTAAGTAGGCAATAACAATGCAAACAGATCAGATAACAAAAAACTGCTGAATGTCAACATGATGAATTTTTCCCTAGAAAAATCTTTAAAAAGCTGCACTCCTGTTAATGTACTGTTCATGGCTCTCAAGCATACATGTCTCCTAGACAATAAGAGTAGTATTCTGCTATAAGGTGATACTATACTTGGAAGACTGCGATTTCTGCAGCTGAATACTGACTATAAACCTGAGTGTTCTGGGCTTTCCTTCATGAAACTTTATACATGTGTTAGGCTAATGTTACAGTGAATACTGACATTCCTGTGTTTTCCTGCTTCTTTAAAATAAAGATGGAAGGAATTCTATTGTACAATCAGAAGCACAATATTTTATAACAGTGCTACAGAGGAGAATAAGGTATTTCAAAGTTAAAAATAAATGAAAAAATATTGGCACGTTTTACAGCAATGGAAAGATTTGTATACAGAAACAAGCACTTACAATTAGATTTTAAACATTTAGGCAGCATTTCTTGTCTTTCTGACTGTTTTCATGTTTGTGGCAGGCTTGGTGAATACAGTGAATTTTCAGTAAGCACGAGAGTTTTGAACCCATTGGTACAAATCCATTTCTTAGATTCACACAAGAACCTTTTTGCTTCCAGAGTTCAAAATTGTGTATCTTTAATGAATATGCTGTGTGCTTTCTGAATGCAGCAGAAAACTTACCAAAAATTTTAAACGCTTCCCTTCTCCAGAAGAGGAAATCACTATTTGGTGTCCACGCTGCCACTTACGGAACAGATGACGCGTTAGACTGTCGGAAAGACAAGCCTTGTGATCCCGGAGGAAGTCTCTAGTAACAAACTTGCAATGCTTGCCTGATTGAAGAGTGGCGTATAACAAGAAGGTATCGTCCTCAGAGCTGAACAAGACAAATGCAAAAGACACACGTTCACAAGGCAGTAAGTGGTTGCAGGACATGAATCAAATGTTGATCTGAGATTTATTCATCAGTAACACTGAAAATTCCCATCACTACTCTAGTTCCCTGGTAGAATAAAGAACTTCCGCTTGCCACAGGGCACCAAAAGTTAGGGTGCAATGAAAATTAATTGCATGCTACACAGAGCATTCTTTCCTCCTATCACAATCTGATAATATAACAATATAGTCTTTTGCCACATAACAGTGCTATGTGGAACAGAACTGCTAAAACTCATAAGGTACCCCCAAAACTTTGTTGGAATATAAACAATCACAACTGATAATAAAATGTAATGTAGGCAACAGCACAAATCTGTGAATCTTTGCCTTTATTTGTAAATATATTTCCAAAAGGTACTATGATTATTTGGAAAATATATTCGGCTATTAAACGGAAACAATTTTAGCAAAAACCAGTCTAAAAATACGTTCATAGTGGGCATGAGATACCCTACATCTGGAGAAGCTGAGCAGAACTTTGCTTGAAACCACTTTTTGATAGCTGTGGATTACTGTAATAGTAAATTGCAAGAGACAAGATCAGTGAGGATTTCCACTGCAGTAACAGTGTCTCCTTTGTTGGTGCTCAGATAGCAGGAAAGAAAGCAATGTGATTCAACAGCAAAGAGAACAACAGCCAGAAGCAGAGGGGGGATGAAGTAGGACAGATCTGAAACAAGAAGCCAGACAGAAGGGACTTGGATTAGCTGTTCAGTGAAGTTCAGGGAATTTGGATCACAGAAGAAACAGCAGAGATGGGTGAAGGATCAACAGTGCCCAACTCGGATGGAGACCAGGTGGAGCTGGAACCAAAGGGAACTGAGACTAATTGCAGGAGGAAAGCAGGGCAAGGAGAGGGGACACTGAGGCAGAGGCAAGTTAGAGACAAGGACAGGTTTGACTGGGCAACAGCAAGGCGGTCGTGCTTTTTAAATTAGAGAGGCAGAGGGTCTGTTTCCACTCACAGAAGTATTCTCCTCCAGAAGCAGCAAGGAAGTCAGCGCTCCAGACTCTCCACACTGCTGGGCTACCAAACAACACTGGCCAGGCACAAAATTCATCTCCCCCATGCAGGGCTGACACAGCAGACCGCAATCTGCACTGATGCTATTCTGTATTCTGTGAGTTAAGGCCACTGTGGTCTTGGCAGTGGTTTTAAGTTATAAATCCTAATAAACCCTACAACATGATTCTAAGTGATGAAATTCTTCATTATACAACTTTAATATGTATTGTTTTTTGAAGCAAGTACAGCAAGCGATATGTTTCTCTTTCACACAGCGCGGGAGATACTAGTAATGGTACCCAAAACTGCAGCTGTTTATACTGATTTAAAATGCACATAAATCAAGTGTTGATCTCCATTACATTTAGCCATTTTCTTAAACTTACATATTTTCAGCAAAGAAGAAGTCTGCCTTATTCTGCATTTCCTTCATAACCTCTCTTTTCCAATTTGGAGAGTTCCTCAGCATGTGTTTGCGGCCCAGCACAAGCAGCCGGGCATTCCCTTTTGCCAGGCAGTTGATAGCTTCAAATAGCTGCAGAAAACAAAGGAAACCCAAAGATTTTCTTAGCTGTAAAAGCAGACTGACAGGAAGCACTCTCACATCTGTGTCTCAAATAGTGGGACTTCTAGCATACCCTCATTTCCCACAGTTCTTAACTGCAACATGAATTAAGCAGATAACTAATTTAACTCCTTAGTGAAAAGAAAAAATAACCCAAACACTTAATTGTAGGAAGCTGCTGTCAAATACGAAGAAAATACATTGCTATTATAAACGTTTCCCAGCTTGGGCAGCTTGAATGACGTGAATGAACTCGGGGAGAGTTGTAGGGAGATTTCAGAAATTCAGAGTCAGTTGAGGGAACCAAATCCCATGGGGATTTAATTTAAGTAATACGTACTTTTGGAAACGATTCGGTGCTGAAGCCTTTGTTGGTACGAGAGGACGGAGCCCTGACCCACACTGCTTTTCCAGCCCCACCTATTGTCCAAATTGCAGAACTACATGTGATCTGGCTGCCCTGGGAGGAGAAGGCAGCGGCAGCGAGAGGCAATCTGTGACCTCAGGACGAAGGTTTACCGAAGCCACATCCAGACTCGCCTCCCACTTACGAACCGACATCCTGGGGTAGCAAGTTCACTGCTATGCCAGTTTCTCTTCAGACGGCCCTTTCACCAGTTGCTTTGGGCTGTGCCTGCTCAGCAATAAATGCTTGTGAGGACTGGCACTGGTGCCTTGGCTTTCCTTCCCCACTTCCCCCAGAGAGAGCTCACGAGGGGGGAAGGTTCTGGCTTTCAGCACCCAGGGTATTGCTGTGGACTGCTCACAAAGCAATAGCATTTCAGTTCTGTCCAGAAAGAGAGAAGAACTCTTTCTTGAGACTGAAGCATCACATTTGAAGGCCAAGGACGGTATGCTCAACCTTCAGGGAAAGGCGCTTCCTAAGTTTTACCTGCATTTGCTGCCACTAGTTGTCAATATAGGATCTCCTGGTATTTCTCTAACCTCTCTTCCTCTAGCTATTTCCCTCTTCCCTGTTACCTCTTCTCCCTGTAACACCTCTAATTGCCTTTGCCCTCTTGCTCTTTCCTTTCCCTCCTGCCTGTGATCCTTATAATTGTTTGTTATCTTTATCTTTTGTTTCAGGGGCTAGAAAGAATTGTTCTTCTAACTCTGGGGTACAATTTTGCAATGCATTTAGTTCGTTCTACCTGCAAGTAGCAGTGGGAAGGGGTGGTCCTGCTCAATCCTCTCTCAGCTGCACGTTCCCACTACTTCCGTTGCATCAGAACTAACAATGTCACGACTACCTACGAGCTCACTGATCCAGCAAATGAAGTATTTTTGCAGGGTTGAGCTTGCGGCCACACAACCGAGCGGCCCGAGTCCAAGGCGATGACTGATGGGAACGCAGCACTGGAGGTGCTGGGGGGAGGCCGCTGGGGCCGCCCTGCTCAGCACAGGACCCGCAGGTGCGTCAGTGCGTCACGAATCTCATCTGAGCATCTGAGAGAGGAGGCCGGAAGATTTTCTACATTAATTTGAACTGTTGACCTATAAGCTGCTGTTACCAACACTGACTCTGTTTTCATGGTGCCATCAGATCTCAGTGCTCAGGCAAAGCACAAGAGCCTAACAGCACCTACTGGAACTGACTTCCCGCTTCCTGAGATTGTGCTGGACATCGGCCATTTCCCTACATGCATACATCTGCTTTTCCATAGTTAAAACAAACAGGACATGATGTGAGCAGGAAAAGGCCAGATGTAGTAGTTTCTGCCTATATAATGGCAGGTAAAAATAAAAATGGCATTCTCTCCACTGCATGTCCTGAATCTTTGGAGACACATTGCAGAATTCTTACTGGAGCACAGAATTGAAAGATACAAACAAAAGCCACCATTTTTATCTTACCAGAAAGCTTTCCAAGTAACTATATTAATAACATATATTTTTGTTTATGTCACGTAATTTATTTGATTATTAAATCATGAGGTTATTAAAAATTGAAAAAATGAAGTTCAGTTTTTCAGTATTGACATTTCTTTTTAAAATGTCTCCTTTGGGCAGTGGAAACTGGCTCATCAATTTTACTTGTTTGTAGTCACACTTATTTTCTGGTTCTCATTCATCGACCCCATCCTGCAAATAGCTGGATACAAATACCAAAGGAGAATTAAGTTTGTTAAGCTGAGTTCATTAAACTTAGTCAAAGTTAGGAATCTACCTACTACATTCATACACATTTTCATGTAGAGAAGTCAACAGTGAAGAAATATCAACCATGAGTAACTTAAGCAACCCCTTACAAATTGAAAATGAAAATACTTTCTCTTCTTGCCTAATGTTTTGCTATATTAAGGGAGGTTAACAAAAGGTCATGTGGAAAAAGAAAAGTTCAAAAATTTTTTCAAAGAACACTCCAGAGACTGATTCCACAAAGTCTAAAATAAAAAACTTGACAGCAAGAGCATCCCAATGGGACAACAAAAGAAACAACTCCTAGAAGCAGACTATGAGTCAAAGAGTCCCGGGAAGGCAGCTGCATTAGTGGTACTGCAAAGAATTGCCAGTATGTGAACCGCTGGAGTTTACCTCAAATAAAACCAGGAAACGCTATGGTTCAACACAAAGGCAGCTGGATTTCCAGATACAGATTGGTCAGTCGGGGATATTTCCGAGTTTATAAAAAACTTAAATGGCTTGGATCCAGCTCCCTTAAGTCTTTCTGAAGGTTATAACTAGTGTCACTTTGTACCTGTTAGTCATATGGACTTTCTTCTCCTACATGTTATTAGCATATGAGGTTCACTACTATGAAGTGCTTCTGGGAAAAAAATCGGGGGCTGGAATAAGTTAGGTACAGTTTTGCAATGGAAAGACTCAGGCTTAAATCATAATAAAATTAACGGGAATCACCACTGAAAAATTTAGAAACTCCTGCTTGCATAACAGCACACTGTCCTCTACTTACCACAAAGCTTAACCTTTACTTACACAACTAAAACACAGAAGATAGAAATTATTTTTGCCTTTACAAGATAAAAATAATTTTGTTCTGCACACTCCCTTGCCTGATGCAACTTTACTACAGAGCATTTGATCTCATTTGAGGCTCGGGCATTTAGCAGGGGTGGGCTACAGGGAGTCACAGAACTTACGTGGGGGGTTTCCTAAGTGTGTTCCTCCCACACCTGGCTGCTTCTCAAGAAAGGAAGACATGAGACACACAGTTAACACTTGTTTTAGTCATAGAGGAAACTGAACATAATACTGTTAAGAAAAAAACAGCAGTAGTGATCTCTCACTTAAAAAGACACAAATGTTTTATTAATCTAGTATTTCCAAAAGTTATCTAAAAATTATTGTTATCTGCCACGACACAATGTAAATATGCTATATGCAATAAGCTCTACGTAAATGCACCCTTTGAATGTTCCCACACTATTTAGGCAGCAAACAGCAGATGCTCAGTTGGATAATCTGTTCAAAAGGCAATCTGTACAAACCATCAAAACATATACAACACACATTCCCTATGCTATCCATTTTCTTGAGAATGAGGAGTACAAAATTAGCAAAAGAACTACCTTTTATGAATATTATTATTGTTCAAATTTGGACAGCAGAGTATACAAAAATATATATCTGAAAACAGGAACCATAAGATGCCATTTTGCATAGAAGAGAAAATAAGCATGGTTGGACCGGCTACTTCATTTCACATGGCAAGATGTGGCTGAGGCAGAGCAGCAGCAAGTTGTGAACCGCTGCTCTTCTGCAGGAATCACTGGCCACACAACAAGGCACTACAAGTACTACTGGATTTAAGAGAGAACTACCGCTGCATTCAGTCTTTCTTTCTTTTCCTCTGACAGGGCACGTGAGGGTCCATGTTTCTTTCTGACCTACACAGACATTTTAATCACCTGTTTGTGGAGGTCACTAGATCCTTCTCCAAGGAACTCATGCTCATTAGCACCTGCTAAATACGTTCTGCTTGCAATCCCTCTCATCATTTATCAGTTACATTTAAATTACTCCCATGCTGTTCCAGTCTGTGTTTAATTAGATCTTTCTCAAGCTTCTCCTAAACCTTAACATTTTACTTACAATGCAAAAAATTGTGTGTTCACAGCACTTGAGCAAACGACTCCGATGGAGCCAAGGTGCAGCTGCAAAGTATGAAACTACACACAGATCAATGGAACAGTCAAGACCAGCTGTTCACAAGCATATCAGATATCTCCTGATGTGGTTCCTGTAAGCACACTGCTAATAATTTTTCTACTTAAAAAAAATTTAAATAATCCATAACTAGATGCTTGTATGTAGCCAGTGTGCATGTTCTAACTCTTGATTTCTGCACCCTAATCTGTCTATCAGTGAAGAAGTAGCACACTTGTACAGTACTTGGGCTGAGCATGTATATTTATCTTTCCTTGGGACAGTCCCAGAGATATGAGCTATTTCCCCTCACGTAAATGAGTGCTTTTTTGTTTCTGCAGCAATGCCATTTTATGGAATTTCCCCTCCACCACCAAGCTGCTGCCCTCCTACCACGGTGCACCTTTTTTTTTTTTTTTTTTTTTTTTTTTTTTTTNGCTGATATAATCTATTTGTATATCAGATCAGAGCATATATATCAGAGCATTTATATATATACATACATATATATATATAAAAATCAGAGCATTTGTATATCAGATCAGAGCATAATCACAACTGCGCTCACACACCAGGGCTGGAACTTCTGGATCAGCGAAGCCAGAGAGAAAAGAGGTGGGGAGGCAGAGCAGCAGGACAGAGAACGCATACTCCGCAGGATCATGCTGATGGTGAACTCCTCATACCATGTAAAAAAGCCTGAGCTTTGCAAATATGAAATAAAGCAGCTGAATATGCTGTAACTGGTATTTTAACGTTAAAAATCAGCAAGTTATACCTTAAAAGAAATACTTTTCAGGTAAGAATAAATACTAACAGCTTCCCATCAGAAGGGACCTTTTCTATACAAATTCCTGGAAATAATTTTGCAGTAACCCACATTTACAATTCTGCACGGTTTAATGGGGATCAAACATAGGAGTTAAGCTGGTAAAGCAGGGAATCCCTGTCACACTGCAAGATTAATCCTCCTTCTTTAAATTTCACAACAGCATTATGAAGTAAATGCATAATTACATCTCCATTTTACACAAGTGCATAATGGAGCACAAGGAAGACAGACTGATTACCACATACAAGGAACTATGAGCAGAGCAAATTACAGATTTCCCAAGGCTTCAGTGCCAGTCACCCACTCTGGTCACCGGATCACGCTGTGCCACGTGTCCCAGTCCAAAGGTTCGCTTGCTGTAGGGCAGCCCTTCTCCTTGGGCACTCCCGGTGGTTTCCCCTTTGTCAAATGGGAAACCCCTAAACACCGCTGCCGGCAGGCACACCATGCACTGACTCTGCAAAACGTGGCTCACTCGTATACAGGTACAGCATGAAGAAGTAATCGCAACAAAAAAAAGTTTGAATTGTTGCTAATAAATCAGTATTTGCTATTTTCTAAATATTTGGTTTCACTAACTGCCATTTAAAAGCAAAACACACCTCCAATCAGAAACCTGCTAATAACAGTACCAAACTGCTTTATTATTGCTGTTTTCACCTGTTGCTGGTGTGCCCTCCCACTCACCACGGCAGCTGTGAAACTCCAGAGGAAACCCCAGCGCTGGCCACAGGTACAGAGCTGCCGTCAATACTGTCAGGTGGGGCTGGGCACAAGCATTCTCTCCGAAGGTCTGCAAGGAATCAGTTCCCACCATCATCACATTTAGTTGACTTACAGTTTCATCATTTTCAGTTCCCTTTTTACATATTGTAGACAAAGAAGCTCAAAAAACCTACTTTAGTACCACACCAGGAAAGAGACACGATGGGAAGCCAGAGCTTCCCATGGCATGGCCAGTTGCCCAGGGAAGGCGAGGGAGCTGCTTGCAAGACAGACTGGAATTTCTCACTGAGCCTGGCAATTTCACCAAAGCAGATCCAATATGGTTATCACAGCAGCAAACACAATAGAAGCTGCTTCTTGCATTATCTACAGTTTTACTGATGACACAGTGTGCATCAATCTCCAAGTCCTCTTTACACAAATGCAGGAGCAGCATACACATTTATCGAGCCCCTACAGATCACCTGCCCCTGACTAGCAAGGGGGAGCTACTTAGCAGGGAAAGCAGTGATGGATGAGTAAGTGACCGTCACAAAGCTTCCTCAGCCTGGTTTACTTTATGCTCTTGAGACAGCCAAGAGGTAACTCCTGGGAAACAGCCCTTACGACACTGGGGATCTCTGCAATACTGCAGAAACAGTATTGTTGGGAATATTTGTATCCTGCGTTACAGTACAACTATTTAGATTGACGCAACACATACATCATCATACAAAACTCTACCAGTGACAGGACTTCACCGTCACTGATAGCAATCACACTACATTTAACATGTTTTAACCTGTCTGCGTTGACTCAACACTTAGAATTGACTTATCCTCTCTTGACACATTCACTACGGATATGTCTTAACTCCTTATCACAATTCATTAAAATTTGCAGTTTATTTTTAGATGCCAGCTTTTGCTCTTGACTTCACACTCCACTATATTAATCAAAGGCAGATTATTGCTTGAGCAGGAAAACTAAACCACAGAAGCAAAGATATCCGAGGTGATTTAATATAGACTGAGGACGGTATGGTAGCCTCAGTTTGCTCAGACGAGGAGATGCCTAAATATAGCTTGGCTGCTTGCAGAGTAAGTTTATCTTAGAGGCATCCTGAGGATGCTTCTGCAGCCAGGTCCAGACTGGCTGCGTACTGAGACACCCGGTGCCCCCGCACAGTCCGTGTTTCCACTGACACAGAACTTGGCTCAAGAGCAGCAAGGGATGAATGTAGAGATATTGCTTCCAGGTCAAAACAGCCTACAAGGCCACTCCAGGGCCTGTGGCCAAGCTAACGACCACTCTTGAATCCTGGGTAGTGGGGAGAGTAAAGCAGAGCAACTGTGAACAGCTTCAGGTCAGGGACAGAAGCAACAGCATAATTTATTTTTTCCTGTATTCATGGTACCCTGGCAATTATGCCAGTAATGGAGATGTCTTTAATTACAACTCTACTTGATTTCAACTGAAGGTGCAACCTGCTCAAGTTAATCTCTGAAACCATTCTGAATGTAGAAGTAACATGTTTGTCAATATGCTCTGACATTATATTCTGCTATATTATAAACTGTAGGTAAAATTTCCAATTTCAAACAAGTCACACATTTTTTAATTCTACTGACCAGCCCAGAGAACAGCACAATACAAACCAAACCTTTGTAAATTAACTTTAGGTTTGGAAATCCTGTTACAAATTTCTCCTGTGCAACATGAAGATAGGGACAGGTCCCTATCCTTCCCAACAGAGAGCCATGTAAGAAAAAAAGGTTTTGAAATAGATATTTTCTAATATATAATCTAATTATGGCCATATTGTGCTCTCTCTTGTTCCCAAAAGGCATGACAAGTAGTGATTTGATGGATAGTGAAGCAGTATGTCTTAGGAGAATTAACAGAATCAAGGTGGAAGGCACGCAGAGACCAAAGAAATATATACACAATTTAAACACAGAATTTAAATTGCGTGTATGATGTGAAGGATGGGGAGGGAGGAGTGGGATGATCAGGTGGAGCTGACACTGGCTTTTTGCAGTCTGGCTTTTCAGAATGGATTGTCACTTTTAAAAGATCTCAGCCACTCTGACAAACCTTTTAGTGTGACCATTCTTGCTCACATTTTTTGAATGTCACTCCTTTTGAATGGTAATATTTTTATCATCATGATCTTTAGATGAATAAATGTCAACATGAATAAAGATATAAAAATGAGTAGTAACAATAGTTAGCATAGCATGTTATTAAATGAACAATGCCAAGAACTCTGGAAACGATGGCTGAAAAAGAGATGAACAGTTGGGGAATTGCTGAATTTTATAGTATAAATTGCAAAAGAAAAAAACAGGAAATCTTTTCTGACTCTTACAACAATTCAAGAAATACGTGGACAAACAAACATTCTCCAGTTGCATAACAGCATTTTTGGAAGTTGAACTTTGTAAGTCACTGCAGTGCCAGTCAAGTTTCTCAATCCAAAAGTTTTGTTAACCACCTACAATACAATTTTCTTTCCCAATCACTTACAAAAAAAATGGAATGTTACTTTAAACATGCAAGCCAGCCCTTTGATGTCAGCTCAGCAATTACAAAGTAGGCATAAAGATGTGGTGAATATGTAATCCAAAGTAGCATTTTGATAAGGCAGCAACTGGGAAATGTTCAGCTCACAATTAACTAGAGCCGAGTCCCAGCAGCTCTAAGTTTTGAATTTTAATTGTGGACTGGCAGTAAGATACTTCCTTTCATTAATTTGAACTTTTCTGAATATCCTCCCTTCTTGAGTCATGTAAAAGGGCAAAGATGTTTCCCTGTTTCTGATCTTCTCTGAAATATTTTTTTAAATCCAGAACTCTCTTAAGCATCTTCTTTCTACTTGCACTGCTGTTTCTTCAGCAGTATTTGCTTACTGATCACTACACGTTGCTTCACTGCACTAAGCATTATGTATTTAATCTTTATATTTGTGAGGAAGCAAGTTACATAAAAATGAAAAGGTATGAGATTTTACTTATTTTTGTATAGGCTTCAGAAGAATAATTAAGGCCATACGAGAGCTTCTCTTATAATTCATCATTTTAGAAAGAATGTAAAAACTAGTTACTAGAAAGGAATATTTGTGAAGTAAACGCAGCTGTGCCAGTCTTAGATTTTCACAGTGTGGGTCAGAAGTTATATTTAAGTACTGAAAATCCAAAATGTGAACAGGGTGGTGGTGGCAGCAGTGGTGATGGGTTGTTCTGAAAATGAAACCACAAGCTTGACTGATCCTTTCCATAGATAGGAAATAACTTGCTGCAGGACTGAAATCAACATTGTAAGACTGAAACTGACAGTTTAAAAGATACCAATATTTTAGCTCTCACCGCTGTCCCATGCAGATGTCTGCACAGCGTCACTGACCTCGTCTGATGTTCAGTGTTTTCCCCCCTCTCCAATCTGTGGTTCAAAAAGTCCCAGACGGTACTTTCATTCTTTGAGGAAAGGTGCCGCAGCAGCTGGGGACAGGACTCTTGTAGAAGGCACAGGCATGATGCTGTTGAAGGCACATTAGACATATGCTTCTGCATAGACTGTTTCTATGCTCACAGGTCAACAGGCTCATCATCCAGGTAGAACGACACGATAACCAAGGAGACCCATCGGTAAATCTATTACTTCCAGTTGAAAAAATAATTGGACTACAACATGCAGCAAACATCTATTAACAATTTTCATGCTGCTTTTCTTCTGTTTCTCATTAGTACTATTTTCCAGCTGCTTGCTACAGATCACTATTCAGTGATAAAGGGGTTACCTTCAAAAGAATTCTTCCAATAAGAAAAATTTTGCAGCTCTTAAATAGATATATTAACAAACACTACTCAAGTGAGTTGTGATTTCTCTTTGAAGGTCAGAAAACATGAAAAATTTGTTTAATATGAAATAGAACATATGAAATGCTCTTCAACAGGACAAAAATCAACAGAAGCAAAGGAAAGCACAAAGGTGGCGAGGTGGAGGAGCAGCTGTGTGGTCAGTCAGGCCCACCTACCCTGGGCTGACCATGCACCAAGGCTTTGAGCAAGGAGGGACCAAGGAAGGGATCTGTTTAATACTGGTAAGAGCATAACTGGTATTTCCCAGGCTGGAGAAAACTTCAGGGACTTTCATAGACACCGGTACACCTTGCACCGCCAGTCCCATGAGGCAGAGGTTCAGCTGTCTCATTTGGATGAAGGCTGCACGCCCTGGGAAGTGACACACTGTTCCTGCAAAATCCCCAAAGATCTGATGCAGAGTGTATCACAAGTGAACGCAAACTATGGGTCAGCACTGTTTTCCTTAACAGAGTCGTTAACTTGGTCCATCACTGCAGACTCAGACCATTTTACTACTAGTAACACTGCAGACAATATCTGTCTGGAGATCCTAGGCAGTGAAGGTCTGAAAGCCCCCCACAATAGCTACAGTCCACAAGATCTAATTTACTTCAGTGCTTTTAATATAAGTTTACTGATAATAGTCTGTAGTACTCAAGAGCTGGACACTGGGCAGGCCAACGTCTAAAGTATTTTTCTTTAACTCAGGAGATAAGAGACAGCAATTTGACAAACAGATAATATTGTCGGCTCCTACAAATTAATTATGGATGATATTGGGCATTGTCTAAAAGCTCCACCTCCTGGGAACAACTGGTTATATGAAAACCTTTGTCTACTTAGTCTTTTTTTCCCCTGTAGACAAGTTAAATAAACTTGAGAATATGAAAATATGACCACCAGAACAGCTTGGACAACAGAAGCCAAGTAAGAACCACCCACCCCTTCTTTCAGAAAAAGATCTATCTTTTCTAAGCAAATTTCGCTTTGGGGACTCAGCATTATGGTTTCCAGATATCTGTACATGACTATACCAGCTACTACATTTGAGGAATTCTGTTTCATCTTCCCCTGCTTTGACCATTTCCATGGAAAGAATGCAGAGACCCACCTAACAGCCCTGGGGCACCCAGGACCAAACAGCAGTGCTCAAGTGCGAGAGGGAGCTATAATTTCAGAAGTATTTTGTTTATCAAATTATCAGATAGCTAAGGGTTAAAACTCTGTGTCATATTACTGCTTATGTTATCTAGGCTGGCAGAGTGAATGGGCTTGTGGAAATGAGAGTGAGTGGGATGAGAAAAATCCCTAACCTATAGCACTCGTGTTTCTGAAAGCCCATTTTGGGATGCCCATTCAAAGGAAAGACAGCTTTTCACTCTGCGAGGCACACTAAAGTATGAAAATACATACATATCAATGAGAAGTGAGAATGTCAAAAGCCTCCAATTCTTTTATTTAAGCCACTTACTTTAACTATTGAGACTTAGGGCCATCATACATAAATGGATTTAAACAGTACAGTGCAATGTTTTACAGGGATATCATGTAAATTACTTCAGCTGCTGAAAGCAGTGTAGCGACATAAACTTCAGACAGGCCCAGGATAACTGCTCCTAGTAAGGAGCAGGGTAAATCAACAGCATTAAGACTGACTGGTTCTGCTCTATGACTACCTGCTTGCAGCCCTTACTACTACTTCATTTTATTTACTCCATGTGTGGCAGCTTAGGGCTGTGGTAGAAGAGAATTTGTATCAATCAATCAGTCAATCAGTCAGGTACTATAGGTAGTACTGAAGGAATACCTGTCTTTCACTGTGCTTTCCTCAAACTTGCACTGAATGTAGAAGCTCCAATTCCAATGAACCACAGCTCTAATAAGCACCTGCGCACCATACTTCTTTTTTATTTTTTTCTTCAGGGTGTAGTGTAAGCACTACCCAGTTTACCCAAATATCACATCATTAGGAAATAAACAAGCAGAGAAGGCATCAGCAAGGTTGATCTTCCCACCTGGATACACCACCTGTCAGGAACAACTCCACAGACCCAATGGAGCTGAACTGGCATTCAACTTCTGCCAGAGCGTTTATGGCACACAATGCACGCAGCTTGTGCAGGGTGCCGTGTCAACGTGACGCCTTAAGAGCTCAAGACCCAAAAAGATTCGAAATACTAGAGGCAGAACAAATAGTACTGCCAACTTACTGCTTCCTTTTGGCAGTCATAGAAGAGAGCAGGTAAATGACTGAATGCTGGACAATGACAAGGACAGACACAAGCATCGCTTAATTCCTGATTTACGTAAGAGGTAAGATGGTATCGTCAATAAGACAGAAGCACAGGTCTAATTTTAACAGCCACTACAGAAAACATTGTGTAAGGATGGGACAATGGGGCAGCTGGAAATGGTAGAAATTATTTGGAAAAATCAGACAGAAGTATCAGTTAATAATTAATAAAATTGGTTGGAAAATAGAGTTTATGATATTTATATAATTTTGACAACCTCTTTAGCTTCTGACTCATCTGACTCATTATAACTTTAACACGTATTTCCAGCTAGAACTGTGAGAAGAACTATTTGGATCATTAAAGAACTGAATGGTGAATAACAAATCCGGGAGAAACAGCATCACAAGCTAGTATCTCTGTGTGGAAGGAAAAACCAGGAGATACTTACAAAGTTTAGTAGGAAACACGTAAATGATTTGAAATAGAGAATTTCTCAAAAAGAGGAAGCTTTCCTACCAGTGAGACACGGCAGTAGGTACAATGCCAAAGATTAAGCATTCAAAGGGATTTAAAAATTAATTTTTGGAAATAATACCTATAGCATAGAGAATATGAATGATTATTTGACGGAGATGCACATAAAAAGGAGAACTCTAACACAAATGATGCTTTATTAGGTTATTTCTTTATCTAATGTTTTTCAATGATGTATTTTTAAGATCTTGAGGTAGGCATCTTTCCAGGAAGATGGGGAGTGAAGATTTCTATTGTATAAAAGCACCATGGCTACCAACAAGTAAATACATATATGCAGTCTTAAATTTTCATTTAATTCTCTATTATTTAGAAAAATAAAATCCAGAAGATCTAAAAAGATGTTAAATCATGTAGGCAACAGGGGACATCAGGTTAAGAAGCAAATAAGGAAAAATGTTGAGAGTTTCTGGAAGTACCAAGGAAAGTTTTCTTGCTTCACACACGGAGACAGGGATGACCGTATCCACCAGACCGACCCCTGCAGCAGTGACCGCTGACCTGCTGCACCAGCATGATGTGCACATGAGGTGACCCAGCACATACAAGGCTCATTTTCAAGAGATCCTGCAACTCTAGACCTTCTCTGCAGTTTATTTGAGCTTGGGTCACATTGCTATGACTTTTCTAGAAGAAATCCCCAAAATCCCCGTATTTCTCAGAGTTCTTTCTATATGACAGAGGAAGAACCCATGCAGACTAGCATTGCCTGGCTAGAAATCAGCCTGAGGGTTGTTTTGTTTTTTTTTTCCTGAAAATTTGAAGAACAGCAGCAGCAAAGGTAGCCATAGCTTTCCTATTATGTTCTTGATACTGGTATTCTTACCACATCACTGCTGTTCCTCATGTGACAACAAGAAACAAAATAATGTACAAGTCCTAGCATGTATGACAATAGCTTAATTACATTTTGTATGCATAGATCAGGTCTGATTAGAACCATTAATAGACATGCTTGCAAGGCTTCTAGGCATTTCACATTTTGTACTATTCCAGACCATGTTTGGATTGCATTGGTGGTGGGGATTCAGACAGATGACGCCCAATCACTGTTCCCTGCTCCTGCTCTCTCTGTTGCTGTGTTGTAATTTAACCACAGCAGAGCTACACCAGCCATCGGCCATGGAGACTGCAACGCATTGCTGCAGTGGCACACACAAACTCCCAAACCTTTCTGAGGTTAAATTAATTATATATATATATATATTTTTAAAAATCATATAGCCATCCCATCTCTTATGCTTAAATAAGGGGAAAATAAAGCTCATACGGAATTTTTATTCTATGACAAATAAGAATATATTTTCAAAAATAGTTAAAAATCCACAGGAAACTTTGATTTGTTACATTAACTACAGGTAACCTGCAAGACCAGGATACTTCAAACTGAATTGCTCACAGTCAAGCAGGAGATCAACCATTACACAATCAAATGCTGGTCTCCTGAGTCCAACTGGAGGAGTCTGCTCTTTAGCCCAACAGTAGCCCTGAGAGTCATCATACACACCCGGATAGAACAAAGACCCTATCAAAAAAGGAATAGTTAAATAGTTAAAAATAGTTAAAAATGAAAAAGAAACAAAAATCTGTGTGATACCTATCTTGCATAATTGTATGTAATTTTTTAATTCCAGACAATTTACAGAAAGAATATATGCTAGTTATTTGAGAAGGTCTGTAAAATGGCAAGTTAGCTGGAAAGTGCTAACGGGGACTATTCACCATTTCTCAGCACAAGCGGCAGAGGCCATCATACAAAATTAACAGACAACAGGTTTAAAACAAACAAAAGCACATGCATTATCAGATCCTGTAGAACTGCGAGACTCATTGCCACAAGATGGCTTGAAAACCAAAGGCAAAAATAAGCTGGGAAGATAATTAAATACATTTATCAAAGAAAACTCCATCAATGGCAATTAAATGTGCTTGTCAGGATGCAACTTCTTCACCCAGAAGTTCCTAAATCAGTAATGCAATCTGGGAGACTGTAACAACTGGAATCATCATAGAATCATTTTGGTTGGAAGAGACCCTAGGATCGTCCACTCCACTTCTGACCCCTGTCTTGATTAGACAGGTTAGATACTGTGGTTTGAAACAACACAAAGCTCTTATCTTTTTAATAGCAAAGGGGATAAAAATTTTCTTATCATTTCTAGAAACTGACTCCACTTATGGCACAGTTCTGGTAGCAGCCTACAGAGAAGTGACGGGTATTTGAATGAGACCTGCTCTTTACATTAGCACAGGTAAACATATTGGTTTAATCTAATTTGATGTAATTTAGATTCAGACCACAGATCACGGCATAAGTCTGAACTTTACTTTTTTTTGTCCTGCCTCCTTCCCCCTCCCCTGTTTGGAGGAACTGCACAAACATACCCATAAATAAAATAAGTAAAAGACAGAACACGGACAGCCCCTTGCCTGTCACCTCTGCACCTGACGTACAAAATCAGTACTGGAAAAGGTGAAGTTTTCTTAATAAGTGTTTGATGCAAGAGGTTACCTGAAATGGGCAACAGTATTTTTGATAAGAAGAGTTCTTAGAATTTTTCAGAAGTTCAGTTTGAAAGAGAAAATCTTGTGAACTGGTCTGAAGCAAGCATACTGCCAAAGTGATCGTGTTCCCTGCCTGGAATTTTAATTCTGGTGAAATTGGTCTCCTACATTCAAGCAGGAGTTCCCATTTCCATATTCTAGACAACATGAAACAATCAGTTTACAAAGAGACTTAAGACTAAAAGCTGTGGACAACTGTTCTTGACTTTCTACAAGTCTAAGATTAAAAAAAAAAATTACTTTTAATTTGGTTTTAAAATTTGCTGTTTATAATAGCAATATAAATATATTTTATAAATAAATATTATAATATTATAAATATTATATAAATAAATATTTAATTGCTATTATAATTTAAAATGATAATAATTTTATAACCTCAATTTAAATATATTTAATTACCTATATATAAATGTCTCTTTCACTCTTGCTCTACAAGTAGCATACAACTAGAGAAAAAACGACAAATGCAGTTTAATGGATATTGGATCATTAATCAGCATGTCAATATACTGAAATCCCTGGGAGTAACCTTCTGCTCAAAAATTTTCATAACTTCATAAGTAAATCCAAATGCAGTTTAGGCTTTTGTTTCATTGTACTTTCCTTCAGATAACAGAGCTTCCAAATATGTTTTCTTTCCTAGTTTTACTAAAAAATAGCATATTGGATGTAAAAGCCAAGTGTGAACCAAAAATTGATTGCTTTTCAAAATACAGAAATAAATCCAGATGTACATAAATGAATGCAATCGTTGTTCTCAGGATTTTATCTACATTACCTTTAGGGTGACACTGAAAACAGTATTTCTCAGGCTCAAATCAAACATTTATTCTTTTACAGAACTGGCCTATGTTAACCCAACATTCACATTTTCTGGCCTGCTTCCCGTATCTTAATAGCAATATAGCCTCTCGCTATTATGGAGACTTTCCATTCCGTTCCCTAAAGACCACGTTTCCGATTTGGAGGCCTAGCACAGCTCTTATTGCCACACTGATAACAATTCCATGATTAGGTGAATCAGTTGGGCTGCCCAAAGAAAACTCATCTTGTGGTTTCTAAGGGGGAAGTGAAAACAGCAAGATTGAGACTCATAGAGTTCACAAGACACCTTCGATTGGACTTCATCACCCAGAGTTTAGCTGGGCTTCTCTGTATCATACAACAAACAACCTGTTGCTACAGTTACCAGGTTCACAGGGACATGAATCATCAAGGCATGTTCATTCTGCTCTGCTGAATTTCAGGCTTGTATTCCTAGTGATTAGAAGAATTCTTGTTACGAAAGATGTGATGCAATTCCCCTCATTTAAAAAAGGGAGTGCTTGGGTGCTCCTGTACTTACCTTTTGATTTGCTGCTATCACCAAATACAAAGGCAGAAATTGTAAATACCAGACAGAAACTGATAGAGATTGTTAATTTATCGCATGGGGTTTATTCAGTTTTATAGCCAGCAATGAGGTTTCAAATAGTAAGGGGAGGAAACAGCAGGAATTATCTAGCTTTGGGAGGAAACAACAGGGAAAAGTTGTCCAAATGCCTGATAGTCAGATTTTTTTAACATGATCAGTTTCTGCTGCTCTATTCTTCTTGCCATGAAATGCAAAATCAGAGTGGAAACCTCTGAAAGGAAAAAATAGCTGCTTAGAGTCAACTGTTGAGGCAGGGAAACCTGCCAAGTCTCCCCCTCATTTCACAATGTTGGGAAGCTAAAAAAAATTTAAGAAAGTTTCCCTGGATCCGCAGGTGGCCAGTCTGACTTTCTTAAGAAGTCCTATCTACCTCCTACTCTCCCCTTCCAGTGCTGCAGAAGCAGCAAAGGACTTTGGAGCACATCCCTATGGGAAGGGCCACACTTGGTGGCTCAGGGTATGTAGGTAACACCTGGGTTTCCTCGGTGGGAGCACACGTGCCAACCACCCGCAGGAGGACTTCTAGAACCTCTGACACATTCACGTCCACTTACTGTGTATTGGTTGAATGTAGTAAATGCCCTTTCATTTCTTTTTTAGCCACAAATGGAAACTGTCGGGTTTCAGAACAACTGCGAGGAGAGAAGGAATTCCTGCGGGCCAGGCCTTTCTCCCAGGTTTCACAGGCAAACGAGTCATCTCCTTCACCTCTCCCAAGAAGCTGAGCAGCCTTGCTCCTCTGGATCTGGTAACTGAAATTTTTGAGCTTGTTCTATTCTATTTTCAGACGGCCCCAATATAGGAGGCAAGTGGGAAGATTTCAGCGTATCAGTATCAATCTCTTACATGAGGCTTTGGAGAAGAACGTGACTCAGCCTACTCGCTGAGATATCCAAGGAACCCCAGAAATTAACTGATGAGAGCTGAATGCAATGCTGAATGTTCCAGTCACACATCTCTAACACCAAAACCAGGTGAAGTTTCAAGGGTATTCCTTAGTGCTTGAGCTCCTTTCACTTCTAAGATCACGTTACACAGAGGCTGAATGTGATTTTCAGTGAAAACACACAAAATCTTCATCTTTATGATTTGTGCAATACTCAAAGGAAATGAAATGTACAGGTCTAAAGAATGAAACATGTTGCAAAGACACAAATCTCTCCAATCTTGAGCAATAGGGCAAATGTTTCATTATAGTGGAAATGCAAACTTGGACTACCATTAGAAGACTGGGGAGTGGGGGGGAAGGATGGAAAATGCTAGGAGCAAATGAACAAACACATTTCTGACTGCTTTGTTGAGTGGTAAGACAAGAGTTTGTGGGAAGAAGAATTGATGAACTGTCACAGTATGACAAATAAGACCTCTGTTGGATGTATTGATTCTGAACAGAGAATGACTCATGGATCTACTTAATTCTTGCTTCATTTACAGACAGCAAAGAACTTGAACAAATCACAGATGCTGCCAAATGAGTCAAAGAAGAAAAAAATTCTCTTCTATGCACGACTTTTTTTTTTTTGGGGGGGGTGTCAAATTTATTAGTAACTGTTTGTTTTGCAGGACAGCTCTTATTGTAGAGCTTATATTTTGTATCAAGTATCACTGTCTCACTAATTGTGTAGTTGATCTCTTACATGCATGTTGCATAGTTAAGACAGACTTGAAGACTGGGAAAAAATACCACATGAAAACCTGAGCGTATTAGTACATTTATTTGTCAACTATTAGTGTATGCACAGGTGTTAATTTCTTTGTGTGTTTCATGGCCTCGGGATAATTTTTAGTAAGCAGGACTCAGAATAAGTAGTTTTATTTACTGTTTTCCCCAAACACTATAAGCTCCAATACTTTTTTCCCACTTTTTTCATCATAGAGGATTTATAGGCACAAGAGAAGAGATTTCAAAGAACAAAATGATGCTTCAAAGTTCATTTGGCTTACTAATGCAAGAGAATGATGGGTTGTAGGTGACCTGCTTTTTTGTTTTGTTTTTTTTTTCTTCTTTTTAAACTTCAACTTCATTTTAAGAGATATTATTTTTGTCTTGATATTTGTCTTGATATTTGGAAAAAAAGCCTTGAAAATGTAAACAAAGTGCATACCAAAACAATGGTTCTGAGCTGAATTTACGAAGTGTAATTCATTAAGGTTCTTCAATTATGTGGCTACAGTTGGGCTTTTTTCAAAAATTTAACAAGATTGTTCACCATTTTCCTGAAGACGAGCATCCTACATCCTGGTGTTCTCCCTTATCCTGATGAAACCTTTTTCTCCCAGCTTTCCCTCCAAGGCTGCAACTTCTCCCTACCCACTCTTTACCATACTGCTAAAGGCAGAGAGTCCAGGAATAACTACTATGGAATGCTAGAGTAACTAAAACTGGAATGTTAGGTTTAAACTTTGAGTCCCCTTGATAAATATGATTTTAACAATATTTACCAAATTCACCAAATTACCAAAATGGAAAACCAAAATGCAATAATCTGTTCACACATGATTACTATGCTACTTGTGACCGCACAATTCATCTAGTCAAAGAACCCTTCTCCAATTCAGAGAGCAGCCTCCACCCAACAAGGCTGCTGCTTTTCCCTTGGAACAGACAAAAATTGGCTGCAAGGGATGTCCTGTCCCCTCTGCCTGTCACAGAGCACCCCGGCCACAGCGGTCCCAGCCTGGGCTTTGTGCAGCCTGAGAGGTGCAGGAGGGCAGGGCTGGTGGCTTTGCTGGTAGGAGCAGACTGTGACTGCAGGCAGGTGTGACCAGGGTGACACGCCAGCTGCTGCCACCAGACCAGGATGGGATGGGAGGGGAACAGCAAGGATCTGGCTTTGTCAGCTGTTGTACAGGCCCACTGAAGTTTACAGGGGAATTATCTAAACATATGTAGTCCATTTACAGAAATGCTGATTAAGTTCGGGAGTAACCACTTTGAACTATCTGCCAAGAGCAAAAACTGTTCCTTTGTGCATTGTCAGCCTCAAGGAGCTCAATCTGGAACTACTTTACCAATCTTTTAGATGTCCGAGTTTAATATAGAGATTAGAGAGGATAAAGTTAGGGCAGAGCTGATCCCAACTACCAAACTGTTTGAAGAAGGATTTGTGAGTTAGCTTTGATCCAACACACACTTGAAATATATCTTCAGTTACATCTAACACCAGCTGGGCACAGCTAAAAAGGGAGCTGGCTGCATACCTCATTTACCATATACCAATCTCAACGTAAATTAAAAATAGCAAAGTACTCTTTAAATGGTGCGTGCTGATCGTGCTCCCTCACCCCTCTCTTGCCCCCACCCCAGCCCTTCACAGTCGAGGCGGAGCTGGAGCTCAGCTCATTGCAGTTACTTCAGTCCCCTCCCACAAGCAAAGCCAGATGCTCCAGAGCCTCAATATCCTGCTTGGACTTGGATTCCCCCTCTCTTCCAAGGTACACTGCTACAAAAAATGGTGATAAACAGGAAAAAGTACATTTAAGAATTATGTAACAGTTTGTGTTTAATAAGAAAACAGGACAATTAGCGTGTGGAAATTCCCTCTCTTGATCTTTAGAAGGTGAAAGGTGGGGGCACTATGGCGAGTTATGGCAGCAGAGGACGGGGAGTACCAAATGTCATTGTGCTGGCTAAGGATTTATGTAATTAGATACATCTGGAGGATTACCTCAATGTCATGATACAGCCCGAATCAACTTTGCTTACTTAAACTACAAGGATATCTCAGTTTATAAACGATCATGTTTGCAGTACAGTGACTGACTCATCAAGGCAAATATGTATCACGTACAGTCTTAAACAGCAGAAGAATGCAAAAAAAAAAAAAAAAAAAAAAAAAAAAAAAAAAAAAAAAAAAAAAAAAAAAAAAAAAAAAAAAAAAAAAAAAAAAAAAAAAAAAAAAGAAAAAGGCTGAATGATTTTAGATTTTATGAGGGTTTGTTTCTATTGTCTGGATTACAAAATAATTTCCAAAATAATTTCCACTCAATATCTTTTAATTAGAAGTCAACCGTAATGTCTAATTTAAAACGCTGCAGTAAGGAAGCAAAGAATTGAAAAGAGGTGCTGGCTAATGTCCAGTGTTCCAATTTTGCAGTCACTGTGTGTGCAGTGCCTTCAAATCAGGTAATCTTACCATTCCCTAGCCGTCAAAAATCTTTGTTCCCACCCTTGTGCTACCTCCTCTTTTTGTCAGTAATTGATGAAGCCACGTGGTGATTTGTACCAGGAAACAGAGTTGGTATAAAACCAACCTGGGAAAAAAGGGGATTGTAATTACAAACCAACAGAGTCATATACTAGAGAAATTGCCATGGAATATTCCTGTAAATCTGCCAAGTCAATAATATTCATGATGATCTGCTAAGTGCATGCTGGCTGTGAGGACAGAAGTTGCCTGGGGCTACTGGAAGTTACATATCTAGTTTTCCAGAATGTCAGAACACTTCGAGGATTAAATGAGTAAAAATTGTTCTTTCAAGTTCTGTTTTTTTTCTTCTCCTCTCATCCCTCAAGGTACTCGTGCCTTGTCCACACGACCCAGCCCCTTCCCAAGATGCCCAAGGAATGCCTAAACGGAATTACAAAATGTTAAGGTGTTCGAAAAAGAAGGGAATATTTTACCAATGTTTTCTTATTTCAATCATATGAATAAGAGTTTGCTAGAGCTGGTCTTTAGCAGAACTTTAGAGACTTAGAATAATTTAGCTTTTTGACAAGTAAAACACTGCTCCTCAGTTATGACCTCTCAAGTCGAACAGAAGAGGTCACTAACGAGTCACAGCGTGTCTCCCTTCAACATGAGCCAACCCCGTCCCAGCCAGCCAGCCACCTCAGCGGCCTTCACTCTTGGCTTTTTGTTGTCCTTCGTGCTCTGCCTCTGGCTTCTCTTGCATTTATTTCTCCTCTCCATCCTCTCAATTCCACACTATGCTTCCCTATGTACGCTGAAGGGTTTAACAAAGCAGGCTGTGAATGCCCCAGACCTGCCACTCTACTTTTTCCATTCAGCTGCCTCTGGCATGAGGACAGCAGCCTCCAAAAGGGGACGTTTGGTGGCAGTGCCAGCCCTCAAAGGACAGCTGAGAGTGTCCAGAGAGGGCAGCTTCACACATGGGCAACTGCTCGGCAGCAACAGCAGTAACCAGGAAAGCAACACATGCAGAGATTCCTGTGGCCTTCTTGCCTCATCTGGAAGAAAAGTCTGGAGACAGAAGAAAAGATTGCTCCGCTTTGCGGGTTTGTTTGGGGGTTTTTTTTGTTTGATTTTGTTTTTCCCTTTCTGTTTTTAGCAGTCTTGAAAAAAAGAAAAACAAGAATGCATGCTTCTTGTCAGAATTATCCAAAATAAGAACAAAGACACAGTCCCTTCCTGACATGTTACAGCACAGGAGTTCAGAGTCAGGAAGAAATAAACCAGAATTTGCTAGCATCTAGCATAAGCTCACATTTAAACAATGTTTCCAGTTGGAAAAAAACTGTAAACTCAATAGTTAATACTGTAATCTTGTATAAAGACATCTATAATAAAAATAATTTTAAAGTATTGCAATGAATAGAGGCTCAATACAGGAAGAAGTCTTTAGTAGTTCATACGTCTGGAAGAGTATTTCTTTTGGGCAGTGAGGGAGCTATTTTGCTGCTTAGAGTGCAAATACACATGCCCATGCCAAAAAAGGGACTACCCAGCCAGTGAATATCTACAAGTATAAGGCAGGAGTAACAAGCATGTCCATCCCACCTCATACAATGACTTCACACTCTCAAGAACAGAATCCAGAAAACAGGAGCAGCAAAAGACTGGCTGGCAGAAGCTCCAATGATTAACATTTTTTGTGCATGACAAAATGCAATAATAATTAACCACAACATAGCTCAGAGAACAAGTAAATTTTAGCTAAGAGAATCTTCTTCTGGAGGTAAGATTGGGTGAGCTCAAGTTACTGCTCTGTTGTACAGGAAGGAAAGGCTGATCTTCCTAAAAATCCTTCTAGTCTGTAAATACCTGTGATTCAAGAGAGATCTGACCTGTGTATATAGGGAACAACCTAAATGGAAAGTTGATGCTTCCATACAGCCCTTCTGAAGCTCCCTGGCATCATGGACCCTGAAATTGTCTGAATACAGCAGAAGCTAAGGAGGAACTCAAGGGCAACCTATGCTGCTCAGCATGCTAATACCTCCTCGTAAGATTTCTGATCAGAAACCAGCAGTATTTATCCATCAAACCCAGGCTGGCTTTGTGCTCCATTGCCTCCAGCTTGCACAGACCATTTGGGATCCCAGTCAAGGTTGCCACACTGGGACAGACATGCACTGAGGAAGGACACTCGTTTCTCTTCCCCCTCTTTGGCAGCATAAATCTGTCTTTCTAGATCTTACAATATTGTGCCACTACGCGCTGCCTGGGATTCTTCTCAGACGATCAATGCTTCCTGCCTGATCCCATCCAAGCAACTTGTAAACTTCCTTTTGTGTTGCCACAGTGAGGAAAGTACCCTCTCCGTGAGCCCGTACCTCATGAAACTTCACTGCCGCTCTCAAACATCTTCCAGCAAGTTTATCTAATCTCCCTGGGTTAGCTGCTTTTATCTACATATACGAAAGCATATCCTGCTTCTTAAGAATAGTTTTAAAGTAGTTCTTAGAACAAAAACATATTTCTTGTAATTACTAGAAGTAAATTACTTCCTTTGTTATCAAGCTCATTTACAACTTAGTTTTAAATTAAAGACTGTGAAAATGTAAATTCTGGCTTTGGAACACATGTGAGCAGCTACTTTGTTATTCCTAATTTAAAGTAAATGATTGATTGACAAAAAAAAAAAACACCTCAAGCCATTGCTTAGTGAAATGCTAAAAGGGAGTACCAAGAATTCTCTAAAACAAGTATCGGTAAAAAAGCAGGATTATTCTTCTACAAATTGCCAAGCGGGAAGAACTGTGGCCAGTCTGGGCTGCCCTTGTAAGAACAGGAATCAAATGCTTAAGGCAATAAGAAGTGAAATAAAATGAAATAAAGTTTAAACTTGTACAAGATGTGGTTTGAACTAAGTAAGGGGTTATTTTAAGAACTCTTACCAGCATAACTATATTAGACTGAATTTTCTATAAGGCAGATTTACTCTGTTCCCCAAAATCCCTATTACTATGAAAACATACACACTCACACAGTTTATGTCCTAATAATGTTGTTATCGACACCTTAGTTGTAACTATGAGCACTGCATACATCAGGACAACCAGGTATGATTTTTTATGGCTAATACAGCCAAATGTGTAAGAAGAACCATCTTCCCACTGATCATTTTTAATCTGCAAGGTCTAGATAACTCTTTGAACTTCATTGTAACGTGCTACCAAAATGTTTGGTCAGTTTCTCAGGAGGATAAGTAATAATGAGGCACTCATTGGTTTACAATCAGTGTACACAAAACCCTTAATAAATATTTAACCAGCACTTACATTTTCACAGTGCATCCTTCTGGGTTTTACGTGGGAAACATTGAGTCCATCAATAACAATATCAAACGGAAGTCGATTCTCCACAAATGTTTGAAAGGCTTCAAATTCCTGAAATAAATAAACAAACACAAGGGAATAATATGTTGAGTTTAACAGAAAGAAGTTTCATTTACTTTTTATCAAAAAAAGAAACAAAGCCTAAATCTCTCACTTTTCTTTCATAGGCTACACTTCACGTCTTTACTTGCATATTCACTGAGGCAACTACACCAAAAAAAAGAAAAAAGAAAAGAGAGAAGGAGATGAATCTTTAAAAGCCATAGTGTTACAGTAGATACTTCCAATATAATTTTAAATTACAATTGAAAAGCAAAACTTTACAGTCATCCAGGTTTTCAAAATCATAATCTGAACTGTACACTTTATAAAGATATATGCTATAGTCATTGTTATGCAACAGCTGCAAAACAAAACAACTTTAAAAACCAACGGACTGTGACACTATCACTAATTCTTAACGTTTCCAAGTTCAAAATAAGCATCATACTTAGTTTCTCTGTAAGAATTCTTAAATCTCTGAATGCTAGTCAATATTTAAATACATCTTTGTTTAGTAACAAGGGACTTGATTCGTGAGAAATACACAGGTTTAAGGGTAGCAAAACAATGAACTTTTTTACTAGGTCAGAAACATAATGCAGTGATTGCACAAACCAACAGCATCCATCCAGTTTTTCCAATGGAAGGAAAGCCACAATTGCTTTAGGCTTCCAGTTGCATAGGAGAACAGAACACAAAGCTTTAATAAAAACCTTTAGGAATTTCTCCCTTCATTTTTGAGGAAAGATTTAGTGTTCTAAGTAGACACTCGCATAGGATTTCTATTTCCTGCTTCTGACTCTTCTTAATGGGCACAGGAACCCTAAGGCATCCTGGTTGGCAGTGACCTGGTTTCATAAATGACCTTTCTAGTAAAAAATAAGACTTATTTATCAGTAGCAAAGGTTTCACAGTCCAAAGCTATAAATGAACCTTCATAGGAACTCAAAACAATTTCAAATTTCATGCCTTCTGCTAAAAATTCAAGAAGCACTTTTTTAATCTCCCATGTAGCCATATGGCAACATGTAAGTCTAAATAAAAACCATCCCCTCATCACTCAAACAAAACCCTATACAGCATATACAATTCTTCCTTGGAGAAAGGAATGAAAGAAAAAATGTATTTGTCCTGCTGTCAGGGAGTAAGAAACAATCACCAACTTCAAATTTAGTCAGAATGCTTACAACAAATTAAGGGGTTACTTGTATTAAAAGTACAAACCAACCAAGTGAGATAAAGATGCCTCACTCAGATGTCAAAATTTCAGGCATAATTTCCAAATGAACAGAGATGTACTGGCCAAACGCACGCTGACGAGAACACAGACAACACAGGGCTCAGCCCAGCACCACCAGAATCACTTGCTTTTTATGTTATCTTTCATTTCTCCAAGGCTTAAATAAATGTTGTTATTGAGAAAGCACAAAAAGCTGGGCAAAAAAATTATCATCTCAAACAAAAAGAAATCACTGGCACTTGTGCAGTGTTTGCCTGTGCCTCCCAGCCCCAATCTCAATGTATTTTATATAGATGAATAAATATTCACATTGCTATCTGACAGAGACACCAAGACACAGCAAGGGAGTCACTAGCAAAGGCAGTGGCAGGGAGAGGTAAGAAACAAATACAAAACCAAACAACAAGGATTTCTGACTTCTAGGCTTATGCCATCCAGTGGACTTCCTCATGGTGCAAAATCAGATGAGTCATCACTGTAGTACTGGATGGCTGTCTGAAATGTGGGAAAGATAAAAAGAAGGAAAACACACAGAGACCAAATGAAGGTGAAATAGGAGAGTTTTGAGACAAAGATGAGCGGAAATGGAAAACACAAAAGAAGGCAGAAGCAGATGAAAACGTATGGTAAACAATCCAATAGAGCTTTATTTTCTTAATGCCAACAATTGCCAACATTATTTGAAGTAACACTGTTACAGTCAAGTAAACATTTTTATACAGTATAATGTACACGTAATCTTGTCTTCAAGGGGTCAGTTCAATAAAAACCAAACACTCTGTGGAGCAATAGCTCTAGGGCAGTTCCTGAAGGGATGGATTTTCACAGAGGGGGGTGCTTTGCCAAGGGAACAGCACAGCACAAGGCGTGGGAGCAGCACAAGAGTTTGGCGGGTCAGTGTTCCCCCCGTCCGCCCTTTGCTTGGCTCCTTCTCCTCTCCCAGCAGGGCAGGTGGAGCAGGAGCTGCCTGGAGGGTCCTGCTGAGAGGCACCAGGACAGGCTCAGTGCCTCTCAGGAGCCAGCTCCTGGCTTTCTGGGGTTGACTTTTGCAGCTGGGGAGAACCTGCAGGCTTTTCAGNAAAAACAACCACAAACCAAAAAACCAACAACAAACAAACAAAAAACCAACCAACCAACATAAAGAACCACAGAGAAGACCCAGGTCTGATCCTCTGAGAGACAGTTTTTGAATCGCCGTATTTCCCATCCTCTCTGGACACAGGGAAGGAAAAGGGTGACACCTGGGAGTAAGTTGCAGGTTACATCATCCAGATGCAGCAAAAAAGGTTATTCAAATATACACAGACTTATGCTATAAGAGAGAAAGTGTACAATTCAAAGGATGCTGGTCTTTCAAAGATCAGGATTTGTCTGGATTTTATGCAGATCCAACTTACAGCCAAAGGAATAAAGAGATGATTCACCCACAATTCTCTAAAGGTATTTCCCTCACTAGCCAACTGTAAGAAGAAATTTAAGATCTTCTTTATATGCAGTAAATGAAGCAGAGCACAGCTGCCGCTAGGGTACAGCTGATCCAGAGAAGCCAGACACAATAACCATTAGTGCAGCACAACACACGAACGTGGGTTTAGGCAAAAAGAAGTGAACTCTTCACTCAGGCTGCCCCTTCCAAACGGAGAATACAACACATGATCTATAGAGGCCTGCAAATGCCACAGGAATGTTTACATGGAAACTTCCTGCAGACCAGGACAAGGGGCATTTCTGATCAACCCCTTCAACATGTCAACAAGCAGTGAAACATCTCTCTCTTTGTAAGAGCCCCGAAACAAACACAGCAAAACTTACAGCAATTTCTAACTTGTTCTGATGGGGTTAATCTCACAAAGTTTCTGAGCAGTCCATTCTCCCAGTCTCAGAAACACTACTTACTTCAACAGAGTTGGCAAATGAAGAGACAAAACTTTAAAAACACATTCAGCATTGGTTATTTAATGCTTGGGAGTCACAGAAAAGCGTTGCAATACAGCAAGGCTGTTCCCCCCCGCAAGCCTTCCTTGGCAGCAGGGACACGTGCGAAGCAGCAGCTGCTCGTGGGGGGCTCCAGTCACAGCCTGTTTCACATCACGTACAAAAGGAAAGGGAATTTAAAAAACCCACCTGATCTCAGTCATTGCGTAGCTGGGAAAATAGGGGAATGCCAGCTACGCAACCGTTAGAAATGATTCATCGCACCTTCTACAAAAAACCTTATTTTTGGAAATGGACACCACACTGACTAAATCGATTTGGAAGTAAGAGCCAGCCATAGCAAACCCATGATGGAATCTATCTTGACATGAAGACTTAAAGACATTTAAAATAATTTTTTGTTTAACCATTAGCGTGTAGGTGACTCAAGTCCATCCGTATCTTGGCAAAAGCACAAAGCAGTCTCACATTTTTTCTGTATTCCACACCAGCTGGATGACTCATGTGCTGTTTCACCATAATTTTATACTGGTATGTACTGGTGCTGCCACAGAACAAGGTGTTTCTACCTTCTCCATTCCCTCAGCCTTTCATTCCTAGCCTTGCCCCCTTGCTGGCACAAGGAGAAAGACCAAAGTGGATGAACTGAGCCATTGTCACAGCCTTTAGCTTGCACCAGTCCCCTGCTCAGGTCAGAGCACAGTAATTTGTTGTGGCACAAAAATTCAGCCAGGACATGGAACAGGAATGAGACTGGCAGCAAGTGAGACTACTGGGATCACCCTTTCACATCGGTAGCACTGACTGTGCTAACTTCCTGGATTGTGAAACTACCACATTTCATGAGATTTACCTCTCAGCCTGGGGTATTGCAGCAAAACAAGAGGCAGGGGTTGGTTTTTAAAAAAACAGAAGTATAGGAACTATTGTTTGAAAAAGAAATTCAAAGGATTGGTTTTGTTATTTTAAACTATTCATTTTAAAATAATTTTTAAAAGTGTGACCTCGGACTTCAAAATTCTGGCTTACAGAGCCAATAAAATTTGAAATAGCAGTAGTAATAAAACTGAAAAACGGGGGCTTTCTGAAAGAGTATTAATGTTATTTCAACTTCTGTACATAAATTTATGAACAGAAATGTATGTTTTTCTTCCAATTTCAGTGCACAGACAGACTACAAGCCTCAAAACCAACAAAAATCAGGGGAGGAATTCATGATTACTACTTACAGATTCACTACGTTAAACATAACATAGAAATAACCATTACAATACAAAGAAACCATAGCTAAACAAGTATGTCCTTTGATAAAACAATAACAGTAACTCAAATGAGCATTCTGAAGTAATTTTCATGTCTATAACAGATCTAAGGGTATAACAAGTTTCAGATCACAGAAAGGTCAGATCACTTCAGCATTTTTCTCCTCAAATCTAAACAGGAAATACATTGGCAACTAGAAATAAAAATAATGGTATTGCTCAAATTCTTCAACAATCCAAAATGTCTACTGACCGACATGCCAAAAAAGAAAAAGAAAGTAATATAACATACAAAGGAGATAGATGAGCAAATCCACAGTAAACTTTTAAATACAAGAAAGGCTGTTATGTTCATGCAAACACATGGAATTTAGACAAACAAAACAAAGAAAACACAACGCCCTACCAAAAACTATTTAAAATCACTGCAGAAAAGGCATAAGTTTATGAGTTTATGCTCACTCAGCAGGAATGGTGGTGAGACAATAAAGTCAAAAAGTGCAAAACTACAGTATTCAATACATATTGTTTCCAGACGCATTCACAATAGTTTAGGCTTTGTACAACAGAAAAAGCATTCCTTTCCTTCTCCATATTAAATTACAATATACTCGAGTGCAAGGAAAGAGCAAATTCTAATTAACAAAATATTACACCACACTTAAGTATTATGTAACTCAACCCTAAGTATCAAACAGGTTGTTTTTCAACACCACAAGAACAGCTTTTAGAGAAGTGAAAACATTCACTTTTTAACAGTTTCATAAAACACAGCGTGATGGGGGTTGCTTTGTTTTCAGCAATGTTTCTTGGTATCAGAAGAAAAACGCAGGAATGAGCATTAGAGTGTGAGAAATAAAATTCAGCTGTCAAACTGAAATCCTGCCAATTTTTTTAAGGCGCCTTGTTGGAGCACTCTTAAATCTGTTTGTTGCTGTGCCTGAAGGGTTCGAATATTTCCTCTCCCAGTTTCAGAGCTTGGAAATCCCCTTCAAACCCTTAAGCAGGAAGGCTTTCTCAGTACTGTCTATGGTATCACTATGTACTCTACGCACAATTTGTTTACCCTCTGTTACATGCTTCTAAAGTTAACAAATAATCCAGGAGCCACAAACTCCCGTAGCTGCAGCCTCCAGAGATATCGTCACAAACAGGAAGGTACTCACAGGTACATCGACAACCTGGCTGAGATGTGCTCCGCGTTGCCTGCTCGCAGTCCCCGCCACAGCAGGCAGTGCTGCTGCAGGACTTGCTCCTGCCTGCCCACATCGGACAGCAGAGGGTCAGCCAAGCCCAGTGCAAAACCTGGACCCCGACCACCCAGGCCGCGCAATTCTGAAATGTCCTTCCTGAGCACAACGAACGTGCAGGGAGGAACAAGCAGTTTGTGCTGCTGTTCTCAACCGAAAAATGCCCCCATCTTTGCAAGGCTGCCATATCCTAAGTGCAAGAGTATAGAAATGGACCATACCAAGCCTTCCTTTAAAACAAACAAACAAACACACAGTGCAAAGGCATAAATATTTTGAATTCACGGTGCTTTCAAAATTAAAACCACTACTTTGGAAACTTCTCATCTCAAGGCAAACCACCTAACAGAATGCTAACCCAGGAAAAGTTTTACATGAATGCTTAAAATACAATGTAATGGGCATTACAGAAAGGGGAATGACTTCATGAACTGCATAGAAAAGACAGCGTCTCGAGTGAGGCAGACCAGCACTTAATTACAGAGAGTCCATAATATCCACGTGGAGAGACGCCACATGAACATGAGACAGCCAGATATACCCCTATGATGCTTTCTCTGCTATGCTGGTACAAACGTCTGAAGCAAATCTAAACACCCACAAGGAAACAAAACATTATTTTGTTCACTGTTGTTCCCCTGCTTACCACAGGGCAATGCTCACTTCTTTCCTGGCACACTTGCAAGAGCCAAAGGGCACAGGAATGAACTGCTCGCAGCGTGGTAGGGCATGTTATGCTAGTTTAAAAATCTCGCCACCACCAAACACTTGTGCTAACTAACATTTGCAGTCTCAAGAGAAATAGCAACTGTTCTGGGGGACTGAATAGTACTACATGTTCTACCTCTGTTTTAATACTTCCAGTAACAATCCAGAGAACAGACCTGTCAGTTTGACCTTGGTGCCTGGGAACATTATGGAGCAGATCATCTTGAAAGCCATGATGTATGGGACAACCATGCAATCAGGTCCAGTCAGCATGGGTTTATGAAGGGCAGGTCCTGCTTGACTAACTGGATCTCCTTCCATGACAAGATAACCCGCTTAGTGGATGAAGGCTGTGGGTGTTGTCTACTTGGACTTTAGTAAAGCCTTTGACACTGTTTCCCACAGCATTCTCCTGGAGAAACTGGCTGCTCATGGCTTGAACAGGCATACCCTTCAGTGGGTAAAGCACTGCCTGGAGGGCCGGGCCCAAGAGTTGCGGTGAACGGAGTCAAATCCAGTTGGCAGCCAGTCATGAGTGGTGTTCCCCAGGGCTCAGTATTGGGGTCAGTTCTGTTTAATCTCTTTATCAACCATCTGGATGAAAGTATTGAATACACCATCAGTAAGTCTGCAGACAACTCCAAGTTGGGTGGGAATGTTGACCTGCTGCAGCGTCGGAAAGCTCTACAGAGGGATCTAGACAGGCTGGATCAATGGGCTGAGGCCAGTTCTGTGAGGTTCAACAAGGCCAAGTGCCAGGTCCTGCACTTGGGTCACAACAACCCCAGGCAGCGCTACAGGCTCGGGGAAGAGTGGCTGGAAAGCTGCCTGGCAGAGAGGGATCTGGGGGTGTTGATTGACAGCTGGCTGAATATGAGCCAGCAGTGTGCCCAGGTGGCCAAGAAGGCCAACAGCATCCTGGCTTGTATCAGGAATAGTGTGGCCAGCAGGACTAGAGAAGTGATTGTGCCACTGTGCTCGGCACTGGTGAGACCCCACCTTGAACACTGCGTTCAGTTTTGGGCCCCTCGTCGTAAGAAGGACATTGAAACACTAGAGAGAGTGCAGAGGAAGGTGACGAAGCTGGCAAGGGGCCTGGAGCACAAGTCTGATGAGGAGCGGCTGAGGGAACTGGGGCTGTTCAGCCTGGAGAAAAGGAGGCTGAGGAGAGACCTTATTGCTGTCTACAACTACCTGAAAGGGGGTTGTAGCATTGAGGTTGTTTCTAGATTCTATGATTCTAATTATAAACCTATGCACCCAGCATCTGTACACTGTAGCATGTTTGAACCAATCACTTAAAATTGTGCAAACCCTCCAGAATAATATGATCTGATAGAGTTTAATGTGCCCACCTTTTGCAAGCTGGTACCTCTAAAAAATATTTCCGTGTGTCAATGAAAATGGAGGTAAAATAGAACCAGCTGGCATTAATTAATTTCCAAAAAACCTGACACAAGACTTCATAACAAGCTACTAGAACACTGAACTAGTTGTAGCATTTTTAAAAGGCAGAAGAAAGCAAGCAAAGGGTCATTCTAAAAGATTAGCAGCATCTTTCAAAGTTCTATACTAACTCCCATATTTAAGAAATATTTTATAGATATTTAAGAAATTTAGCATGGAAAGATGAAACAATGCATACTGTAGGAAAAAAGTACACTTATATTTCACAGATTTATGGAGGAACTGTATCAACTCAAAGGACCGTCATAGTATAATAAAAACATCTGCTTAAACTGATGATGTTTTAAAACTAATCTAATCAAATCTTAAGAGATGAGGTGTTGGATAGATAAATTGCAATTATTATAACTTTTTAAGCAATGCTAGTTATCATAAATTATAATGAAAACCTATATTAGACAATTCCACACAAGCCTCTGCAGCATTAGAAGAATCTGGTTTTGACCACAGCTGGAGACCAGCTCCTCAACTTAGAAGGACCTTTGGTAATGGACCAAAGTAGCAAATGGTAAAGGAGCATTTGATAATGCCCAAGTTGCAAGAGATAACATTTCAAAGTATCTTAAATTAACACGCGCTCATACTAATCTTAGTTTAGAAGTATTATCAAATAACTTAGCAATATTCAGAGACAGAGAACACTTTAAAAAAGGATCGTAGTGTATGCAGTCTGTGTTACATAAACATCTCTCAGGATTCTACTTAGTGGAATGCATGACCTGCAAGTAAAGGACTGTGTGTCCAAGAAGTTTCTGATAAAATAATCTCCTTTAAAAATTAGCTACTTAGATAATTCAGATTAGTTTAATTCTTTAGATAACAGTTACTGTTCTGACTTCATGTTTATGGTCCTGTGTGCCTCTGTGATCAGCTAATGAACAGGAAAAAAAGAAAGAGTTTACCAATTTATTCTATTTCTTCTTATATGTTCTAGCTAATGTAAGGAAGATACAGATCTGAGAAAAATCACTGCATTAGCAAACCATGTTTATATTTCGCTCAGCAAGATCTTCAGAGGATATATAGTGGAAATAAATTACGGTTAGCAACTGTATTTTAACCAAGCAACTGGTGTTCAAAAAAATAAGATTAGAACCTGTTTTTTCTTATTTGATTGCACTAACTGGAATATGAAGATTGTGTCATGTTAGAATAATTTCCTAATACAGAGATGACAAATCTGTAGTTTAAAAAGACTGTGGAGGACAAAAAACAGGTTTAGGTAGTGGACTGGAAGAAAGAAGCATTCTTTCATTGCAGGGTGGCCTAATTTTGCTGCACAACCAATTGATAGCAACAGAGACCAAGTGACACTAACAGCGTCCCAACTCATCTCTTGCTATACGAATCAAGAAAAGGAAGGCTATGGACCACCCCAGAAGATCTGACCCACCCCCGGGTAAGATACTCTAGCACTGAGGTAATTGAGGGAAAGAAATATCCGCTGAATTTATAATGTTTTCATCTAGATCTATTTCTTGCTGCTAAGGAAGCAGCTTAGTCTTTTATCCTCCTGCCAAAAGACTCACTGTGCTTCTGTTTACTTCCATTATCAGCAGCCTCTAGGGTAAGGGAAGGTGCAAGAGAAACCTCAGAAAAATTTCAACTGCCTTTGTCTCTCACCACCCATTTCCCATTTGGTCTCCCCACTTCCCCTCCTTTTCCTTCCTCCCAGAAGCTCCCTCTCCTCTAGCAGATCATAACACAAGAAGAGCGTATCACCAACCCTGAATTAAATGGAGACAGGAGGACAGAAAGTAAGCAGGATAAAGGCTGCAGTGCTCTCAGACTCTGTCTGGGCACTCCACTACTGCAATTGTCTCAACACCCACCATAAACCATTACCTGTCTTCATGCTTACCAGATACACAAGATTCAGTAGTGGATTGAGCTCTGAGGCTAGTGTTCTTTCCCACCCCCAAACTAACCCTAATTCTAGCGAAAACACTGCAAGCGAAACAAACCCACAGCTAGTCCTGAGCCGCACTCTGACCAGCCCTCCTCCATCCTTGTGGATGTTACAAGATCTAGCAGCAAACCTGGTGCTCAAGGCAACACAGGATTCTGCTCTACTGAATACTAACTCTAACATGACCAAGGCCAGTGGCCTGTATTTAGCAGAGAACTGATTGAAAAAAAAAAAAAAAAGAGCTGTTCAACTCTATCTGTAAATCTTCGCACATTTTCACAGATCTATGACTGCACAGGGCTCTCCATGATCCAAGAGTTTTCAGGCTTGATATCAGCATACTTAATTCTAATTGCAATGCTAACCCCATCCTTATCCACAAGCTAATAACCATATCCTTCCCATAACTAAAAATTAGCCACGAGGCAGCAACGGACTTAGTCACCAAACTGCTGTTCTGCAAAACCTGTAGAATTAACCTGTTCAGCACTGGCCATCCTATAACCAAACAACAGTTATAAGTTTTTTGATCCATGTTGTTGCAGACTAGGTAGCACATTTGATGTGTTACCTATTGATGCCATCTCTAAGCTAATACTCTGGTCTAACTGCACTCATATTGAGTGAGTGCTTCAAGTATTTTAACTCCTAGATATTAACTCTTACACTAGTCTCATCCATAGCCCAACACCAGCGCATACCAAAAGGCTACCAAGAAGCCCTTCATTTCCACCAGCACTCCATCTTAATGAACCTGTAGGACTCCAAAAATAACTCCAGTTCTCCAACTCCTGCTCTCCACTAATCCTTGAACACCGCACTTTCAGGACTTTCCGGATCTAGCAATAACAGGTTCTCCAATCCTTGCTATCCTGAAACCCCAGCCTATCTACAATCCAGTAACTCGTATCCATCCAAAAATTAGTCATAACTTGCTCATCTAAGCCAACCTCAGCATTCATCCTATTACCGGGCCTCCTAGAAGAGAGGAAGGAAAAAAAAAAAAANCTCCGAAGTCTCTACTACGTTGAAACCTAGGCTTAGCCTTAATTCTAACCCTGACTACGGCTCACCACCCCTATACCCTTCTTCAGAACTAGCAGAAAGCTTTCAATCCATGCGGGCACCAGCAGGATTTTCATCCTGACAGCAGGGTTCTTGCAGAAGCTAACTCTGAATGCAGGTGCTATAATTTTAAACCCAACTCTAGCAAAGTGACCCACCCTGCCACAGAACCAACAAGAGGACTTTCAGTCATTCCCACCTGAGGATAAACGACAGGAACTGTTCCTGCCCAAAACAGCCTCCATCCCAGTGCAAGGGGCTTTGCAGCATTCAGCAACATGCCAAAATTTTGCACTCCTGCTGTAGAGGACAAACACTTAACTGGGAATCTGATCCCTTTGCTGCAACATGGCACATATCTGGGAGAAATTCTCCCAGAAATTCCACCCAGCCTTCTCCTTCCTTCCATGGTTCCTCACCTCAGAAAGTTCTTTGCTCCCTGGCAGTGACAGGGAGGAAGTAACATCTACGGGGACAGAGGCAGAGGAGGCAAACAGCAGACACAGCCTGGGCTGCGGCACACACTGTGCACAGTATCAGCTGTTTGCTGGGAAAGAAAGGGGTTTCTCCTCTTCAGCCTCTGATCTTCTCAGGAGACACAGCAGGCCTAACCAAATTAACTAGCTTTCTCTTTTACCCTGGGCACAGGTCATGACATCCAAGTGCAGGATGGACAGTCATAGTCACCCAGGCATCTCAGGGCAGGTGAGGGTAGCTCACCTTGGGAACAGCTCCAGTGCAGGCAATTTAGCTGGCTTGGACCACAAGCTCAGAGTCAGTGAAGCAGGCAGAAGAATGGGTAGGTCACACTGGAAGCTGGGAGTGAAGGGTCTGCCAGATAGGGTTAGGGCAGACTGTGTCAGACAGAGTCTTCTTAGAGTTTGGAGTACATAGGTTTTTTGGAAGTAATAAACTACTCCATTCAGAACAGGACTGACATATACCACACAGGGCTTCAGTGCAAACCATGGAGTTGGGAAACATGCATGCATGGGAGAATCAAAGCATTACAGAAAAGAAAAAGCATCAATCTAAAAGTAAGAGAGAGAGATTTAGAGCTTTATTTTCAAGGCTCCTTGGAAACAGCACAACCTCATTCAGTTGCAAAAGTAACACTGAGATGAATGGGTCACTTCCTCTTCCCCCTTCAGTCTCTTGTATTCTAGAAGAATACGTAAAATCCCTTCGCACACTTAGCCCAGATCTAGTGTGGGGACTTTACATGCCCACAAACCCATCTCTTCCTGCCCTCCTGCCAGCACATGCACATCTCCCTTGTGCTTCCTTCCCCCCGCACAGCAATCCTTGCAAGCTTATCAGGGCTATGAAATAGCCATGAAGGGCATGAAATTACTGCATTTGCGTATTTGAGAGCAACACCTGGGAGCAGCTATCACATCCAAGTTATCACAGCAAAAGCTGATTCTGCCTCACGGTATACCAATTAGATCATCTCAGGCTCAGTGTCATAGCTACCAATTAAATGCAGACAGAGTAAACAGGCATCTGACTGAAAACATTATATAGACATCGGTACAAAAGGTGCCAGTCTTCATACAACTGTTTACTTTCTTCAGCAGCCTGCAAGCTTGCACCTTGCTATATTAGATCATCATATGACATCCTAATGGACCTTCCAGTAGTTGTGCATGAAGATCTGAATCGATGTCTATTTTTAGTATGTCACAGGTATTTCCTTTTCACAGATAATCAGTTTTATAGCTCATGCAAACTGTCTTTTCAATGTATTTGTAAACGGTGTTCACTACCATTCTGATGTACAACCCTAAGGTGTCTGATGTTCTTTTCTAAAACTAATTGCAAAAAAGATTTTTTTAAAAAAATCACAGCACAACAGACTACTTTTGGGGGATCCTCAACAAACCAAATCTTTGCTCCTAATTTTCTAATCTGATTGTATTTAAGTAAGAGAAATAAAACCAAATAAAACAATGATGCTGTTGCAAAAGTAAGACAAAGACTATTCCTCGGTGAAAAAAAGTATTCCAAATGCATTACATATTCAATTTGAAACATTGTTGGAAAAAAAAATGTTTAGAGCTCAAAAAAACTCAAACTGTTTCCCTGAATAATAATTTCACTGCAAGAAACACAGATATACTAAAAAAAAACCAAACTAGTTAGGAGGAAAGAAGGAATAGAAAGCTAAATTGTTTTCTATTTGAATTGCGGCTACTAAAAAAAAATGACTGACTGAAAAATGGAAACCCCCCCTCTCAGATGTACTTGCTTACATCCTATTTTCAGCCTCTTCACCTAGTTTCCCCTCTGGAAAACCCTGGCTGCAGGAGAAGTCACACAGTCTGGCATGCCTAAAATGGGCAGCATCTTTTCATCACCACACGTCTGCTTTCACAGCACAAAGGCAACTAAAAAGTCCCAAACTTATTTCTGGGAACGTCTGACACATCGTGACACTGTTTTGCCTCTACTCCCACATCCATGTCCAAAACCCATCGGGGAGCAGACTTTAAGCTGCACCGCCGACAGTAAACACAGCGAGTTCATCTCTGTTCAGCCTCCTGGTGACAGCCTGACAACAGGGAACTGCAACAGGGTCAACCTGGAACCAGCAAATTGGGTGGCCCCAAACTGGGAAATGACAGAATTTCAGCTATTGCAGGGACTAACAAAATCTACTGGCATGAAAACTTAAAATAGTGTATTGAGTCTTTGTTTCGTTAGATTGGACTCATTTGATCAATCAGGATCTCAAACAGGGGGAACATCATTTCCACTACTGCTCAGCTCAGGTGTGAATATCCTGTTACCCAGAACTCCTCTTGGAAATCTCCCCACCTTTTATTGCTACTGCTAATCTAGCGCGTATACTTGACAAATTTTACATTTTAGAGCCAGCAGTCACCACAGGGAACAGAAATGAAGCTTCATACGCTAGACAGTCAACTGGTTAAGGAATTAAAAGTTTTGTTGTTGTTGTTGCTTTCCTTATTAAACCAACCTCAACCATAATTTTCACAAACACTTTTAGACAACAGACAGAATTAGTTGTACAGTGTGCAATCAAACACATCCTTCTGTTTATCTTGTAATATTATAGAACACCACTAACCATTAAAAACTTAAAATTATTATTGCATTTTTAAAGATCATTTCATTCCCCTGTACAATTCACAGCTAGATCAGCTAAAAGTCTTGAACTGAGGAGAAAAATCTGTGGAGACTAGATGTCTGAACAGCAGGCTGCATGTACTACAAGTACCCCAAACACTAATTGTTTCAGACTGTTACACACACACAAGGTCTGTTTCTGCAGAAAGCCTGTAGAACTAAACCCAGTGTCCTCTTCCATATTGTCAGAACAGGTGCAGAACTGAGGTGCCAGCTGCAGCAAAATGCCATCAACACTTAGAAACGCAAAGCACACCCACCCCGCGCTGTGGCGTGGGCTCCATCTAGCGAAGGAAGCTCAGCTTCACTTGTGTTACTACTGCTGCATCACTGAGCTCCACACAAAACGGGGAAGAAACAGAACTGCAATATGTTACAGTGCCTGGGAATTATGCCCCCTCATATGTTTACAATGACCTTTGAAAAGCTTGATACTCCTGATATCTACTGTAATTATAAATATGAAAGTGCATCTTTGGTAACTGATTTGTTGGTTGGCGGGCTGTGAAAGTTGACTGAGCAAAATGATAATTGGCTCTTTATTGTCCCTGGCAAGCAGCTTCCCAACTGAAAAACATCAAATATTCAGCACATAAATGTAAGCTGCAGATATGATAACGAACATAAGATTAGCACTAGGACTTCTATTTTTTTTCAGGCTCAAAGTACTAGATGTCTTATTTTGTCCTAGTTACCGGGTTTTATTCCTTATTTAAAACTTAGGTTTTGAAGAATCAGAAGATTTCTATACCTTTAAAAAGTTTTAATGTAAAAAAAAATTTGCATTTTAATTTTTTCAGTATCCATTAACAGCTGACTGAAAATACAAGAACAAAGACAATATTAAAGAGGTCAAGACTTAGGCACATTTTATAAACACAACTGAAAACGACACATAGGATAGTACAGTATCTAATGTTTAAAGCAAAGAAAACGAGATCTGTGGTGTTTTCAAAGTATTTGAACATTGATTGTATATTACTCTCCAAGCCTATTAACCTGACAGAGTGCAAGACCCACCTGTGGGCTTGTCTTTCTGAAAGTGTCAGTTCCATGTATCACGTCTTTTATTATTCTTTCTCTGAGACCATTATATTCCTCTTCAGTGAGGTTACTGTCCTCCAGCTGATGGTTGCAAACTGGGCACTGCCCACTGTAATAGCAAAGAAATGAGAAAATAAAAGGTTAAAGGCTTTCAAATATGAAATACCTTAAATTTTACTAACTTATTGGGTGTTTGTGGATGAGCACAGTTCTTTATAAGAACTCCAACACAGTACAATCATCAGAAAATTAGTTGTACTCTTTCTGGGATGCATCCAAAAACCTACTAAAGTCACTAGAAATATTTTTATGTGATTTAGTGAGATCAAGATCAAAGATTTAACTCTAGAGACGTTTGAGGATTTAGGACTGCATGATAGCTAGGCCTTGAGAGATCAGAGTTCAATTCCCAGCATTACCACAAATTTCCACAGCTGTAATATTTGGAAGTTTCCCTACTACACAGGAAAGTCACCATGTATACTTGCAGCCCAGATCTCAATGTGGGAAGGTGATGGAGTTGCACTGGCCTTGCCAGGACATATGAAGTAGCTATAGGCATACTAGCTGAAGCTACCATTCAGGCCACTGAGCCTTGGTCTGGCTATAAATCCTTTCCAAAGTGTTACAACAAGAAAACGCACCAGTGACATGCTCCACTATTGTGCCAATGACTGCTCCTACAGAAAAGCTAAGCTACCTTATAAAGGTTTGGAACAACCAAACTTGTCACACGTGTAGGAATATCCAGAAGGAAAGAAGGAAGGAAGGGGTAACATAAACCTGCCGTACGGTCGGAAAAGCAAATAATGAGCAAGAGTGCCTTCTTCCGCCACTTGTCTTTTGATAGCGGACTTCCCTTCTTTCTAGGTTGGTTGTTCAGATCTCTCTAAGGTGGTCAGAGTGAACAGACTGAGAGGAGAATGTGACTAAACCAGAAACACTGTTTGCTTTGAAAGCCCTCAGCAATACTATGTCACACTGGCACTGAGTGTCTGTATGATGCTCACTTCCACCAGAGATTTTCTAGTATCAGGCTGACTGCACCCACACAGAAAGCAGCTTTACATTGCTATCTCCTGGCGACCCATCCTTACTTGTTTCTTTATTGCTAAGAAACTTTCACTCCTGCTTTGTAGCAGGGGCTAAATATCAGCACATGGATCTAGGAATGTGGACTGCTGCATATGAATAAGCTTTGCAGCTACATTCAACCAGAGCCAGAATCACTACTCCCTCACGCACAGCAGTGCCAGTGATTGATTGCGTGCAGCACCGCAACAGTTTCTTTCGTCATTCACATTGTCCACTTCCCAGTACTCTTAGTTTCCTTGTTGCAGGGCCAGCAGTTCTGGTCACCAGTGTGGTTCTGCAAATCCCAAATCATACATTGTTTTGTCTCTGACACACACAAGAACTCCCCACCGATCTCTCCGTGCATGTTTAATCCTAAAAGACCAAAGAGACTGAAAATCCACCTTAAAAGATTAGAGAATAGCACAATAGGGGATGTGAAAAAACAGACCACAGGCTCTTTTAGTTTCTTCAATAAAAGTGCTGGCATATCAGAGCAGATCCTGAAAAATTTTCCAGAACAGCACGAGTGAGGAAACGCTACAAAGAACACACAGACCTGTGCTAGCCAAGAGACTCAACTTTTTGTCTAACCAACATAGCGCTGCAAAAACTCCCAGCACCGGGGAAGGCCATCAAAACAAACCACAACCAGAGAGCCATGTCAACTGCTGTGAGTTGGGTTTTTGTTCCTACGGCCTGCTAGCACAGCACACAATTCCAAGATGTGAAACAAGACAGGCCTAACTTCCATGGCCACCTCTGGATTTTTGTATGATCTCCTAGAACTATACCTTGAGAGAGAGAACAAGCATCTTCTTTGATATCTAGCCTTTCTTCGTTGTTTCATGTTCCACAGTCATGACCTGTGCACTAACACATAGTCTGAAGGAAATCAAACTGGAACTGTCATCGCTTCCATGTCCCCTGTTAATTCTTCTCCTTACTACTTGTGTCTCCCGTTAGCCCCTATACACTAAACATACCAATACAATGAACAACTCCATACCTGTGGGCCCACCACAAAACCAGCATGTAAGGTGAGATAACAGTGGAGGACTGAGACAAAATAATCTGCATCTCAGTGCTTGAATTGTCAACTACATTGAGCCAACCTTTTTCCCCTAAAAAAAAAAAAAGTTTTGCAGTTGAAGTTTTGCAGATAAACTTTCTAAAGACAAACCAATGAGCTACAAATATACATAAACTTCATGTCCCACAATCTCACTCGTGGGTTAAAACTGGAAATTTTTCCAGTTTCTACTATATGAAAAAGGAAAAAGTCAGATAGAACATTAATATACTCTAAGGAAATCCAGTATCAGTCATGCCTAGGTCCTCTTGAAAGTCCGTAAGCACTTCTTCCAGGAATATCAGATGTGAAATCCAGTTTACATCCTCATCACCAGACTGGACACTCCAGCCATGGTACCAAGAAGACGAGCAGAATCTAGTGGCTTCTCTAGCAGGCACTAAAATTACAGTCAATCTCAATGGGTTTTTGGTTCTTCTTGGTTGACAAAACAATGACTTTTTTGCTGCTTGCTCCCACTTAAGCTTCTCTTACATGCAGTATATGTTGTCGATGTTTCACATTTTTCCTTTCTATCATGCTCTGTTTAGAGGCCCATAGAGTAACCATTCTTCTCTAAATCCATCCAAATACCTTATTTTCACAAGCACAATCTTGAAACTGATTTGTAGGGTTTGAGCTTTAAGTATTACAATGGAATGAGTTATTCTCCCCTGGCTGTCTCCGCAGAGAGATCCTAGACATGCCAAAGTTAAGTCATTGTAATTTTCTAAAACCATGGCAACCAGAAAGGTTAAATTCACCCAACAACTGATGTCTGGTATACATAATGCAGTCTTGGCTTATGGTCTGTGCATTAATTGCAATGCTGACAGTGTATTCACTGAATCATAAGAAGTTACGCATGGAATCCCAACAATGGACATTCATTGCTGCACATGAACAATACGCTCCAGTTGCTCAACCCACGGTGGCCACTGCAGGCTAAGCCTACATATTAATATAAGCAATGAGACTGGCTGCTCATATAGTTGTGAAGCTACCACTAAATACATCTAATTGCGTTAAGGAACTTCACAGTTTGGCAACAGAGAAGAAAGGCTTAATGAATTGTTATCAGACTATTTCAAAATCATTAAGCCTAAAGTTCAAGGACCTGTCCCACAGTTAACTTGGATCCTTCTGCAACTACCATGCTCAGATTACTTGAAAAAAAAATCCAGCTCCCCACGCACCAACAGATCAACCCACCCCAACCAGCTATCAACAGCCAAAGCTCCTGAAGCCAGTTTCATCTTGTGAATTCTCAATCAGGATTCCCAAAGGAAGCAGAGGCGAAGCAGACAAAAGAAACACTCAGCATCTTGCAAGACTGGACCCTTAGTCTAACTGCTGCTGTTTCACCACCATACCTTTAAACTACCTTGCAATAATTGTAACTCCTCATTGATCATTCCAGGATCTCATGCTGAGAAATTCCCAGACAGAAAGCTTTCACCTTTGTAGGATATACAGCTGTCCTTACAGCTAACTGACTGCTTAACTACTTTTTTAAGGGACTACTTTTTAAAGTTAGATTTGGAGCGTCATGGCACCTACATATCAAACATGAAGTCGGACATGCTACAGTAATTTGAATGCAGGCTCAAAAACCTTGAGCTGCAGCTTTCTATAGCTGACCCTGGAAATCCAAAGCTCTTGCGGATCTTAAAGAAAAATGGTCAGCAAACCTCAAGGTTTGTTTGCAGAGGGTTCAAGTTTCTGTCACAGTCCAAAGAAACTAGGAGCTCAGCAGTAGAGGAAGAAGAAAATAACACAGATATGAGCACTTCAGATATAACTGCCAGTATTTAAATAAAGTCAGAGTAACCTATTAATAAGCCTACTAAATTGTCAAGCTCAGTTTAGGAAAAAATAGTTCTTCTGGATTCTTTAACTCAAGACTCATTTTTTTAGGACAACAAGTTATGCTGACTGCAGAGATGAGTCCAGTAACAATCATCACATGAGTTTCAGAGATACCTTACATTTTTTTTACTTTCTTAAATCCTAATGATCTTTTCTGTCAGCAGCCATTTAATTTAAACACAACAAAACTCTTATATATTTTTTCTTTTATTGAAAACATTTAAATTTTATCCAAATACTTATCCAAGTAGGCTACCTCAAACATGTTTATTTCAAAATAAAAAGTGTTCATACAGTTATCACAAAATAAGTACCATATAGCACCTCGTCACCACTTTGTTCAGAGATTCTTAATCCATGATAAAATGTAAGGTGATCTAAATTAGCTTAGCTCTCAAGGTCTATAAAAGAGTTCACAGACAGTAAGACAACAAACTACCTGTTGACCAAGGCAATCAGCTTTGGAATTTTAAAACTCTAAAGGCCAAAAAAGGTTGTCTAGAATGTGGTGAATTATCATAATACAGTAGAGTAACACACACACCCTCATACATAATAATAATCCATTTTACAGTGAACAAGCCCTACTGTTAGGACAGTGAGTTATGCTGTTCTTTCATGGGCTTCAAAAGCAGCAGACTCTACACGTGCTTCTACCTCAGAGTATGCAACACAGCGTATTTCTAAAACTCACCAAAAAAACCGCCAACATAATCCACTGGAGACATTCTTATAATTAATACATTTATAGTTGCCAAACTGCTACAAAAACACAGAACTAGGTTTCAAAGAGAATAACATTTAAAATAAGATTTTCCAGACATTAACAAAACTGTGCTGTAACAGAAACATGTGTCTGAGTTATCCCTGTAAAAATCTGACATAAGAATAATTTTGTCTTCACTGAAAATCAAGTCAGAAGAGAGAACCTTTCCATCTGTATAAATTAACTGCAGTATGTGAGTAGTATCAGTTTTCAAGAAATCTACCTACATACCAAAGCTGTTCTGTTAAATAACCTGTTAATCTATGGTATTATAAACCCAACCAAAAACCTAAGTCTTTAAATCCTAAACAGTAAACAAATAAGACACCCAGTAAAATAGCAGCTCTTATTTTTTTCTCTGTGTTTTTCTGTCTTGGCTCTGATTAGCATAACTTCCTTCCAACTGTGTGTGTTGGGTCTTGTTTAATGCACAAGAATGAGTTGGAAATTGAAGTCTGGGAAATCATAGGGGCACAATAAAGGTTCATATCCTCAAGGATTAAAATATTTTCTGATGTAAGGAAAGCTATTTTTTATATTTATGAAAGAAGAGTTTAAGACAGAATAATCAAAGACAACTCCTCACTTTTAGAGAAAATGTTGGATTTACCTGTCTTTAATGTTGGTCAGGTGTCCTCTCCAGTTCCCTCCTGGTATACTAATGTGTACACAGGAAAAGATAAATAAAAACATTAGATTCTTATTTAACAATACCTGAATAAAATAAAGAATAATTCTGTTTTAGTCAACGTTTAGAAATAAAAGACCAATCAATCATCTACCGTGCAATGAAATCATACAAAGATTCATATATAATTTAGCAACACCTGAAAATACTTCATAAAGAACCAGCATCTAACAACATACAGAGAACTAACACCATCAACCTCCCCAGTTTACGCTGTCCCCAAATATTAAGAACCACACAAATAACTAGGCTGAACCACCAATTTTTAAGTTGCTGCCCTACACATTCATAAAGCACCTCAGAAAGCAGATGGGAAAGGAAGAATCAAGATTTCTATGCAGATGTCATCCTGAGAGATTAAGAAAGATATGCTCATACCACAATGCTGCCTTGAGACTTTTTGACTCCATATCATCATGATCACCACCCCTACCACAGCCACCATCACACTGGTGTTAACATTCCTCTTTGCCCACAAGATCCAAACCAGAATAGGTTAAAGAGTAGAAATACCCGTGCCAACATGCAACTGCAGAAATCTCTCCCTTTGCCTCTGTGTTTATTAGCCTCGGCTGCCACATATGCCGTGGGCTTTGGAACAACCATCCTGCTTCTGTTTCCTTTCCTGTTTCTCAAGCTGATACACAGCAGTTCTTTAGTTTTCTTACAAAGACAATAGGCAGCAGAAAATACTGTGATTCTTTGTTGCACACTCAGATCTCTTGATTGGATCTGGCTTTCCTCACTACTAGAAGTCAGTGCTGGGCTGCTCTTCAGAAAAAATATTTTTTAAAACTAACACCTATTCAGTTACACTCACAGAGCTCACTTCTGTGCTTACTGTGCCATCGGCTTCCTTTGTGAGCAAAAGTTACCTCCCCGTCTGCATCATTTTTGCAAGAATAACAGTGCTACAAATTATCAGATTATCTTTTGGGGAACTCCACATAAACTCCTTATTTATTTTCAGCTACCAGCATATACAAGTTCAGCACTAACAATTGGAACAGACAGGTAAAACTGAGCATTTTCTACAGGTTCACAGATAAAATGCCAGAAGGGGTAACCGATCATCTAGTTTCGCTCTAATATGGACTTTGTTTCTTCTTCATGTTTGAAACACTACTTCCTTTAGCAAAACACTCAACCCTGATATGAAGCTACCACAATCTTTCATGGATTGTTAATTCATTATTAACGTAATTAACATAATTAACAGTTAAATACGGTAATAAAGACACAAACAGGAGTTTATCTAGCTTCAGCCTTCAGCCCTGGTTTGCCACTCTGTACAGGCAATATATAGATTTTCAACATACTGTTGTGTTCAACATACTGTCTCCTTACCAAGGACTTTTTATTTCATTGAATTCCCTGTGCATGCAGCACACACCTACAAGTTATGTCCTTCTCTACTCACTGGGAAAATAGAACCCCACAATAGATTTTCACCCACTAAACCCGTTCGATTGAAGCCTACTCTGTTCCCAGGAAAGAAAATAGCTAGGGAACAGCAGTATAAACCATTCCAAGAATGGTAGTGCATTTCCACAGCCATATTTTCCATCCAGGAAAACTAACTTGTAAAGTGGCCATGTAGCTCACATCAAGCAAAGCCAACAGTTTAAAAAAAAAAAAGTCATAGATGGGCTCACATACAACGGCATGACAAATACGCGATGGGCTCAGGTGAACTACGCTGTGCCTGTACAGTGTAACGAGTTGTAATTTGTGGAGTCTGACCATCGCTACTCATGAAAACAAATGCTGTGGCCTGCTAAATAGTGTGCTAAAACAAAGAGCCTCCTATGAAGATTATTCCTCTCCTGTTATTCTATACAGAGCAACACTTAATCTTCACTTAACCTGTGCTAAATTTGCCACCTCTAATTTTCAGATAACTCACTCTGGTAGATTACAGGTAAAACCATCATAGCTGTCAATAGTCCTAATGTACCAATCTCAGAAAGGAATGAAGTCAGTTATTTTGGACAGCCATGACCCTTCGCAATTTCCTACTTTCTGTACCAAGGAACAGTATTTAACAGGTAAAATCTTTCAAGATAAGGTTAAGCCAGTAACAATTTTACACTAATTTTGGAGCAAAAAGAAAAAGCATATTTTCATGACAATGTGCCACTCATGGAAAAGTAAAAACCACAATGACATGATGAGGGATCTCATTAGACTTGATCTGTGGAATAATCTGAATTCCATCTTCATGAACTAGAGCCTGCTATTGAAACATTATTTACCTTTCAAACCACAGCTTTATACTCCGCATAAATGTTTTATGAGGGTATATTTGGTTCTCTCTCAAATATAACAGGATACCAAAGAGCTGGTTTTGTAGCTCAGCACCTTTCATACCCCTGCTGAAGTCAAAAAAGGCCTGCAGGACATCCGAGGTTGGGACCAAATCCTTAGCCAACATTTCATGGTAAAGTTGAAATGCGAGGTTCATTTCTTGGTGACGGCTGGCTGCTTTGATACAGGATTCATAGTTTCCCCGTGAGGGAATCATAAGCTGTTTTACTTCTTCCAAAAGAGTCAAGGCCATTCTCCATTGATCAGAGTTACTCAGCCCCTTGATAAGAAGGCTGTAAGCCCCACTTTCTAAAACCTTAAATCTGACTTTCATTATATCATACACATCATGAATTTCTGAAGTCTGCCCCTGCTGGACACACAATGCCAGATATTTGACCAATAAATGATATGCAATGTCACCATCACTCTTTGCCACATGGGTCAGCAAGGACTTAGCCACATCAATGGGGCTGTTGCACCTGATCATACTGTTAAACATCACTTCTTCAAATATTTCAGGTGACCGAAAGCTTTCCTTCAGTCTGTTCCATTCCTCAGCTTGCAATGGTTTTTCTGGAGGCTGCACATTGGTAAACTTATGCCTTGACAGAACTTGACTCAACCGTTTCTTTGGAGCTCCAACAGAGGAAGAAAAGTGGAGTTTCCCTTCAGGTATTTCTCTGTTCTCCTCATTCCATCCTTTTCCTTCTTCATAATCAATTTCAGACCTTTTCTTGGTAGGAAAGACAGCAGTTCCTTTGGAATCCACTGGTAATGCAGTGCTGGAAGATGTCATAAAACGGAAATAGCTAACCTTTTCCCTGTTGGGGAAGTTGACAGAGCCAGCAAACAGTTGTTGGCATCTTGAAACGGGCCAGAACATACGACATTTCCATAGCAAAGCCTGAAAACCCAGTTGACTAGTTTGAGAAAAAAGTGCCATCACAAGAAGAAATTATCTATTAGCTCACTGTATCTAACAAAGCTATAAAATGGAAAATGCAGTTTGCATGGGTACATTTATTATAAAAGGCCAGGGGCTGTCAAACTGTATAAGCTTTAGTTTCAAAATGCTTGTTCTATGTGTCTTTTCTGCCTCTTATGAAAACAAAAAACTGTAAAATCTTTTCCCACAAAGATTTTATCTGTTAGACTGTGAGAACATTCATCCAAAGTGAGCCAATCTTTCTCTCTAGAGAAGACACTTTGCAGGTTTGCAGCGTATTGTTTCTGTTTGGTGATTACTGTAAAGATGAGCACTGAGTATGTTGCACGAAGACAGGCAGCTCTGATACAGCTAGGCAAAACGCACAGGCTTTTTTCTTCCTGCTTTTATTTGAGTCTGAAGGGTTCCTAAAAATAAAAATTAAAAACGATACTGCAACACCATGAACTGCTCTGTGCTTTTCTGTCATATTTACACTTCCAAGCTAGCAAACACACAGCTCAAGGTACCTCGACAATTTCGGGTACCGAATCCCAGCACTGACCCCTCAGGCGGTCCCAGCACGGGACTCCTATAACGGTTCCCTCGCACCTTTCAGCTTATGACAAACTTCTGTTCATCCATGTCCCCAACCGTAAATCCTTGGTGACGCCGCTGCCGAAGAGGCAGAGCCACACCATTGGCAGCAATTACAGTGAAACCCCACGTACGCGCCAGGTTATAAAGGTAAATACGGGGGCCGCACGTCCCCCAGGCGCTGCCCGGCCCGCCCCCTGCACTACAGCTCCCAGCGTGCACAGCGGCCCGGCCCTAAGCACCCGCTGCCTGCTGGGAGAGTCTCTCTCTCCCCCTTTCCCCGTGGCCCCGCCAGCCCGTACCGAAGCGCGGTCCCCGCCCAGCAGCGCCCTTACCGCTCCGGGACGGGCCTCGCTGGGTCGGCGCACGGCGGCCATGGGCCCTGGGCGCTGCGAGGCGCCGGCAGGGACGTGCGTGCGGCAGCGGCGATCGCACAGCCCGCAAGGCGCCCGCCTCCCGCTAGCCCGGAAGCGCCGCCGAGCCCGCGCCGGGACTGGCAGCCAATCGCGGTTCACTGGGCCCCTGTTAGGGCGGATGGGGTTGCTCCGCCATATAGGTTGCGGGCACGGCGCTCCCAGGGGCAGGAGCGCCGGGCAGGAGCATCGCGCATGCGCGCGGGGCTGGCCGTACGACAGCGGTCGCGTGCCGGCGGCGACAGGGGGCCATGGACTGGAAGCGGAGCCTGCGGGGCCGCCTGGCCGCCCGCCGCAACCGTGAGTGCCCCGGACGGGGCCGGGGGCGCTCCTGGCCGCGGCGTGACGGAGCGTCGGGGCCGCCTCCGGGGGGGCGGGCAGGGAATGTGCCCCCGGGGGTGAACGCGGCCGCCGGTGCCCCCAGTGATAAGGGGAGCGGGGTCGGGCCTGGCGGGGCGGAGGCGACGGGCCTGGTGCTGCTGTAGTTCCCCTTGTGCAGGCGCCTTGGGGGGCAGGCGGGTCAGGGACTCGTTCTGCGGAGAAACAAGGGGCCGGTGGCAGCGAGGGCCGTGCCGGCGCTGTTGGTCCGTGGCACAGACGGAGCCGGCGGGTTTGGCCGGTAACAGCGTTCGTGAAGGAGCCCCCGGAGAGCTCGGGCAGGTGCAGAACGGTATCCCCGGGGCTACAGGGTGACGGGTGGCTTTGTGCTGCCGCTTGCAGTGAGCAAGATCTTTAAAAGTCGCTGCTGCTGTAAAGCAGGAACGCTGCGGCTTTGTGCGCTGTAACCGGGGTCTGTTAGAGTCGCGGACCGTGCACGGGATCGGGTGTGTCCGGGGACTGACACAGCTGCTTTGTAGGCAGTCAGACACAATGTATATGCGACATATTCGATGTATCTGCGGTGTGATTTACATAACAGGCCTCTGCTCCATTCATTTGCACCTAATATTTGTGATACTAAACAGCATAGCTATAGAAGCCTCAGCATTACCTCCTTGTTTTCAAGCTCCTCGTTACGTTAAAAGTCTGTTTGGAGTGCAGCATGAAAATTCCTTTCTGTGTTAATCAGCCAAAAAGAGCGAGCAAGAGCTAAAAGATGAAGAAATGGAATTGTTCACAAAATATTACATGGAATGGAAAGGAGGAAGAAAAATTGGCAATACATCGTATACGAACATACCACGATTTTACTACAGGGTAAGTGAGGTATTCAGATAAACTTCAGCAGGAGGCGATTGTGTGTTATAAAAGGAAGTTGTGCTCATTCAAAGGAACACATGAAGTAGATAGCAATCCGCATCATTCAGATTTCAAAGCATAATTGTTTTTTACAATTGTGGATATCAGCAGTTTTAGGTAATTGCCAAGTGTCTCATCAAAGGCGGTGAAATAGTTTGCTAATCATGCAGTAGGCTTGGCTGTTTACTAAAGATAGGAAGTCCTCTTTCTCTTTCAGAGAAACTTCTTGTTTAAACTAAATTTTGACATACCGGTTTTATAAATACCTATCTTCCTTTTTCTGTTTAGACGTTATGAGATACTGCTTCATGAAAATGGTGGGTCACTGTTCTTGCAAGCTAAAGATAGGGCTCTTTCTTGCATTGTCCGGCAACTTAGATGTGAGAGTAATCAGATTGAGATGCGGGGATATGGGAGCACAAGTTACACATCTTGATATTTCTGGTGCTTGTTAACTTGACTGCTCAGCTGCTGTTTAACTTCACATGGTCCCATATTTCTTAGGATCACGAGTTTCTGCCAATTAAGTTCGCAAGTACCTATGTTTCAGCTGATGAATACGTATGCAACCATTCAAATTCTGGTAGTGTTGCACAGTTTTGCAAGTAAACATTGGCAGAACTGTCATACAAATTGTTCTCCTGTCTGTCTTGCTGGTCAGAACAAGTCTAGTAGACATTCACACTTTTGAGAGTCATGTCTACCACAAAACAGAAGGTGCTGCTCTCTACTGAGTAAAACACAGTAGTAAATGTCTTTTATGTGTGAGCCCTCCTATCTTGCAACTGTGGGAAAGTGCTTACTGGATGGGTTATCAGGTGTGAGGTAGGTCTCTGTCTCTCGTTCTAAATATGTCCTGCTTTAAATAAATATTTCCATATTGAAATAGTTTGAAACTGTATGTAAGTAATAGCCCTGTACAGGAAGCAGGTACCTCACAGCATTGCGGTAGATAGTTTGTTGTTTTCTGTCAAGTAAACAACTTTGCCAGAGTGTGTGAGTCGGGACTGCTGGAGAGTACTTGCTAGATGTGTAGTCTTTGAATGGTACCCCATACAGAAAATTAAAACACCACAATGTTTCTAGCTGCCTGCTGAAGATGAAGTCTTGCTTCAGAAATTAAGAGAAGAATCTAGAGCAGTCTTTCTGCAAAGAAAAAGTAGAGAGCTGTTGGATAATGAAGAGCTGCAGGTAAGAAAATATTTTCTGTGTGTCTTGTCATGGCTTCTGACAGACTTCCTCCTTCTGCAGAGTTCTATTGTCTCCTGTCTGTCTGCAGAATTTTGTGGTAAGGTGCTTTGTATTTGGGCACATTGTCTGGTTGTGAAGTACTAGATAAAGTTGGAGTCCTGCATAGTCTTGGGCTGGTAATGTCAGTGTAAAGTTTCGTCGTTATGATGAATATGAGGACTAAATCAATGGCTTCTAGTTTTCCAGCACATTCCAACAATTTCCCTAGTGGGCCCAGAAGAAGAAATAAGTTGTATTTACATATCACTGAGAGAGACTTCAAAGATCATTGAGTTTGCTGCAGTGCAAAGACAAAAGGGATGTGACCCTTTAAATCCTAGTGAGTGAGAGTGTGTGTGTGTTTAACACCAGTTTAGAGCACTGGAAATAACACCTGATCTTCTGGCTGAACTGACAATGTTTACTGGTTACCTGAGATAGCCCTGCAGCAAACCCACTTTTTTGCCTCATTTCTTAGATGCTCTATCTTAAGCACCTTGACCTATCTAGAGAGATATCTTCATAACAAAATATAAATGCCTTTTAAGAATCTATGGTTTCTACTGGACAAACATCAGACATCACCAATGATTGGGGAAGAAGCAATGATCAACTATGAGAACTTCTTGAAAGTTGGTGAAAAAGCTGGACCTAAGTGCAAGTAAGGCTTTTTTCTCTTGTGTATGCTTACTTGGGCTAAACCTAAGTGGTGCTGTAACTTTCAGTTGCTAAAATAGATGGAAACAGTTTAATGGTAAGATAAAGTCATGTCCATGTAGTTATTGATGAACTAGTTGCTTTGCATCCTTGCAAAGGTGTATTGCCCTACATCTCTGATGGAACTTTTGGCAGAGATGTCTGCAAGAGGGGCACTCCATCCTTTTGAAGAACAAATTATCATCATCAAGAGCATTTTTATGTTAGAAGACAGTAAACAGCACATTTTATTTTTGAAGAGGAGATCATGTTTCCAATGATATTGCCCAAACTTCACTAATATCTTCCGATGGAAAATTTCCTACCAGATATTCTATGTACCCCATACAGTGAGTATTCATTCTTTATGCTACTGTTGGAGGCTACTGCTGTGTCCGTAGCTCTGTGATTTAGTTTTGAGCAGAAGCAAGTTAGTTGTCAGTACTGGCAGTTCGTTTTAATCATTGTAAAAGATTGGACCAAATATGTTGTACTAAAGAGAAGTGAAATTGAATGAAAGCTCTCAAAACTCCCACATCACTGAAGAGTCTCATGAGCAGCAGAGGCAGCTGCCTTTTGGTGAATTTACCATTGTTACCTGGTAGGATCCCACTTGGTGGGTGTAGTTTAGCGAATTAATGTATTCAAATACACAGAACACATGCTATATTGTTAAAAGCGTTTTAAAGTGTCTGTAGGTTTTGCATATTGTTACTCGATCTGTCAGTGCAGTGTAATCAGATGCACAGAAGTAGCTTGGTGTTTATGTTTTACAGGCAGTTCTTCACCGCTAAGATCTTCGCTAAATTACTCCATAACGATCCTTATGGGAGGATATCCATCATGCAGTTTTTCAATTATGTCATGCGAAAAGGTTAGTTGATGCTGCTTTTGTGTTAATGAGAAGTTGTTTTGTTTTCAAGGCTATTTTATGCTTTATTAATTACTTGCAGTTCTCTTCAACAGTGAGATCTACCGCTTGATTGCTAATGCTGTTTTCCTGGAGGCTTGGGCTTTTTTTCTGGTTACTAGGGGGTGACAGTTCACCCTGCTTCTGAAATTCACCTCTCCTTTCTGCCAGAGATAGCTTTGATCTGTTTGTTATATATATTGTCATTCTGATTTCCTTTATTCAGGCAGTCCTGTGAAGAGCAAAACATTAAATTTCTGTGGAAAGTGGGATCCTAACCACTGTGATCAGACTGTCCAGCAGATAACTTTGTTTACTATTTTTCTGTCTACAGAGTGGTGTTTATGTATTCTAACTGTGCTTGTCAAATATGTCAATATGTTCTTGTGCTTGTCACCGTAGCCTTACCATATTTTCAGTTATTTTTTGTTATAAATAATCATCTGGGCTCAAAAATGCAATTGTATTTGTTTTTAAATCTGTATTAGATCTTGTTTAAAAAGCTGAGGCTGGCTAGCAGAAAGGAAGGGTGCCTCATTGCCTTGTCCCCTGGCTACTGTGTTCTTGGCTCTGGTAGAGCCTTCGGGAGGGGAGAATGGCACCTTTCCCCAGAGCAGCTCGGCTTGTTTAACTTGAAATCTCTCGGTGCAAGGTATGAGAGATGTGTTGAGCAGGAAACCTGGTGAGTAGTCATGCAGAGTATGCAAGAAAGGAGTAATAAGTCCGTTTGCAACAGAAAGCATACCCAAAAGCTGCAGGATAGGAGACTTGTGAAGAAGTCTGTGAAAACTGTACGCATTTCAAAAATGCCTACCCAAATGGACACAACAGAGATATTTTCAGAGCTCTTTATTTCATTTGTTTCATCCAGAAGTTTCAAGTCTTGTATATTTATGGCGATATCCTTTTTTCTAAAACACACACCGTCCCAAAAAAAACCCACCCCAAACAAACAGAAACATAAAACATACACACGAAAGGAAAACAAACACACACAAAACCCACAACCAAACAAAACGCAACCAAACTCACCACCTTTAGACACAGGAAGCCTTTTGGCATGTTCCATCTCAACCGGATTTCATTTTCAGACTCTACCCAACACAAGGTCCCATCACAGTGTTTGTTTGAAAGTCCCTTTTGGGTCAGTTGAGTAAGGATCTGTGGTTTTGCTAGCTTTCAGCATTGGAATTGCTAAATAAAGGTAGCCCGGTAGCATGCCTGTGCAGTAGCTGAGAACATTTCTGTTGTCTGTTGTACAGAGTTCCTTTTGAGGCCTAAAGACCAGGCCAGATATTAAAGGAAGCAAACACTTAAATTCCTGTAGGAATTCTTAGTTAATACTTTAGATTGGAATTAGTGTTTTCCATCTGTATTTGCTGCTGAATATCCTTCAGTGTGGCACTGAGAGGAGGAGGAGGTAGCAGGTGATGGAGTTATTCTGCAGCTGCCTGAGCTGATCCAAGCTGGGGCAGCGCAGTCCTGCATTTCACCTTGTTTTGACGAAGCTCATGCAGCGGAGCGGTCAGCTGCCAGAGCGGGGCTGCAGCAGTGAAGAGGCCACATCACCCTGAGCTTAAAACACCTTAAACTGCTGTGCTTCAGGTGCCTGACAGTATTCTCTAATCAGCTGAACTCATTAATGAGCTTTTGGGTTTTTTCTTTTATAGTCTTATTGAAGTTTTAGGAGTAGCTGCATGTATTCACACGCTTGTGCCGAACATGTAGCATTCTGTCTTCCTCCTTCCTGCCTCCAGATGGAGAATTTCCTACAGTCCATGGATTACAGTCTTTCTTTTTCTTAATGATCTACATAGCCCCTTTTGGGAGGGGCTGAGAGAGTCGTGAAGTTAATAACTTTGTAATGGTGAAATGTTTCCCAAAGCACCATCCTGCCTCCAGGACCACTCCTTTTTCAGGAGGAGGGGTGGTTGAGTCTCTTGGCTTTGTCTAAACAAGTCAAGCCTAGTAAAGCATCTTGAATCACTTCAGGGTGTGTGATGCACACCTTTAAACTTCAGCCAGCAACGTACAACCTCTGCCATCTCTGAGTTATACTTAATCCATCTTGACAAACACCTTGAAGAGACGAATATTGGTATGAAGCACAGCTCATATTTCACGAGAGGAACTTTTAAACTGTTTCTTCATGGAATGGAAGTTAAATTTAGTTTGGAGTGTGTGAATAATAGTTTTTATGCCTAATCTGTATTCCATCTCTGTTACTGTGTTTTAACAGTGGCCTCATGCACATTGTCCTGTAGACTGCTGGATTAATGTGCCTTCTCATTGCAAAATTGGATGTTTGTGCTATTCTAATTCTCCTGTTGTAACTCAAAAGGGAGGCCAGGACCCTTGGCTGTAGCTGCGCTGTGCTGCACAAGGGGCTGTAGTATTCGGACAAGCAATCTGTATGCCACGTGGTACAGCTGGTTTTAATGCAGTGAAAATGTGCTGCTACCCCTACCTCTATTTCGGTGAGAGAGAACGAATTCATGTGATTCCATGTACCGGATAAAATGTGGTATCTGTTCAGCCATTTCTCACATCTAATTATTCTAAGGCAGTCTTGGCCACAGGGTATCATATATTACCAATGACTCTTAACCAACTTTGAGACTGAAATGGCATTTCTAAGCAAGACTGGTGTACCTATCGTGGCTTTGGTTAAATCTGAGAAAAATGGGAAATAGAGGCACTTAACATCCAACAGTGTCTTGTGGCCTTTAGAATAACTTCAAATTTTGGTGAGGCCTAAAAACCCCTTAGATTTCTTACATTTTAATTCTGTTTTCTGTTTTACAGTATGGCTTCATCAGACAAGAATAGGTCTCAGTTTATATGATGTGGCAGGACAGGGCTACCTCAGAGAATCAGTAAGTAAATTCTTCATTAACTTAATGTCTGTCTTTACTCAAATGACAGAGCGTCAGAAAGGCTCCAGTTTTCTCCCAGTCTTCCAAAAGTTTATATCATAATCTAGATTTGGGGTGGGCAAATTTGTCTGGATAAATAGCAATTCCTATAATCTAGAGATTGGATGGTGAGAGTGCTGTAGCCTTTTAAGCATATGCGTAATTCTCTGAAAAGGAGATTGTAGATATCAAGGTTTCATGTCGTTAGCACTTCACTAGATTGGGTAGGATGTAGTAGAAATCCCCAAAAAAGTATGGTTAGAGTGGGCCTCAAGGAGTTATTCTCCTTTTCTAACAGGAGTTAATATTATGAAGTGAATAAGAAGGTTCTAGTTACCACTCTACTTAAAGATCTATTAAAGAATATTCAGTAATAGGATAATCCAATTAGGAGTTATGCATTGGTATTTGAAAAAGGTACAGTTGCATGCATTTATATTTACATGTAAATTTCTGCTTTGTTAGCATTCTGCTTTATTTGTAGGCTGTTTCAGTAATGGCATCATGTGTGCATGTATGTGACCTAGGGCTTCTTGCACGGAGACAGAAGTTTTTGTGCCTGCTTTCATGCTCTTCCCTGCATTGTTGCAGGGCTGTATTTTTAACAAAGTATGATTGAAAGCCAGGGTGGATTATAGCAAACGTGCAACAATAGTAGTGTTTAAAGCTTGTGTTATTTTCTTTCTTAATTCTGCAGGATTTAGAAAACTATATTTTGGAACTCATCCCTACTTTGCCACAACTAGATGGTTTAGAAAAATCTTTTTACTCTTTCTATGTCTGCACAGCAGTTAGAAAGTTCTTCTTCTTTCTGGATCCTCTGAGAACAGGTACGTCCATGTTTTGGAAACTCTAAATACATAGGAGTATTTTCACTTTTAAAGTGTTTCCACAGAAGCTACTTGTATTTTCCAGGTAATATGTAGTTGTCTCTAAGTTTTTGTTCAGCAATCTTGTATTTGAAAGTGAAGCTCCACTGAAGACCACCAGTCTATGTGGGTCTAATAATCTCCTTTCACAGCTAATTAATTTTAATGAGACCCATCAGTTGTGATCCTACAGAGTTATCTCATAGATACTGACAAATAAGATACTGTTTCATCCTAATGCATCATAAGCAGTAGCTAATTTTGTAAGTGTTTAGGATTAATAGAAAACACAGCAATTAACAACAGAACTGCTTGGCAGAACATCCACTGCGCTGTGGAAATGCTCAAGAATGCTTATTGTGATGTGCTCTTGTGACTGGATTTGTGTGCACCATGTAAACTCATTAGAAAAGGTTTGCAGTTATGGCTGCTAATCCTCATTGCAGATGTAGTGCCCTTGGACAAGTTTGTTTTTTCTTATGGCTGTGATTTAAGTCACAAACTGCATGTGTATTTGAGATCCAGCAATGCCAGTTGGAGACGTTAGAGTTGTGTGGGCAGTGGCTTCTGGTAGAGGTGATTACAAACACTAGAGAGGAGGGTGTGTGTGAAGCTGAAATGCCTTTATTTTGCACAACTGTTTGTGTAGCGTCTACACACCAGTTAAAGCTATACCAGCAGATGTGCATCCTGCCACCTTAGCTTTTCGTCACATCTGTGGTTTCTGAACATGCAAAAAATATCACGTATCGTTTAAGAGACTCAATTATTCCAAAATGTTTTAAGCATACTGTCTTTGGATTTCTTATTTTACATTCTGAGTTGATGTTGAACGCTCACTTTTTTTTGTCTAGTTTTCTGGCTTTTAAGGCTTCAAGATAACTCCTGCCAGTATCAGGCTAGTTTTGTTGAGTCATTTTAAAAGCTATTTTAATTTTATCTCTTAAATTACAGCCTTATCCTTGATGTTAAGAGTTGCTTTGGTTTGGTTTTGGTTTTGTTTCGGTTTTTTTTTTTTTTTTTTTTTTTTTTTTTTTTTTTTTTTTTTTTTTTTTTATTTTTTTTTTTTTTTTTTTGTGTTTCTTTTTTTTTTTTTTTTTTTTTTTTTTTTTTTTTTCTTTTAAAGCGTTTTTTTTTTTCTACTCAGAGTACTTGTTTCTTAAGTAGAGCCACCTAAATGAGAACAGTCAGATGGATAAGTTGGCTGAATGACTGTTAAAATGTGTTTTCTTTTCCTTACTGCAGGGAAGATAAAGATACAGGATATTTTAGCTTGCAGCTTCCTGGATGACTTACTGGAGGTAAAGGTCTCTTAGCATATACTATTGTACTGTAATTTACTCTTTCTGAATTGTAACTTTATGTTTCACTCAGTTAAGGGATGAAGAACTTTCTAAAGAAAGTCAGGAAACAAATTGGTTTTCTGCTCCTTCTGCATTAAGAGTTTATGGTAGGTTCCTTTATATGTGAATGCCTTTTTTTTTCCCCCTCTTTTTTTCCTCTCCTGTCTGCCTTGTAGAACTTAGTCACCTTCTTAGTGTTATTTTTCCTCTGCTTTTGTCTCTTTAGATCATCCTGCTAACTTGTCTTTTTAGCTCCTGTAGCCATCCTTTCAGTATATCTTCCTGACTTCCTTTGGTTTCAGTTCTCCAGTGTTGCTCTTTACTGGTTTTATGCTCTGTCATTTTGTGCTTGTTACACAAGTTACAAGATCCCTCTGTAACCTTCTCTTTTGACTCTTCTATTCATGCTTTTGCATCATTGTAAGCTCTCTTCTCATGCTTCCAGCAAATCTGTTCAAAATAATATGCTTTTAGCCTTCTGCTCCTTTCTCTGTGTACACAGCCTTTACTTTTGAGCCATTACCTTGGAGTAGAACTATTAGCACCTTGTTGTGGGAATACCACCCTGCTCCATGTTCTGTGCTCATTTATGATGCTTTACAAGTATTATTGTGGATCTAGCATATTTCCACTTAACTGCATTAACTTCATGATGAAAATTAAATGTTTAAAAAATACTAAATTTTCTTTCTCTGTCGAAACCATTCTTTGATGATACAGGTATATTATGATTTGCCCTCTATATCTTCTCCTTAGGCCAGTACCTAAACCTTGATAAAGATCACAATGGCATGCTCAGCAAAGAAGAACTCTCCCGGTATGGAACGGGGACTCTGACCAACATATTTTTGGATCGTGTCTTTCAGGAATGCTTAACTTACGATGGTGAAATGGTAACCATGTATTTTCACTTGGTTCACAGTATAAAAGCTTTGGCTTATTGAAATGGGAAATGTCTCAGGAGCAATATCTTTATTTTAAAGAGTAGCTTGAGGTAAAGTAACTTTTTATTTATCGTTGTGCACACAAATGACCATGCAGCAGGTTAGAAAATTGATTTTCTTAACAGCAAGGTGATTGCAGTGTGGCTTAAACGTAAGTAGCTTTCTTTGAAAAGCAGAGGTGGTACAAAATCCAGACAGCCTAGGATCTTGTAGATTCTGTAACACAAAGTGCACGTTGAAAAAATGTGAAGATGTAGCAATGCTTTTTGATTACATGTAATTCTTTAAAGAGAACCAAAGAGAAGTGGCACACACTTGAGACTAATGCAAGATAGTTAAGCTGTCTGCTTCTCCATGAAGACAACAGTGGTTTTTGTTGCAAGCCTTCCATAGCTGTGAAAAATGGGAAACCTAACTAAATCAGAGTTAAAATAAAAACTTACATCTATATTTTGCAAGTTTTACTTAGCATTGCAACTCTTGTTGCCTGCATTCAGATGTCTCAACTCTAAAAGTGATAAATTATAAATTTGCTGTACAGTCCTTCTGCCGCCTTAGCAGTTTTTTGTAGAATCACAGAAACATTGAGGCCTGGAGAGATGCTCTTAGTTGCCCATTGCTGGACTTGCTGCATCTGTCTTGTACGGGGGAGTCTGGTCCAGGACCCAGCGCTCAGACGTGTTCTGAGCAGTGCGCATGGGGTTATTCTCCTTCCTCCACTTGCCAGCAAAGCTCTTCCCAGCGCAGCTCAGCACGCCGTCAGCCGCCTTTGCTGCAAGGGCCTGTTGCTGGCGCGTGTTCCTGTTTGTTGCCCATCAGACCTCCCAGGTCCACCTGTGCAAAGCTGCTTTCTGACTAGTTGGCCCCCAGCATGTACTGGTGCATGGGGTTATTCTTCCCCAGGTGCAGGATTTTTCATCAGGCTCCTGTCAGCCCATTTTTCCAGCCCATGAAGCTCCTTCTGAATGGCAGCACAACTCTGGTATTTAGGGTAGAGAGGTTTATTATATAGATAGGACAGAAGGATTTCTGTCCTTGTCACAACTGTATCTTGACCAGGAAACCAAGAATCAGTACTAGGAAAAAAAGAAAAGTGTGATGCATATTTGTGATGTCTAATAGTGGTTCTACCACATGATTTGCTGAGTTACCTGTTCTGGTCAAACGTTTATGTACTTTATTGGCCATATAGTTCACTGTTTGGTGAAAGCAGGCTTACTGCCACTGGACGTTTGATTTGTGGTAAGGAAGACTTTTTATATGGCTTTTCTTTACTCATTGGGTATGTTCAGCAGTCTAAAGATGTATTAAACATTGTTTAAAAGTATATACAGCATGTTTAATTTGGATTTATACTTGGAATCCTATTTTATCTTTAAAATGGCAGGATTTTCTATCATCAGCAGTCATTAAAAACTAACTTTTCTGTTCATGTTGGTGGTAGTAGCCATTTTCTATTTCATGTTGTCTTTTTCAGAAAATAGACTGATCCCCTACGATGAAATAGCTGCCAATTATAAAGTTCCTGCTTGCAAAATCAATTTAGAAAGAAGACTGTAATAAACATGATTGTATCTACTTTTAGGACTATAAAACCTACCTGGACTTTGTGCTTGCATTAGAAAACAGAAAGGAGCCTGCAGCTCTGCAGTATATTTTCAAACTGCTTGATATAGAGAACAAAGGATACCTGAATGTCTTTTCCCTTAATTATTTCTTTAGGGTAAGTCCCTTTATACAGGTAGGCCATTTTCTGTGTTTATAGTGTTAAAGCCTGTGTGCTTCTGCATGCAGATCTGCAGGGAATCACTTTAAATTACCAGCACCCACTGGGAGGCTAGTAACGACTTCTAAGAAGATTTAAAATATTCAAAAAAATATTCCAGAACTTGGAAAGAATTCAAAATGTTTTCCCAACATTTTATCTACAACTGAAATTAACTGGTTTTATTTTGTTTAGGAAAAATATTTCATGATGATTTTTTTTTTTAATTTAAATTGTCCTAAAATTGCTTATATGATTGCCTATTAAAATCTCTTACTATGGTTTTGATTTTTTTATTGCCCCTGGTTTTAATTTCCGCTGTAAGCCTAAAATTCAGTAGAAGAAATTAAAATAATGAAATGCAGTGATAGGCCTGTACAGCTGTGAGATTTTTTCATTCAGAATATTGATTGCAAAAAGCTTCTTGCATTTTTAATATTCTGTATTTTTATGTGTTGCAGCCAGAATAGATTTAGAGTTAGCTTAATTTTTTTCAGTTGCTGTTAAAATTGACCTAAGACTTGTAAAGTCTTCCTCCAGATTGTGATTCGTGTGAGGGTGCTTTTTCATTTTTCTTCTGGCTTGTAGTGGTTTTGGTTTTGAGAGGGGTGGGCGTTTTGTTGTTTTGTCTTTTTTAATAGATACCTGAGGTATCTTGGGAAGGGGAATGTCATGCCGTAAAATAGTAATTTTGCTATGCATGGTTTAGGCTGAATTATGAGTGTGGTGCTTTTTTCATGTGCAAGATACCTTCAGTGATATCTATTCAGACAGAGGGATGAGCACTTCAGTTTTCTGTATGTGGATCTTTGTATTGTAACTATAACTACAATGACATAGTTTGTTTTTAGCTGCATGCTCAAAGTCTGATGAACAAGGAACATACTTTATTCACCTCATTAAATAAAGCATTCAGGCCTGCTCGAGGCATAATCTTATATCTGTTATTTCTATGTTGTAGTAAGTCTTCAGTTGAACATGAATTCTGATAGTGACTACAACTGTATCATTTTGTAAAAATAAGAATTCTTATCTGGAAGACCTTTTCTAGAAAGGAAAGGCTTTTTTTAAAAAAAAAAAAAAAAAACCAAAAACCAAAAACAAATAATTCAGGCTGGACTGGACCTGTGGAGGTCACCTGCTCCCACCATCTGCTCAGAGCAGGACCAGCTTTGTGGTTAGGTCAAGTTGTTCAGGGCCTTGTCCAGGCGAGCGTTTGGTATCTCCAAGGAAGGAGCCTCCACAGCATCTTTGGGCAACCTGTTCCTGTGTCACTACCCTGACTGAGAAGACTTTTCTGCCCTCACCCTTTCTCCCATCTCTGTCTAATTGGAATGCCTCTTGCTGCAGTCGGTGTCCTCTGCCTCTTGTCCTTTCACTGTGAATCTCCAAGAAGAGCCTGGGTGTGGTGTGAAGACAGTAATGAGATTTTCCCCCACCACCCCAACTTTCTGCTCTCCGGGTGAATTCGTGCCCCGCTCAAGCCTCTCCCCTCAGCTGTGCTGTGCTTTAGACCCCCAGCACCCTGATGGCCCTCCAGTGGTTCCCACTGGCTTGTCAGTGGCTCACAAAGGGGAGCCCAAAGCTGCAAGGCTGCGTCTGGAGTTCTGTGTCCAAATGTTGAGTCAGGAGGAGTAATCACCTCCCCAGACTTGCTAACTATGCTTGTACTAATGCAGCCCGGTATTTATCCGCTTTCATCGCTACCAGAGGGCCCTACATGTTCTTGTTCAACATCTTGTGCACCAAGACCTCCATCGCCTCTCTTGCCCAGCTGCTTCTGGCCAGCTGGCCCTGCAGTGTCCTGCTGCATGGGGTCATTCTACTGCAGACACTGGCAGGATTTTTGAATGTGCCTTTTGAACATCAGCATGAACTCTGGTTAGGATTTGTAGCTGTGGTGTACGCTTGACAGGCAACCATTGGGCCAGGACTTGGCATTACTAAGGATCCTAGAGAAGCAGCAATGACTTGGCTTCTCTCCCTGCTTTAGCAGCTCACTGTTCCCACCACTTTCTCTGCTTCTGTTCACATGGCAGTAGGACTCAGGGAAGCCAGAGGCCATACCAACTGTCTCTGACTCTGATTTTAATAAAGGGTGTTAATTTACAGATTTACATTTTACAAAACCGATAAATTTTAGTGTTGTCATAGTACATAAGTGATTCTAACATGAAGACAATTTAACAAGGTAATTCTGCATAAGCTACTTTTGTATAACCATTTCTGTGCGTGTCTCTAGTTACATACTTACTCTATGGCTTAATTATTGAAAAGATCCCTCTACTACACCAGATTCTTGATCATGCTGCAAAATATGTCCCTCCTTTAAACTTTTGGAAATGGAATGTTCTAAGTTTTCCTTGAAATCGGAAGAGTTCCCTTTGACTCTGTGAATAATTGCTTTTCTGCTGATGTAAGCGTGGGTAGGTCTGTACCTATAGAGGCTTTGCTGATACAGCTGTGCTGACGAGGCGGTGCAGCCTGTGCTAGTGAAACAGTTTTGTTCGTAGTTGTTATCTGCAGGCAGAGGTTTGGTGATGCAGCTGTTTAAATGGTACCACATTAAAAGAACTAATAGTAGGGAATACTGTGTTGCTCAAAATGAGGGATGTCCACTTACGGCATGAACTGAGAGAGCCCTTCCACGCATGGACATATGCTTAAACAGACAAATACATCATCTTCCTGGCATTATTATTTGATTAACCAGAATACAGGTTCCATTTTCATAGAAACTGACAGTGTGAGTAGCCGCACTGCTTCGTCTGTTTGCTGGTTGGTCTTCTGCCTTTTCCCTTTCCCTGCCTAGGCTGTATTTCGCACTTGGTCAGAAAACTGAACCTTCTGGTTTGAGTGTGTTACTGCCTTACGCTTTGTGTGCTGAGTGATGGTGTTCGGGTGTCTGCATACCCCATTTGTGAGTGCTCAGGCACTGGTCAGCATGAAAGTTGGATTCTTAGTGCGCTAGGAAGTGAACCTAGAGATGTGCATCGTTGGTTATGCTGTAACTCAGCCCTGCCTCGCTTGTGGAAGTGACTGCAAGCTGTACCATGAATGCTTCGTTACAGGGCAATACAGCCTGAGATGCAGAAGCCTTAGAAAAGTTTTGTACAGTGTCGGTATAATACTGCGCTACCTCTTCCTAACTTTTCCTTTGTTTCTAGGCTATTCAGGAACAAATGAAAATCCATGGACAAGAACCAGTTTCTTTTCAGGATGTCAAGGTTAGTTTTACTGAATAGAATACTACATGAAATATTTGAGTAAGCATTTCATAACTTGTATTTTAGTTTCTAGGTTGTTGTATGTTTACTTGCAGAGTAGTAGAGATGATCTGGCTTGTCCTACTCATAGGTTTGGAAATGTCTTTCTGTTCAGCAGTCACTCTGTAAGAAATCTGGTATGCAGCTGTTCTATTAGTTTCCTTACTAATAGACAAAGTACCTGTTAAATACATGTTGCTGTGCCTTGCACTTGAAGATACTTGGTATATCTATTGTATAATTCAGGATCATCCCTGGGGAGGGGTGTGGAACTGGTGGCTAAAAAAACCCTGTCTCTAAAACTCTATTACTGCCAACTTTACATTTAGCAGTTTTAATACTTTAAAAAAATAGTACAAAAGCTTCTATAAAACTTGGCTCATAGAAGTGAACTGAGTTTCATAGTGCCACGTTGTGGCCAAAGCCTCCCCAGAAAAGCAGGCTCTTATTTGACTTGTGGGAGCTGAGCACACTGCTCCTGTCTGTGACCGATTATTGTGCTTTGTGTCTTAAATGGTTTGGGACTTAACAGCTTTTTTTGTAAATTGGTGTGGATGGCACTAGTTACCCAAACATCATTCTGTATATGGTATAAAGTAGCCATTATTCTGCTCATTAATGTGTGTGGGGGTTTTTACCCAATTTTGACTTTTCTTTCATAGGACGAAATCTTTGATATGGTAAAGCCTAAGGATCCTTACAAAATCTCCCTTCAGGACTTAATCAATAGCAGCCAAGGAGACACTGTCACCAGCATTCTAATTGATCTGAATGGGTTCTGGACATACGAGAACAGAGAGGTCCTTGTGGCAAGTGATAATGACAGCGCTGCTGATGTTGATGATACGTGACTCGAACAGGAGCGCAATGTATCCCCAAAGGCAGCTCAGTCCGATGCACCAACTGTTGGAAGCTGGAAATGCTAATTACCTGAATCGGTGCCTCTTCCCTTTTACTTCCCTCTCCTTTCCCCCTACCTCCTCTATAATATAAAATGAGGTACATACAGGAATTGCTCTGAAACCAAAAAAGCAAGTGTTGTTTAAGAGGTAATTTTTTTAAATAAATATTTTTTGACTTTTTACCTGTGTACCAAGCCCTATTCTTATTCAAATACTGTATTCTAGAAAGTAAATTTATCCTGAAAGTGTGATGTGGTTCTTGGTATCTTCAGCACTGGCCTGTATCCACTCAGCCATCCCATACCGTGTTCTGTATGGCTTCCTCTAATGATAATACTCTTGAGCATTCTGTTTTAAAGGCAAAGTCTTCAGTAAAAGGTAAAGAGCTTAGGCCTTTTTCTTCTATATGTGCTGAGCTATAAGTGTCTAACAGAAAGGATAAGTAAATAACTATTGAAGTGACCATAGTTACCTACTTCCTAAGAGGTTCATTAACAGAAATAAAACTTCACTAGCTTTAGGTCTCATTAAAAACAAACACAAGGCTTTCACCAACTTGACCTCCTGTGCAAGTGTTTTATGTAATTTAATTATGCAGCTTGTGTTACAGTAGTAGTTAAAGAAGTAAAACTCTTTAACAAAGCTGTAGAAAAGTTTTAACTTTCAGATAAAATTATAGTAGTTCTAGACCAGAGGTGGTTGCAATCCTGCACTATTTATTAGCTTGAGGTAGTAGTGAGGGTAATATGATATCTTGAATTTCAGTGCTTGATATTCCACCAGGATGTGTGACTCAATAGCAAAGAATAAACAGCAGGCGCTCCTTTGTGGAGGCAGGGTTTCAAAGACCACACCCTTTTAAAGGAAAAGCCATAGCCAACTTCCAGTTCAAAAATTATATTAAATATAAAATAACCAATTAATGCATTTACAGAAAAATTAAAACATTATGAAAGTAACTTTTCATACAGTTTGCAAAAAACTGAAGGAAGGATTAAGTTAAGGCACAGTGAGTAATACAGTATTTTATACAAAGAAGTTTAAACCCAAGGCAGTGAGAGCGTTTCTTACACAACAGAGAGTAGGGAGAGAGGAAGAAAAAACAACTGACATCATTAATTTCTTGGCAGAAAAGCAAAGCATCCCTCAGCTGTAAGGGTTTTACTCTTGAGCTATGTGCTGCTTTCTATCTTTAACAGAGTAAGAACTCCCAACAAGCTGTTTTCCTGTGTATCCCCCAGGTGTTGAATCAGGCTCTCCCCTGCAGATGTTCAGGGCTAAGGAATGATTTTACACAGCTGTCAGCACCCTCTGCCTTACAGGCGCAGAACAGAGCATCAAAACAGATGGAATAGAGCTGATTGAATCCGCCTCAGGAGATTTTCTGTAGTGCTGGAGCGGTAGTGGCAGATGGGAGGAGAAGGAATTTGTGCTCTGCAGGACCCTCGTTCGGGCAGAGGGTTGTCTGAAATGTGTAACCCAACGCTGGAAACTGAAGCCATGTTACCAGGCCTCTGCGGAGATGCGGCTCTTAGGGACACGGTTTAGTGCCAGTGTTAGGTTATGGGTGGACTGAATTTTGAGGGTGATTCTGTGATTAGCTGGTAGTCAGACCAAGGTCAGGGACATATGATGATGCTCAACACAAAATTTCACTGAAGACTATTTAATCATCAAAAGTGTAAGAGACTGGACAGAAGTACTGTTTCATAGGGTAATCAGCACAGGTTCTCTGCTCCTTTATCTACAGCTATTCTCCTCTATAGAAAGTGACTTGAGCACTGACATCTGATTGTCCCAAACATTCACCTTTTACAAACTATGAGTAGAATGACAGTCACTGCAGTAGAATCACCTCAGTTGGTATTTGGGGTTTTGTAAAAGCTCTAAAGATACCTGCATTTCACTTAGACAAAAATAAGAATTACTGTTGTTGCAGTATTGCAACGAAGTGGTTTGTTTATTTAAGAAAAAGGAAGAATTTTAAGTTGGGTTTTGTGATTTCTAGTTATTTATGTATTCTGTGCTAGAGGAGGGGGACAAACACCTGTAATGGCACATCCTTTACTGGAATTTAACATTAAACATATCGTCTGTTTAGGTTATTCAAGTACACTGACTCAGGTAATCTACATCCAAAAAAGTTTTGGTAGTTCCAGTTTGGTACCAGACACAGTGTCCGGTGCATTCAGTACAATTTAGCAAGACACTAATTTATTTCTCAGGACCATTCAGAGCATGAAGAGAAGTATTCAGGCAGGGGGGTCTCTTAATTCTAAGACTTGGAGTGAGAACATCTGCTGCTGATGCTGGTTCTGTACTTTGCTAGAGCACTGAAAGGAGCAGCTGAGCACTATTAGAGTGCTGGTACTTGTTAATAAGTTCTTAATGGTGTTTACAGCTTCCTTTAAAGTTTTTTTAGAATAAAAAAGTCAGTGGACCTCTAAATCTAATTAACATTAAGTCTAACATCTCTTGTGTTAACAACAGAGAAAAAAAATACATGCACACAATAATGACAATAAATAGGGGAAATCAGATGCTATTATAATGACTTGTGAGTTACAGGATATTGATTCCTATTAATCTATTCATAGAGAGCTGAGTTGCAAACAATGTGCAAATCAGAAGTAGGTGTTTAGAAGTAGGAAGCAGCACTGTATCTGCAATCCACAGGTGTTACAGACACAGCACTTCAAAGAAAAGACATTTTTACTTGCTTCACACAGAAATTAGCTCACACATTCAATTTTAGACCAAATGTTTGTAGTGCAATTTTAACTGAAGTGCCAATTTGGCAGAATGCCTCAGCCTTTATTAGGCAGACAGACTGAACAGACATCACCTTGCTCTCTCCTGATCAATAAGAATGTTAGAAGTTGTATTTCACTGAACAAGTATAATCCTATTTTTCCTGCTTCTTTTACAGCCAGATTGTGACACCTGACACTTCCTATTTCCTACATTATACAGAGCTTTACACTTAGGGAGGGACAGGAACTACATCTTGTTTATTTTCCCCAAGGGACTGGCAATCTCCCTCATTTTCAAAGTTTACATTCACGAATGACGTGCATGCCGTTCCTTCAGGCTGGTCTGTCTGGACAGGAGCTTCAGCTTGCGGCTTGTTCTGTTGTTCCTGATGCTTTCTCTCTGCTTCTTCTGACATCCTGTTTTCCTGCTCCTCCTCTTCCTCCTAACAATAGATAACCAGATTTATAAGTTACTATTTACTGTTTACCACTTACTTACACTCACTTTAAATCTTTCTGTAAGAACATTCCAGTTACTATTATAAGGTAAGGACACTTGTTCCACCAGAAAACGGTCATTAAGTTGGTCATAGGATGAGGTATATTCCAGAACTCCCATTGTGGAAAAAAAAAAAAATCATCAAAAGTGAAGGATTCAACAGTGTTAAGTAAACACAGAAAAAGTGTGACGTGTCTAGATAAGCAGTTTTTAGTCAATAGCAATAGTGATAGGATTACCTTCTCAAAAGCTTTTTCAGTTCTTAATAATACAGGGCTATCAAAAATAAAAAATAAACAGTACAGTTTTAAATGTTTCCCATCTCTTCCAAATGAAGATTATCAAGGGTTTGGGGTTTTTTCGCACAAAGCACTGGCCACCTATCAGTCATCTCCAGTTATGATTTAGAACAAATGGTAACATCGTGTTCAATTTGCCCTTGACGCTCTCTTGAACAAGTTTTAGAGTTGGAAAGTATATTCCTAGCAGCCGCCTCTTTACAGTGTCCAGTAACTGTTCCATCCACCTTTCTCACACTGTTCACACGGAAATGCGTCGTGCAAGAGAAGCAAACAGGGCAGGATCCAGCCAGTCCCAACACTGACCAGCTGGCGAGAAAGGCTGATGGATAAGCAATCATTAATCAGGCATCAAATTAAAACTGAAGGCAAGGTGCAATAAAGACTCTAAAATTTCATTTTAATGCTGGAATACAAATTTCATTGTTTAAAATACCCGGGAAGGCAAGCTGGGAGAAAAAGAGCTCAAGAGTCTCATCTCGCACACGTACCTCTCTCTTCATCCTGTAATACTCATCAATGGCATACTGGTATTTTGGTGTGCTTATCCCCAGAACAGACGCAATCTTTTCCCCAAGGAAATCACACACTAACAAATAAAGAGAGGTTTACATACGATTAGTATCTAGAAGAAGATTCTTAAGCACAGTTTTATTTTTAAAAGTATCATCATCTTTCCTGAATGGTTTTCCATAGTCCTACTTCACTCAAAAGACAAAACCAAAATCTGCTAGGGTGATCTTCTTACATGTAATTATTAGCTCGTTATACTAATAATCGTTCTTTAGGATAAAAAGGAGAACAACATGGAAATTAATTAAAATCTAGCCGGTGGTAGTATTTGTTTGAATTCTACTAGTTTCAGCTTTGGATCTAGGTTTATTTTGCTAGGGGATCAGTTAAAGGATAAACCTTTAACTGAACTTTACCTGAAAACTAAGGTTAGACAAAAACACAAGGCTACCAACTGCACTGGCACTTCAGTCTAATGGTACCAGCAAACTAGAAGGTTATTTATTGATATACATACACTTCAAGTCAGCAGCAGTTTTAACAACGTTCTGTGTTGCATACGAATGTATTAACGAAATATTTAGGTTTCAGCTGGCTCAATTTTCAAGGCACAGGCTACACGCAGCCCTACTTTGCTAGAACAGGTAGTGCACAGCGTGGAACAGGTGGGCCTGTGTCAGTCAGTCTCTTTACCATGATGATGGCTACAGCATCAATTCCTGAGTAAAGGCAAGCAAGAAGTCAAATGTATTGCACTTCGAATTGCAAATCTGCCCCAAGGATGTAAGTGAATTAGTCACCCTCAGGGAAAACAGGTTAGAAGTTAGCAACTGAATGGTTCAAAGAATATTCACAGTAACTGATCGTATAGATATCCTGGCATTCAGAGCTCCGTGCAAACGACCAGTTCAAATTACAAATGTAAGAGGCAAAACTGAAGTTGGAAGAAGGAATCTTCATAAGAGACTTCTGAGAAAAGGAAAGCAGTTTACCTTCCTGTACGAACAATAGATATGACAAAGAATAGAATCACACTATACATTAGAGAAAAAGTGTTTCTAAAAATACGGATAGGTTAATTAATAAAATAGACCGTGAATTATTTTTTAAAATATTCAAAATTAGATGTACAATGACAGAAACTCCACAACATTTAAAAAAAAAACAATAAAGATACTTTACACCTTGGGAAAAACACAGACTAGGACAAGCATTTTTTAACTTCACAAAATTTTATGGTCTCCACAGGTCAAATAAACTTCCATGCCATGAGTTTAAGACTTTTGACAATAATTTTTGTTTATTCTGTAACCTCGGAAGTCTGTTGTAAAGCATAAGACTAGATGTGTTCTTGGGATAATCTCTAGTTGTCTTCTTCACAAACACTGTCAGTTCAGTTACTCCAAACGGCATTTGTTTCAGGTAACATCACACAGAACGGTTCCATGCAAAACGTAACAGAAGGCTGAAACACCGCCTTGCCAACACCACCCTACCTCCAGATGGAGAAAAAGGGGGAAAAAGTGTCCAGCAAAAGGATATTTTCTGTTTGTTCTTCTAGTCAAGAGTTGTTATCGAAAGTTAAAAAAAAAGTGCCTAAGGCAAGAGAGTACGTCTCCACAAATTAAAACGCAGGTTAATTCATACTTTTGAAAAAGATGATTTACAGTCTGTCAGAGCAACTTTCAATATTCCATTACCAGTTTACCCAAGAATGAAATAAAGCAATACCTGATAAGGTCGATGTGGCAACTCGCAGCATGTGAAACCACAAGTAGGGTCCCCATGTGAGCGTTGTCTGCAAGAACAAACAAGAGCAGTATAAGTTTGTATAGCTGCATGTCCATGGCACATAATAACACATGAAAAAAATCCAACAGATTGAGAAGAAAGCTCTGCAATGTTTCCATTTTGCCAGCTACCACTGTATTTTTGCTTTAAAATAAATCTAGACCAGACATACACGAAGCAAGGTATCACTGTAAGATACAAATATAACCATGGCTTTTATCTAGGAACATTTGTTTCACTGTTTTTTGTTTCCCACTCCCAGACTGGGGAAATGACAAGCACCCAACTCAGTCCCAAGGTCACTCCTGTAACTAGAAGACCTTTCCATAGTGTTCTGGATTCCATCAGGCCAAGAAGAGAGGTGGGTTAATCAAGTAGCCCCTCATTACAATAATGAGAGAACTGCAAAAGACTGTTTAAAACCAAACCTTCAGAGTGGTCCCTGAGCAAGAGGCGGCTTCCGAGTATTTGCAACCAGATATGAATTAGATTTGGATTTGTACCTGAAGAACAAAACCAGAAACCACGAGAGAGGGAGAGTTACTGCAGCTCTGAGGGAGCGATGGACAGAGCTGACAAATAAAGGGCCTGGGGTGATGTGAACAACGAGGAACACAAAAATAACACAACGGGGCTCGAGTTGGGTCATTTCAAGCATTTGCATGTAAGCAAGGAAGTCTCTCCAAAGCGCCTGCACACCAAGACACACAGTGTGGGATGTAAACACAAGGAATTATAGATCTGTGTGCAGCTGCAAGGGTAGGATCTGGTTGGGTTCCCAGGGATGTGATGGACGGCTCGTGTGACTGGGGTGCTGCAGTGGAGGGATACAGACCCTTTAGGAAGAACAGGCCGGGAAGATGAGGAGGCAGACTTGCTCTTTGCAGGACTACAGTGCATTCACTGCCACAGAGGAGGTACTGCAGACAAACTGAGATATTTACACACAGGAACTTAAAAAAAATTTAGAAATTGATGAGCATACAGAGGCTATCCTCTTCACTAAGGAAAGAGGCTGTATTTTGGGGTTTTTTTAAGACATAATATAAATGAGAAGGGGAAAAACAGATTCCAACCTAACGGGGAAAAGGCTGTGGAGTTTCACTTTTGTGAAAAGGCAAACTCAAACTTTACAGTGAACTAAAACACGTTTAGAGTTAACATGATGTATTCAGGCAAGCTTTGTTATGCATTTTCCCTCAGTAAAGATCTCTGCAGAGGTACTTTTCCTTGTGGAAAGTAGCAATTAAAAGTGTCAGCTTTTATTAAACGAAACCCATTAGCTCCACCCAGTTACATATGTATTTATGTTGCTAAAAGCTGTTTGTTAGCAACCATTTTCTGTGATTTCATTTAACAGATACCTGTACAAGACAACCAATATTATTGTAAATACTACAGCTACAGAGCCTAGTTGGTACAGCCTCAGCGTGCACATACACAAGCCACTAGACTTCAGTGCTTTCCAAGCATAACCTCTGCAAATCAGTGCAGCAAGAAATCCTCTGTCAAGCCAGAAACTCAAGTTGGGCAGGCTGAAAAAAAGCCAGATGCTGTATATTTTTGGCAACGGGTATGGAAAATGTCCTGCCAAGGTAAACGTGTAAGCAAAACCAGCTGCTATCCTGCTTGCACAAAAGCACCTCCAGCTTGTTGATTACGTGCTCAGTTGGCAGACAGGCTAACAACAATCATTTTGGAGTTTGTTCGGTTGAAAAAGTCAAGAAAAGTGCTGGAAAAGCTTCTTGCCACAGGTGCAAATAATGGCGTTGATGAGGCTCTGTAGAATCCTTCATAACAAGGTGACAAGGCTAAAAAGCATTCCCACAGGGCGCAGGACAAACAGGGGCTGGCTGTGCGGCTGTGGGCAAGAAGCTCCCAGAGCCCCCTTTACATTTGAGAGCGAAAAGAAAAGCCGAACTTCAGTGTGACAGAAGTAAGTCAGACGCAGAATATTCTAACATGTTTGTGGTCACACAAGCACGGGAACATCTGAGGCAGACACAGAGGTTCTGTCCACTTCTCCTGTTCTCCTACCTCAATTAAAAACCTGTTGGGTATGCTAGGAGCACTTCTAAGTTCAGCTTTGTGGAAACCTCTGCTTTCTGACGAAGCCCAACCAGACACTTCTTCACTCCCGCCAAGCAAGGCTTTGCCAGTGCCCTCTAGTTAAAAACACACTAGTCCTACTCCATGAAGTAGTTTTAATGCATTGAGCAATACTGGAAAACGGTACTAATGTTCAGTAAGAACCACATACCCAGATACTGCATGTCAAGCTCCTTTGGCCAGAGAAGCCTTAATGTTCAGTCTTCAACCAACACAAGGACACAGTATTACTGGATTTCTTAACTGGAAACAAGGGGCAGCAGTATGAAACACAGGACACTGGTTTATTATAAGGGGACAGTGTTTCTCCTGCCACCAGCCTCTTTAGTATACATTTCTGTAATGCTTAATTACACTATTCAGCTACGCTGACTTTGTTGTTTAAAATGGAAAACAAAATGGTTATGACAACTGGTTTTCAAATTACAAAAATTCTTCATGTACAATTTTAATCCAAGTGCTGCATTTTAAATAGGAATGAACATAATGGATACAACCACGGATAAAACCAAGGCGGCCCTGGTTCAACAACAGAACATGACTGTGTTTCCTAGTATGGGGCTGTTGAACTTCTGAGTGCACCATATTCTTAAACAACCCCCATCTATATTTATTTTTGCCAGATTTCAGTCCCTAATAGCACCTGAACTTTCCAAAGCAAGTAGGGTTTCTTTTTGCCAGAGAAAATGGCAAAATGAGGAAAAGAATGATTTCCTGATTTAAGAGAATACAAATTCTGTATTTAAGAGTTAATACGCACCAGCAAATAGATACTCTTCCATTGTTTACTGTGTCAAGATGCATTTTAAATTAGCTTAATTATTGACTGATCGTTGTTATAATAGGCCCTTCCATGTATGTACCGTGTGAAACTGTGGCATCCAAGACAAGTCAGTGAAAGTAAGATCAGAAACACTCACCATCCTCCAGCAAAAATCTTCTCTCATATTGTAAGTAGCTATTACTTGGTCAGCAACTATTTTGCTCCCTCATCTCCAAATTGTCAAAAGAAAATTAGAGTTCGATGGTCCTCGAGAGAGGACTTTTTGCTATTTGAAGTTAAGCTCCTTTTAACTACAGGATATCAAGATAATCTTCCTGCAAGAATGTGTTTCAATCTTTCTAAGCACTGAAGGTTAATAAAATTAAATCTCTTCCAGAGCTTTGGTACAGAGAGGTTCTACTTTTATCACCAATAGTTATACTGCTTACAGTTGCTCTAGAAAGACTTACACTCCACCTTCTGCCTACTCATGTAATAAGTGAGTGCAACCAAGAGTTTATAGCAGGTGGCCCTCCAGGGAAAAAGAGAGAGATTATCTTCTAGAACAGGTTAGGGAAATTTAATTACTACAAAATAAAGTTTTGGTGGATAGAAGCAAAAGATTTACACATAAAGCATTTAAATTTTTGGACAGAAGACTCAGTTAAAATTAAAGCATTTGTGTTATTAACGAATTTACATTCTATTGTGAGAACACTCAGATAATACTGAATGCTATTATCTAAAAAATCCACGGAAAAATTTATTAAGCACACCCTGTGTTCTGGATTCAACATTCTTAAAAACAAACAAACAAAAAACTCCCACAGAATGGACCTCCAGTCCAAGAGGATTAATGAACTGAGTGCTGATCTACAGAAGTATCAGAATTGTTGTTTCAAAGCAAAATTTAAGACCCAGTTCTTTTTGAGAATTTGTTTTGTTATGATTGGCAGCAGCCCATCATATTGAGTGCTTAGGTTATCACAGTACCAGGATATATACGTTACTTTGCTTAGTGAGAAAGACATTGTCATCGTCTGCTTAGCTCTAAAACACAATTAAACCAAGGTTCTTACTGAAGACGTTGCTTTACAAGATGGCAAAATATTTGTTTCCCTTAAACTCGTTCAGAAACTGCCAGGATGCCAATACCAGCTGAGTTTTGAAATCGCACAATGCGAAGTTTCTATTCAAAACATAAAATATACTTTTTCTAAAAATAAATTGGACCAGAAACAGCTATTACTAGCAACATACTTTTTCATAACCCAACTGAGATAACAAGTTTTAGACATGCTGGTCTCAGCAAACTGACTATTTAATTGCTTTTATAGAAATCCTACAATAAAAACAGTTTTAAGGCAGCTGTTGGCTAAAACATCAAAGCTCAGCTTGGACTAACATTTCTTCAATTGACTGGCTCAGCTGGGATACACGAAGCATGCAGCAGATAAGGTAAACTTCACTTAATGGCAACCCTTGGTCTAATCAAGTTTATTCTGTCAAGGTAAAAACCAATACATAATAAGGCATACTGCGCTCCACAATAAACTATTCTGGTTTGGGGGGTCCTTTTATTAAAATGTATAATAAAAATTAAGGATTTCATAAAATACAAAAGGAGAATAAAGCAATCTTAACTGTGCCATACAATACACTTCTTGGTATTTAGAAAAAAAATCCATACTAGGAAAGCAGAAGAATGATCACACAGCATTGCCGGCTGCTGGGCACGTTTGAGGGGTCTTTACTAAAGTGTCCATTTGTACAGCGGTGTGCACGTCTCTGGCCCCACACCACACACATCAGGGCTCAGAGCCTTCCATTGCTGCACCACAGTGGAACTCTTCTACTGAGAAGAAATGGTACAAAAAACCTATACAGATCCGGTCCCCTGCTAATTATAGTAGGGAAAAAAAATCTCTTACACATCCATGGATATCTGACACAACCTGCATAGTGGGGAACAGATCTGACTCTGAAGATACCTGAACATTACCATAATATTCAGTAAGTTTCACAGTTCTTGCATTTGTTTGAGTAGATCCTTGGGGAGGAAATAAAAAACTCAAGACTCAGCAAAGCAGCTTAACATCTACTCATTGTCTGTGAGCATAATACATTTATTTTCAATATTTTATATTTTATACTGATGATATCCTACCTGCTCTCAGGCCGATGTTACTTTTTGTTGTATACAAGAACTGCCTAGCAATAAAGAGTGAGCAGTACCATTACTCCATCCAAGACCAAATGCAAGAGCTTCACCTGTGAATTGCTAGGAACCCCAATTCCAGCTGAATCCCCATAGTCCAGGGCTATCAAACCCATTTTCACCAGGGGCCACATCAGCCTCACGGTTGCCTTCGAAGGGCCGAATGTAATTTTAGGACTGTATAAATGTAACTACTCCTGCACTTACACAGTCCTAAAATTACATTCGGCCCTTCGAAGGCAACCGCGAGGCTGATGTGGCCCCTGGTAAAAATGGGTTTGACACCCCCGCCTTAGTCTCTCTGCAGCTCAGCTCTCAAACCACTTTTTTTTTTCTTCAAGATAAATCCATTTTACAGAGGGAAAAGGAATAAAAGAATGGATGGACTGTCCTTCCCAAAGCAAAGCCCTATGGTTCACCACTTCTTCAGAACAGAATGAGCAGAAAGTCAAAACTCTTCACTGCCAAGCTCTCCCAGGATGCATATGCACACAAATAAATGCAGGGCCTACTACTATACAGTAAATAGAGGGCTTCAATGACAACATCTCTTAATCATGGATTCCCAGACGATGGTGCAGAAGTCATTTCAACAGCAATGTCAAGTAGCAAACAGGACGCCGGTTTCCATGCATGCAAAGACTTTTCTCTGAAGCGTGGGGACAAGCAGCTCTGCGCCAGCATCTGCCTCCAGCTGACACCCGGGCAGGAGGAGCTGCTGCCCAAAACCACAGCTCTAGCTGCTGACCACGCTCCAGCCCACCAGGAGGAACCCGGCCAATTTCGGTGTCTCCACCTCTAGTTTAGTACAGGCAACCAAGCCCACGGAGGAGCAGGAGGGGAGCGCCGCTGGCAGGCTGGGAACAGGCTGGCAGGCCCCATTTATTGGGGTAAGAACTGCAGGAGGTAGGGAAAGGAACTGGTTGGGGCATCGGTTTGTGGGGGTGTCACAAAAGAAACATGAGACTGGGGATGTGCAGAGATGACGATATAGATGTGGATCTTCTGATCTCCTCTGGGACTGCCTGGCAGAGGGAAGGGGGCTGCGGCCACCAACGCTGGCACACACGGCCACAAGATTGGCAAATACACTGCCACTATCCAATAGACTGTCAGACACGCCAGCAGAATAAAACACATTATATATGTCATTTTACCTCTACGTACAGATCCAGAATCATTGACAAAAAGGCAAATGTATTGTAGCAGCTGCAGCACGTGCTGGGAATCAGCTTTAATTGTTGAAAGTCCACTTGAATTTGGACCCATAAATGGAGACTCCATTCACAGGTTGAGCAACATCTTAACAGCTTGCAATACAGATTAACTTTACATACATGAACTGGGCAGGTCCTTTAAAACTTGTTTTTCATATGGCATGAATAACATCAGTTTTCCTTTATTTCTGCAAGTCATTTGTTTCTTTCCCTTCTATCTCTTTTAATTATATCAAATTGCTGGTATAGTAACACTAAATTACAGGTTCAACTCTGTTGTCACCAAACATAAGGAAAAAAATGCCTTCCTTGCACATTTTTTAAACAACAGTACAAATCAAGGAGACACCAAGCAAATATTATTAGAGGGGGCAAATGCTGGAGAGAACAGACTAGAACAGTAAAGAAAATAAACCCATTTCTAATGAATAGGGCTACTTTAGCAGAGGAGGACAAAATTTCTCAGGAATTCTTTTCACACACTTGTCAGCTCCTAGAGCAAAACAAATTAAGGGAATCTTAAATACTAAATCAGATCTATGACACAAAAATTAAAGTATAAAATGTGGGGAATTACCCACCAAGCCAGAAGGAGCAATTTATCAAGTAAGATACCTACAGGATCTACAGGCGGCAACAGGTCTTTTTTCTCTTGTTCATCTTCCTCTTCATCTGTGCTATATTCTTCCATTGTTTCTCCACTTGCAAAATGAATAACCCTCCTCGGAATTTTCTTCTTCTTTCCTATGACACCCAGTTCCACATTCTCAAAGCCTCTTTTGCCATTTGCAACTTGCTATAGAGAAGAAAAAAAAACAATCATTACCTCAAGTACATGTTTCTGGAACTGGAAAAGTTGACCCCTTAAAAAAACTTAATGAGATATTTAAAATATTTTAGACTGATTAGCATATACAATGGACACTTGAAAGAGCTTGGCTGTAGGTAAAAGATATGCACAAACTGATCTCTTCACTAAAAATAACAAAAAAAGTAAGTGCCGTCACTTCAGCATGGACGGGTGGTATTAAAAACGCCTATTTCAAAAGAGCACTGTGTTATACAGGAGTTTCTCGGTAAGACACTTTTCTTCAAATAATTTGATGAGCACGTATGTGTTAATATCTAAAAGCATTGCTGGTTTCTGAATTAGTATGTAGTGAAATTAATCACAGAGTTCATCAGCTGCAGCCACCTCTTCACAAGCTTAGACAGACACCTCTAGCACAAAAGAGAACTGAAGGAAGGATAACTAAGCAGCCTGGCTCAAGCTTTAAAAAATGCATCAAGGGATCTGCCTCTGTGGGCTTCCGTCAGCAACCACGACTAGTACAAGGGACCACGCTAAAAGAACAACGCTTAGTTTTGTGGCTAAGGACATATAAAAAGAGAAGTACAATGTCTGCTCTTGTTCTTCCAGCTGCTGAATACTACAATGCTGTCTTCAAGTCACAAGCATTAAAAAAAATATACATCTAGTTCAAAGGCCAGTCAATAATTCTGTGGGCTAGAGAATTTTAGTAAGGTTGTGTATTGTACCTAGCAAAACAGAGCCTTTACCCTGGTAGAGTTTCTAGATATTACTGCATCAAATGCTTAAGCTGTTCTGAAAACTCTTCCGTCATGCCGGGAAGGATACAGAAGTTGGGAAATGCCGGTCATATGTTTTTAACATACCATGAAGGTTTTCAAAAATGCATGAGCTCATATAATTTGAAACTGTATCATAAGGAATGAGATGTGTGTACGTGTACACAGAATTCAGGTTTTACAAAATGAGCACCTTCCAATTTTCAGCTTCTCGCCTATGCAAACTTAATGGTCTCCACAGACCACATTTCAAAATTACTAACAAAAATACATATTTTATCACATACTTGCAAGACAACCCTTAATCACCGCAAGCGCAGCATCACCGTTCTCATCTCTTACGCTGGGTTACATAAATTAGCTTTGCAAGGCAAACAGGCTCGGTTAGCTGGGAAAGCCAGGGGGCACGGCAGCGAGGGGCAGGAGGGGGCTGCGGGGAGCAGAACGGCTCCTTCATTCCAGGCACAGGTTTTCCTCCTGCCCACGGAGAAGAGGGAGGGAAGGCAAAGATCACGTGCCGAGCTCTGCAGCGTGGAGAGGGAACACACGCATCCATCGGCCCTCCCGGCCCTTGTAACGCCGCTTCGCAAAACTGCAAGTCATCTCAGCTTCCACCGGCATTGCTTTAGCTACCGTGGCACATTTCGGGCATTTTGCTGGAGGAGCAGAGCAGAGTGAAGCAGCGAGTTTCCAGTGGGGTAACGCAGCTGAAACAGCGTTACATTTTCACGCAGAATTACATCTCCATGTAGAAAGACAAAACTGTCTGGGGCCCAGCACACTCTCTCTGCTGCGCATCAGTCTTGGGAACACAGCAGGAGCAGAACAGCAAAGCTACAAAAACACAAACGCTGGGAACAGTGAGGCAGCATAAGCAGAGGTAGCTCCTTGCTGATGCTATAAGAGTGGGGACCACTTACTGCAACTCAGGTCTGGGGTTGGTTTGTTTTTTGAGGAAAGAGCACCAGAGAATCAGCCTTTTATGAACATTTCATGCTCCTTTATGGGCGTCACACAATAAAGCCGTTTTTCGTGTTTAGTCTCAGTGCTGAAGAGCACTATTTCTCACGACACAGCATCACAAATGTTACTGTGATTAGTACCAGCAAGCAGCACGAGCCTCTCCAATGAGCTCCTCTAAAGGCACAGTCTCTTCATCTGATTTTGGCTTGTTTGACTCAAATGATTCCAATATTTTAACTTAGAAAAATACTGTAGTTAATATTTGAAGTTTAAGAAGCAGAGTTTAATCCCCTGCACAGCCATTCCACATAGCTCACACCACCTATAGTACGCAGCTCCACATAGCTGGTACTGGCACAAAGTTTCAGACAAATGCAGTAGTTCAAGACCGTAAGGACTCATCACAGAACAATGAATCTGGTTCTCTTAGTAATCTGGTTCAGAGCTCTAAATTATTAAATAAAATAATACATGTCAGTTGTTGTTTTGGTTATTACATAGCCAACAAACCTAGATACAGGTTTTAGTCATCACTGTAGCATTTGTCCCTTTAATTTTTACATGCACAACATCAATGTAAATCAACTCTCCCAGCTGCAAGCAGAAAGTCCAGCATCAGTAAATTTTATTTATCTTTCCGACAGAGTCTGCCCAAAACTGTGACAAAGCAGATCTATTCTAGAATTATCATCTAGGCCCATTTGGTAGCTCAAATATTACAGTATCTTCTGTTTGAAGCTCTACACTTTTGATCTTCCTCTACAAATTTGATCTTTTCTAATTCAATAAATTGTTACAAAGTTCATTCTGCTAGTCCACAGCTTGGGTCAGGTGATCACCCTGTTTTTTTCCACAGGCTCATCCCTGTCCAACACATTATACGGGCCTTGAAAGACTCAGCATTTCTCTTAATCTCAGGCCATAAAAGTATTTACTTTCGCTTCTATTCCAGCAACTATTAGACACAAAGGCCAGCCACCCTTGTGCCTTTTACACAGCAGGTAACACTCTGAGGGTACTCTGTCAACACAGCAGAGCAAATTCCTATTTCTATTGGATGTTCTGTTGGAATTTTTCTTGGCTTTATGGCACCCACATGAAACTCTCCTGTCAGGGAGTCAGCATCTGAAACTGCTGCTCCATGTTCACCCTCTCTACACCCACTGTCCTGTCTCATGTTTTGGCCAGGGAGAGAGCAGGGTGCGTTTTGACAGCATTGGTACAATACCCAGCGCAATGGAATGTCAGTCCACAACCAAAGTGCCACAATAAATAAACTACAATTAATGACGAAGCGTGCCAGGGCACCTGCAGGGAAGCCAGGAGAGCTCACACAACTAAATGTAGATGATGCAATAACATAAATTTCACCAAGGAAAGGAAGAAGGAAAGCAAAAAGTAACAGGGAAACCAGACTATTCACTTTGGCATCTTGAACTGTTGGATTCGAATATCATTACGAGAGCTTATGATCCAAAATGTGAGAGCCTGTGATGTCCATTCTCGCTCAGAAAGATGAGTAATTCAATTTGCTGATCAAATCTACTGACCTGATAGCGCTAGTTATGAGAAGGCTGGTAATAGTTAATGAGAAATACTTCTACCCACACTATCTTGCCTGCCTTACTGATTTCGTTTGTGTCACATTTTTTGGCCAGGATTGGGGGGGGGGTGTGGGGTGTGGTTGGGGTATTTTTTTGTATTGCTTGACTTTCCACCCTTGGCTCTCATCTGAAATTAAGCAGCATGAGTCTTTCTGACACAGAAGTCAATAAAACAACAGAGTCAGAAGGCGACTGTAAGCAAAGACACTTGGCAAGGCACCATCATCAGTGAAGGTGTGAGGCATTAGAACACCCAGAGTGCAGCCGAGGCCACTGCCAGGGACATCATCCGTTCAAGGGGCAGGAGGGCTTGACAGGTCACAGCCTCATTAAGAGCCGGTGGCCCTGGCCATGTCCAACACCTTCGCTCACCTGGCAGCGCGGAGGGAAGGGGAAACCTGTCTCCATTTAATATTTATCAGGCTCGTTTGTAGGAGGCATTATCTGCCGGGGAACAGGAGACACCCGAGACACGCGTGCCCGCCGTGCTGACTGTAATTACAGAGCGCTGGAAGGACGGACAGGCCGACAGACACACACACAGACAGACAGGCCGCCCTCGTCCCCCCGCGGCCAGGCCCGCACACCCGCCACCCCCGCCCGGCCGGACCCCAGCGCCGCCGCCCGCCCCTCCGCGGCCC
>VWYH01010773.1:906707-925604 GCA_013399365.1 Pampusana beccarii
GGGGCCTGGGGGCCGCCGCCCGGTCCCGCCGGGACCGGCACGCCCGGGAGAGGCGCCCGGTGGGTCCCCTGGGAGCGCGGCCGAGCCGCTGCCGGGCTCGGGCATGTCTCGGCGGCCCGGCAGCAACCGGAGCCCGGAGGGAGAGCGGGAAGAGACCAGAGGCAGCCGGGCTGCCAGGCACAGCCGTGCCCACAGGGAGGGGGCAAGCCTGCCCCTCTGCAAAGAGCAAAACCACTGCGAGTTGTGGGCAAATAACACATCATTTTCCTGTAATAATGTAAAAATCTGCAGAATTGGAGAAGACTGTTTAGAGAAGCACATGAAGCTACTTGCCCACGTTTAAGACCCTCTCTTGCTAAGGCAATTCAACGTATCTTAAAGGACAAACCACAGAACAATAAAGAAATGGTCCCTGGGATGTCTCTCAGTGAGAAAATAACACTTATTCCCAGCAGGCAGGGAAGAATGAGCTGCTCCAGCAGAGAGCTGGGAAGCTTTTTCCCCCTCCTGACTGCAGGTGATGGCCCAACCTGAACTGGGGACCAGGGCTGACCCAAGCTAAAGGCATGTGTGTTAGAACAAAGAGGTATCACTTAAAACTGCGAAAGAAAGAAACTAGTACCTCTCAGTCTTAGTAGAGTCTACATTCTGGGGAGTAAGGACTGGTTCAAATAAGCTAGAAGCTCTTAAAGAACAGCATTAAATCATCAACCACCGAGCTTGCTCCCCTTTGCATCTACTGTGATTATAACAGCTCTGCAGCAATATTAATTCTGAGGCAAATCTTTCAACTCCCAGAGGAACTGACATTTACAGCTTAGGTTTGTAGATCTAGCAAGTGTCAATGTTAGAAGTCTTAAGGAAAGGTAGCCTGTTAACAAATAGCCACGGAAAGGCACAGGCCTGGGTTTATTTGTGTGTGCCAATTTGAGTTATCCAGCTCCTATCACACAGCTGTCTGTTGACCATCATAACTGTTTCCCCTTATTAGGCTGCTCAGTAGAGAGGCTTAAGAATAGCTGTCATGAGCTATATCCATCCTTTGCTCTAGCTGCAGTAAGAGGATATTTATATTTGAACTGCCAAGGTCCTCCTCTTCCTTGAAGGAGTAAAAAAAAAATTAAAAAAAAAATAAAAAATCCACCAAACTTGTTCAAACCTATGAATAGGATTTTCCCTAAAAAGGCAGCAAACTGATAAAGCATGCACCAATAATACAGGATTATTCCACAGCTGGTGAAAGTCTTCAACAGAACAACCACCATCTTCCAAAAAAGTAAACATGCAACGGATGCCTATTTCTACCAAAGAAAAGGGTGATTGCAGGAGGTCACCGATTGTGTAGTAAGGGGGAATTCTAGTACAGAAAGAGTTGAGCTTGTTTTGTACATTACTCTTGTCCATTGGCTCCTTCTAGTGGCCTTTCTCGGGTGCTACAATTACTTAATTACCTAAGCCCGCTCTTATCTACTTGGATCAAGTTCACATCCAGTTCTCAATGGACTTCACCTAGCCACGAGTCCAGCGTTTTACATGGCCTCTCTGAGCTTCATGCAATTAAGTCTCCACCTCAGAATACCAAGTCGAGAGAACATATAGAACATGATAGCTTCTCTTCTGCAACAATTTCAGGATTTTCTTCTACACATTGTACTCTGCCAAATCCACAAATATAAAAAAAATATTGCCCACACTCCCTAGAATTGTTGTTCTCCTATAAAGCTATGAGGGAATTTTATAGGTGCTCCTATACAGTTGAACTCTCCCGTTAAGTGCCTCCAACGGGAATTCTGCCCGCCCCTCCCCCCCGCAAACTTCAGCTCTTCAGGCAATTGTTCCAAGCAGGCACCAAAGTATTTTCTACCTGGCATGTTAAGGTAAGAGCAATATACTGCTATTTGTTTACTCCAGCATATACCTTAGACATAAAACCTGACACATCTCATACTCTAAAGCAAATGCTTTCTGAACTTGCCTTTACCTCTGCCAACACACAGCTGGTGACAGTTCTCTTCCTGTCTGGTAGCAGTGGGAGTAGCTTGGAAATGGTGAACTAGAGACTTAAACTAAATGGATGCAAGGAATTGAAAATAGAAAGAGTTAATTGTTGGTAACTGGACAGTCTGACTGGGCTTGTCCAGAGGCACAGTGCTTCACTGTTCATCCTCAATGTGCCTATTCACGTTTGATTTCTAGAAAAAGCATCCAACTTAACTACCCATTCTCCCTAACCAACTGCACTCCAAAGCAAGATGTATTTGCTACTCTTTGCTGCACAGTTTTGTATATTGCATTGGTTTGTACTGCTCAAGAACTGAAAATACTATTAAAAAAGAGAAAGTTTTAGTAAAGATACACTTCAGTAGCTGAGGACAGCTCCCCCACAAGATGAGGATATGCAAGGACTAGTTCTTCTGTTACATTTAAAATACTAATATCCAACTTAACTGATCCTTTTACAGACTACTGCTATGCATATGCTGTAGGTAAATGGCATACCTGAGGACTTTTCAGCATCCTCCATACATTGAATAAATGTACCACTAATCACACAGAAGATATTTTGATGTTATAAACTAAGTTACAGCATACCTTATGTTTCATTAGCACAAGAGCATAATTACCTATATAAACTATTCACTGTCAGGTGTGTTAGCTGTCACCTTCTCAAAGAACTGGCTGACAGAGCAACACACTTGTTTTAATTACTGCATTTAATTATCTTATCTAAGCACCAGAGATGGGTGTCCATTTACAACCCAAGCACTCCGCAGTATATAAAAATAAATTCATAACGTACCCTCTTTCCTTAAGAGAAGTGTGAAAGGTCTTACCATATTTGCCAAGATTTATGTTGAATTTCAAGGTTCATCTGGTCTACCTAGTTTCTGAAGTGTGCCTGTAGATTCTACCCTTTTGAGACCAACACAGTAAATTGAAATATTGAAAGAAGAAATGCTATATGAAATGAAGATTAGATTTAATCTGAGTTGAGGCAATATGCTCTGTCAGATACAGCTGTGTCTGTTTTATTTTAAGTTCAGTGCCAGCAAAGAATTCCATCTAGTATATATTAGAAATTATCTCCATAACAAAAGAACTGCTTAATTGGCAGCCTGGTATGGAGATTATCTTCAGTATATGAGACAGGTCTTACATACCTGTGTGTTTTCAGTCACTTCATTCTTTATGTATAGGGAAAGAAATTTTGGAGAAAAGGTTTTGTACAAACCTGAGCACAGCACATCCACATTCTAAAAATGCTCCAACGAGAACACTTGAGCAGCAACAGCACATTTCAGATACTGAATTATTCTTATAGTATCTATGTAAAACATGAATTAAAAGTCATTAGAAACAAAGGAAAATCATCTCATTACACACTGATAGAGGACAGTTGTGAAAGAACTGAAGAAAAAGGCCATTCCCTTGTTTATAACCACTTAAATTTTATTTTACAGTATATTTGTGACATTTTATGTTACTATAACCAAAGATCAGGGTTGTTTACAAATATAATGGCTGCCATTTGATGTAAACAATTAAAAAGTGTCTCTAAATATTAAAATTTTACATCATGATTTTGTTTTATTAAATTGAATTACTCTTTGTGCCATCAGGTATTAGTGGAGAGGAGCTAATTTAAGCAAGAATAGTTTTCAGAAATTAGATGTAGAAACTGAGAAGCCTGAATAAGATTTCAAAAGACCACTCCCCCACTACTGTAAAAAGGAAGAAAGCAAATTCTTTCACTGAAGTTGCAATGAAGAGTCAACCAAGTCCATTTTTATTAAGGCTTTTTTACATATTATTGAATCCCATCATGCCTTTCATATTCCCAGCAGCACCTTGTTGAAATTGTCTCATCATTGACTGCAATCCTGCCATGCCACCTGCAGAAAATAAGTGACAACACAGATGTGTTAATGTGTTAATTCTGAAGCACAGATACCTCACTTACAAGGCCTCATTACAGCACACATGCTGTTATCTACAAATGCAAAAGCCCAGGACTGTCAAGCCAGGTTTAAATGGCTATCGAAAACGGACAACTGAGTGAGTCATTACGGAAAAGATTGCAAAACACCAGGCTTAAAGTAGGTTTTAAGATGACCTGTTCATTAAGATCTAAACAAAAGGCAAAACCTTGAAAGAATGACCATTATCAATTAGTAAGGTTCCATATGAGAGGCTTTATTTAAAGCTGCTCTTGTAATATTTAATTATTTGAGGCAAAGCTTAGAAAAGAAGGGAAGGGAGATTTAGGAATAGATTTGCTTTACCACAGTCATGCTTCCAGTCATCACTTTACTATTTCATCAGACACCATGACAATTGCTCATTTTGAGAGCTGAATTTGAATGAAGAGACTAGATTAAGCACTGGTAAGTGCAAAGCATTCATTACCTACCGACTAAACATTCTGATTCTTATTAGAAAACCTAGAAATACTTAATACCGATATGTAATGCACACATCCTCACATCGCCCTCCTCACTTCTATATTTCAAATGCTCCACCATAATTGGTAGCCCTCTCTTGAGGCTGCAAAAAGCCAACACATACCCATATGATGAAGAACTCTTGGATCCATCATCTTTGCCATTTGCTGGTTCAGTTTGGCCAACTGAGATGGGTTTACGTTCTTTGACATATCACCGCCTGAAAAAAAAAAAAAAAGCAAGCAATGGTAAGAAAGTTAATATATGGGGCTAAAAATAAAATAAATTAGAATTTTACCTCCTAGTTCTAGATTAAAATCCATTCAAGTCCATGATCAAAAGTTACTACATCAGCCACAAGTATCAACAGTCCCTGCACCCCACATAGCAGACTGAGGTCAGTGTTGTAATCATAGTAATGAAGTTTTTACACTGATAAAGCAAAAAAACCAGTAGTTTTCACTGCTAAATTACACATTAGTGTCATGAAGAACAGTGCAGCTCTCACCAGTTACATAAAAGAGCTTTCAAACATCACAAAAATGAGTTACAAAACTCACTTTCTCCTCTCCCAAAATCTAATCAACATTTTCACATTTCCTCTGTGTTCACGTATGAAGTGACTTCCCCACCGAGTTAACAAGTGTTTCTCTTTTTTTATTATCTTTATTTATTTACTTTTATTTTTACCTTTGAAAAGGCCTTTGATGCCTCCCATCTTTTTCACCATCTGTGCAAACTTAGTGTATTGGGTCAATAGCTCCTGAACATCTCTGGTAGAAACACCTGAACCTCTTGCTACTCTTTGAATTCTTCCTGGCTGCTTACTGAAAACTTTGGCACCATCTGTACTGTCAAGTTCTGGGGGGGGGAAAAAAAAAAAATAAATCTATTCAGTTACTGACATAAAAATCTGTTACATCTGGTAGCAAACCTGTTCTCATTGTTGAGAATTTAGCTTTGAGCCAGAGAACAAAAACCTAGAAGTGACAATGCAGAATCTTATATAAATAATTGAGATATAATATTCTAGAGAGTAGTACTAAAAAAAGCTGTTATGTTCACATGTTGGTCACTGTGATATAAAAAGTTGCCTGAATAAATTATGCTCTCAACATACTTGGTCTTAAGCCATATTAATGGGTCTAGCACAAGGGTAAGAGCATACTTCTGCAAGAGTCATGGGCAGATTAGAAACAACATCCCTTGAATTCCAGAGACCAGGCTACGTCACCAAGTAAATTTGAGTGTTGGTAGGAAGAAAGACAACAATGGCAGATTAAATATGAATGTAGGTTTTTAATTTGCAAGTATAGCTTTAAGAATTTAAGCAGCACAGTTACAGTATGAAAAATGAAAATATATTAATTTCCAACAGAATGCTTCAAAATTCCACTTATTTTACACAAGACAGAGCAGCAACAGGCAATTGTCAAGGTCTGTCTCTAAATATTTACACTTATCTAGAAAATTTGAGTCACATATGTACTCTTTGCCCTAAGAGTGATAAAAGGTTTTTGTCATTTTCTGTCACTGTAGATGCTGCCTTATGCCCAACTTGTTTCCAAAAAGATCTATGCAAATAAGCTTGTCCAACAATAGAAGAAAAAAAAAATAGTGAGTAAATTTTTTTTACCTTGGTCATTCATACTGTCCATTATAGTCATCAGTTTCTTTAGCCTTGCCATTGATTCCTGTTCATTGCCTTTACTCATGAAGTCAGTTCCAAAACCAGGGATCATACCCTTGTTTTGAAAATGGAAAATAAAAGCTGTGTCAGAATAGGCAAAGTTACCCTTCGGCAGCCAGAAACATGGACAGCAAGGTTTAGTTCAGTAGTTACATAGGCAAATCATTTCACCTTTATGAAAAACACAGCACAGACTAACACCAGTTTAAATGAAGGCTTTTACATTTATAGCAGAAGCTTGTCAAATATAAATGAAAATCTGATAAAATTATTTTTGGGATAACTAACCAAGATCTGACTGAATGGTCCCATTTTCATGATGTTTTGGAATTGTTCATACATATCCCGTAAGGTAAACTGACCTGAAGTACGACAACAAAAAAAAAGATTAGCAAAAGTTACACTAGCATTTTGGTCTTACTGTCCTTTCTCAATTCTTTATGTCTACAAGGCAAATAAGACACTGCACACATAAGTAGATAAATCAATCTCTTCTGCACTATTAAAATGGCTAAACTGCTTTAAATGGCAGACACTTAAGAGCTGAGCTGGTTATTCTGCAGTTATAGACAGTTATAGTCTGACCAACTTATCACTTGAAAACCAACTCAATTTACTTGCCTGCCACATTTATTAGAGAAAGAATAACCATTCTTCACTACACACATGAAACAAGCTACTTGTCTCTACACGTAACACAAATTAACTCAGTAGTCTACACCTCTGAGAGAACCTGCCATGATTAAGTCATGGTAATACCCCTGCTATTCGGGCCTTGGGAATAACTTACCATGTTTGAGCTTTTCTATGAGTGCTTCATTATCATCCAGCTTTAACTCATTTACTTTATCTATCAATCCTTCAATATCACCCATACCTGGGAGGGGAAAAAAAAAAAACAAAACCAAAACCAAATCCTCTGAATTTAGCATTAAAAAAAATGTACTTTGATTTTCTATTACACAATTCAAAATGTCTTTTAAGTACAATTGTACATAGTACATACCAAGAAGTTTGCTGATGAAAGGCTGTGTTTTAAAGGGTTCAAAGTCATCTATGTGTTCTCCAGTTCCAATAAAAATAATAGGACTCTTTGTGGCAGCAACTCTGCAGTAAAAAATATTTTGTGAAATGGCCTCTCAAAAAACACCCGTCCCTTGTACCCACCTACTAACATCATCAGCTAGGCATCATCAACACAGCACATCCTCTCTGACGTATCTTTCTTACTCCTTAAACTATTAATGGAAAAACATCCAGCATTTAGGATGGGTAGCCAGGAGTAGCTGACAAGATGTTTCTCTCATTAGTACTTTTTAAGATACAAACTCCGCTTTGAAAAATCATCACCAGAAATAGAAGTTGCTTATTTTCATTGTTGAGTTTAAGCAACTTGAGGGAAAAGAAAGGAAATCACCTCCATTTTATGCTAATATTGGGAGGTTAGATAAGACAGGCATTGATTACTTTTCCTTCAAGGTGCCTCCTATGGACTACAATCTCATTTTCAACACAGGAAAAAAGCTTAGGCATAAGAAAAATCAGAACCAATCATTGGCATTCCTTTTAGACAAAGTCAGCTTCCAGCCTACAGCAAGTATAGAACAAACACAGCAGACCTAACACATAACTGGAACAAGCTCTCAGTATTTTCATTCTGCTCCTAAGTTTAGTTTTCCACCACTACGCTATAAATAACCGCAAAATACATATGGCAGTTTAAGAACTCTAACACTTAAAATCCAAGTCAGACTGTGATTTAGTAAGTTGTTGCCAGTTAACTTGACTGTTTTGACAAATCATCTCAGCTCCATACAAGCTCTGTCACTGAAACACAGCTCAAGATTAATCTGACATGCCGCCACACAAGGCTGAAGATAAAACATAACATTTTTCTCGTCAATAGAGTCTGTCAAGATACTTTCCTAAATTCCATTCCTCTTGGACTGTATAACTGCAGACTAATCTTTTACCAAACTGCTGAACACCGGCAATCCAGAAGTTCAATTTGCATCACAGTTTTAAGGCTATTAGATTTGACTAGCTGGAGTTTTTCCTCTTTTGAAAAAAAAAATCTTGGGCATTAAATGAGAAGCAAAACTTTTCAAGTAAGCCATATCTATTTAAAGCCATTTTTATATTTTTAGCAAAAACTACTGATATGCAAGATGCAATAAATATAATTGCTTGATGCTGTTCTCAGAAGACAGAAGTCTGACATATGACACACACTACTGTATCAGAAATACAGCATAATACCTGATTCTGACTGATGTTAACTAGAGTGACCCTATCCACCAGCAGTAAGAACATAACTGTTATTGAGTTAAATCTCCAATTCTGTGGAGTGTGACAGTGGCACTTTCACAGGACAGGTTTCTGTGACACACTAACACATTTCATGGTTATCCATGCACAGCCAGATGTTGGATGATATTATATCATAATACTTACGCACTAAGAGCTCCCCCTCCTTTTGCGTGTCCATCAAGCTTAGTAACAATAACAGAAGCCACATCTACTTTATCTTTGAAAGCTTTAGCTTGAGCTTCACAAGCTTGGCCAATGGAAGCATCCATCACATAAACAATGTTATCTGGTTGCTAGGAGAAAAGAGAGATAAACAAAATAATAATTTCCTGCTTTCTTAAACAGTGTTCATGCATTATGCTCAGTAGCAGAACTTCCTGCAATAATAGTAAGTATGTAAAGGTTGTGCAGTTTAAAAGAAGGGAAACTGTTTTATAAACAGTATTGTCTAAGGACCATTTAAAAACTGATGCTGTATTACTATGTGAAAGACTTACCTACAACACAGAATATTAAAATTTAATAGTTTTACAGTTATTACTTATGTTTTGAGTGATTTTAGTCACTATCTGTGCCAATAAGCTAATTAGTATCTACAAGCAATTAATGGCTAACATCTTCCATTTGGTTTTACATTAAGAGCTTTAAGATACCCATTCCTCTTCAAAACAGTTAGCCATTAGCAGGAGTTTTGTGGGAAGTGTCATATTGTCATGGAAGAGCACAGAACCAAACAAATAGCCAGACTTTGTAAACCCATACAAGAAACATCAGCTTCATTTACATATCAAAACTGTTGAAATTTATCCAATCATCTTCTGTGTTTCAGGGCAATTATTTGTGACAACGACAGAAAATGTAGTACATACAGCTACAGGAAACCAGATCAGACTGGTTCTTTTATCTAGTTTCTCAATGCAAATATCCTGAAAAGGAAAAGTTAAAGCAGACAAGGTAGTCCAGTTATGTGCAAGCATCCTTGAAATACAGATACAAGAATTAAAACTGGCACAGAACTAACAAGCACCGACCATCCAGCCCTTTTTTATTCATATCAAATTGTAATTTCTAATATATTCTGGGAGTTAAAGCACTGACACATTCCAGAGGAACAAAATCCACACAGAACATTAATTAGGAGATAAACATATAGTAATTTGACTAAAAATCATCTAAGAGAAGTTATTGTGTTTCTTGAAACTACTCACTATGGCATTAGCAACTTGTAACATCTCTTCAAACAAAGAGTCTTCCTGTTTGTGACGTCCACTCGTATCAACAATGATTATTTCGAAGTTTTCATTCTTAAATTTCTCAACACCTTCTGAGGCAATAATTACAGGATCCATTTCTGTATAACTGATCACAAACAAAAACATTTATATGTGTGCAATTATCTTTTCCAAAGAAACTAAATCAAACTTTTATCACTTGACTGTAAACTTCTTAACTATAAATCTACCTGGATTTCAAGATGGACTTCCTCTTATGTCAAGCAAAAATTGATTAAAAATATGCCTGCCTTAGCCATCTGCCCTTACTGTTCAGAGAACTGAAGCACAAAGGTCTGTCTCACCTGCTGGAGACTGCACTACATTCTACCAGCTCTTCTCTGAAATAAGATTTGACTGAGCACCTGGACAGTACATCTCCAGCGGAACTTGGGAGAAAGTTATTTACTGCTTTACAAAAGCTATTTTAGGTCCAGTGCTGCCCCTACTTGACAATAAAAACTGAGGGTCCAAAAAATCATATCCTTTGTTCTGTAAATATACTTCCTGAAAATCTGAATTTGTCTGCTATGCTATAAGCTCAGAGAACATTTCAGGGAATTATCCTCAGGTGCCTGATAACTTCTTACACTATCCCTACCTGCTACTACTGGCAGACAGGATACCGAACTAGTCTGAATTTTCATCTGATCAGAGCAAATATTATAATAAAGTCTAAGTAATTAGGCAACACTTAATGGGGCTTAGTGTGAGATATTCAGTAAGGAATAATACATTGTTGGAGTTCAATCATTCTCCAAAGTGATTCTGAAAGATGTTTACCTCCCATAAAACGGAATTCTTGCTTTTGTGGCGTTCTGCTTTAACTGGTCGAAAGCACCTGTAAGACAGGTATAGTCAAGGGACTATTTTAAAAAAATCTGTAAGTATTGAGATAAAGAACCACATCACTATAAGATTGTATTACCTGCTCTGTATGTGTCTGCACATATTAAACACGTCTTCCAACCCTTCCTCTGATAGAAGTATGCTAACTGTGAAAAGAATCCAAAACAAGTAGTTACACCAAAATCCCACTGCAAAGCATGACACTATATAATGGCTTATAAGTCACTGAAGTACATTCAGAGGACACAAAGTCAAGCCAGCCTTCTTATAACTGAAGACCACTTAGTAACACTGCACAAGTATCAAATGTTAGCATCTCCATTTTTTAGAAAATTATGTTATACAAATAATTATTAATGGTGGGATGAAAACAGCTGCTTAACTCTGCTTCTGATTTCTGTTTCCTGAGCTAGGAATGACTACAAATAACCTCAGTTCCCCACTTATTGATTCCTGGATTCTACTTACTGTTAATACTGCAGATAGGACTAGCTTTTAGAAGCTACCCAAAGCAGTAACTACTTCAATATTAAGTACTGTAATGGCTACAGCCTGTACGGCTCTTTGTTCCCATACTTTCAGAGGAACAAAGATATTTCCATTGCAAGGACATGTTTTAAGTCTGTGGATGGAACCCTTACTTTCTTGGAACACTCAGCTTCACTGGTACAATGTACATTCACAGAACATTTGATTGACCAAAGACAAACTTCCAAAATACAGTTCGCCTGCAGCACTAGGAAAGTCTTATGAAATCAGAGTAGTGATATATTTGGTATAGCCTACATGTGACCCTCAGAAACAGATGACTAAAAAAAGCAACAAAGATGCATCAGTCTTTTTCCACAGGATAATTTTTCCTCCCAACCATCATCATAAACAGGTTAAGCATTGATTCAGAGCATTCTTTTTTAACCTTAGAAATACAAATCCAAGTTTCCTCAATGAATTTGGGGCTGGAAGAGGTTTCACACCACCCATTCATACTTAACACAGAGGCCAACTTCCACTGGTTCCCCTAAACAGGTAATGGAATGAGATAGGGTCTGTTCATAGTACTAGTCTTCAAACCCAGAAAGTGAGGAATAGAAATAATCTTTGTTATCCATATACACTATCATCAAGAATTTAGTTTAAAAATCTTGAATAAAGTCCTACAAGCCATAAATGGCCCCAAAGAATATTACTTTGGACGTTCATCTCAGAAACCCCTCTACAAAAATATCTCTACATTGTGATTAGTTAATACTTTCCTACTAATAGAAACAGCACAGATCACAAGCAAATCCTACCAAAGGAATCCAGTGACCAGCACCCCCCAAGAAAACAACAACAACAAAACAACCACACACAAAAAAAAACCCATACACAACTTCAGTGCCAGTTACCTTTGAACAGGTTGTTGTTTTACCGCTTCCTTGCAACCCAACAAACATTATAATATTCTGTTTTCCTTTGGTAGGTGTCCATGCTTTGACTCCAGGATCCACAAGCTACAGAACGAAGTATAACATACATTGCAGAACTGGGTTTCAGAAGCACAGAACAGTCAGCGTCACAGTCACAGTAGGTGCCTAATTTTATACTCAAGGGACCAAACATTTTTTTGCATATCCTAGTCTTTCTTACTACTACTATGTAGTATCACACATAATAATTCCATAAACAGTGTTAATTTCTTTCCAATGCCAGGCATCCAAGTCAGGGTAGCCTGTATATACGGCACAATCACAACAACCAACACAGAAACTTGACCTCCACCCCCCGACCCCTGCTCAAGATCGACCTCTTCTGGTGAGAATCCCACAGTACATAAGACTTTTTAAGGTTGCTGCCTAACTTCTCACAGGAGTAGAAGGTACATCCATTCCAGCGAGCCATCATATAGGTGAGCACAGACTACAGAAAAACAGAAGGCTACGCTCTTACTGGAAAGAGGGTAGAATACTGATCCCCAGGTGCTAATTTGATCAACCGGGCAGATTAAAAAGAAATGTTACCATGAACTGCTGGGTTATTACTTAACACTTTTTCAAATCTTCATTAGGGTAGCAAAGGCATGTTTATGGGACAACAAAAGACAGTCCAGGAGCTAACAGCACTTTACCCTTATTTTGTCTTTAAATTTCAGTTGAGGAGCGAGAAAAGCTGAAACTGAAGCTTAAACTGAAGCTAGTCTGAGACATGCCCAGGAAGCAGTTTCAATCAGAAGAATACTAGTGTTTGCAGTAATAAGTAGCCTCACAACAGAAAACAAAACTGTAGGTACCACAGAATAACCTTAAAGCTTGGCTTGCTACTGTACTGCTTCCACAGCCCAGGCTGTGCAAGAGAAGGGACACAATACAGAATTTTGAAGTCCTACCTTAACAAGTTCCTTAAAGACAGCATGCTGAATCATTTTTCTCTTGTTAAGGCCAGATGCCATTTCTTCAAGATCAATTGCAGACCTGAGTTTAGGAAAACCACAAAACACTAGAATAACTTAAAGCATCACTTTGACCTCATAATAAAGGTAGTCTTTGCAACTGGAACAGTGCTCTGATTTGCCTTGAGTTTTCAGACAGGACATATTTAAGAAGATACATGCATTGAAGACATTACTTCTGTAGGCACGACAAACACAGGTTTCTAAAACACTTGCATCTACTTGAATTATACATCCGAAAATAGCCAAGGTAACAGTACTGGTCATATACACAGATCTATTTGTATCCAGCACAGAACATGTGAAAATGAGGCGTCTAGGAAGTAACAAAGAACTTTTTAAGCATACCACTGAACTGATGACAGCTACAGTTTCATGAAACAAAATTATAACAGCAATAACTGGCTAAACTTGACACCAATTCTTTTGATGATGGAACTGGCTAGACATTTAGTTCAAACTGTATTTCCCTGTTAAAGGTAAACTGGGTATATCTAAGAAAACCGTATAAAGATAGAAGTTTGTTATTCTTCTGTAACCTCAAATTACAACTTTTACAAACATTAGAAGTTAAATGCATTTTGATTATTTCACTTACTTGACATTTTCTCTGAGCTGCTTCACAAGTTTAATATTAACATCAGCTTCCAGTAATGCTGTACATACTTCTTTCAACATAGCATTTAAAACCTTTGGGGTGTAAAAAAAAAATAGTTTTATAATACACAGTATCGAGTAGGCCAGTATTGGTTCAAAATATGAATGTGAAAGTGTATTTATGAAATAACTAAGGCTTTTACAAATTAAATGCATGCAGTCCTACCATTATATTGACTACCACATAAAGTCTATGCATTTGTTCCTATCTAAATGCAACTTAAATTTGAAAGTGTAACACTGGAAAAGAAAGGTCCTCACTTTGTAATATACACACTATAACAAAGTAACTCAGAACACTTCCTAAGGCATTAAAGACATAACAGTTCACATGGTAGCAAAACTTCCTGAACTTCCCGACTGTTACTCATTAGACACAGCTCTAACACAAAGTCATAAAAGAATCTTTTAACACAACACTGTAAATAAAAGTACTCCTTAAATGCAAGAAGGACACAGTGCTATCTCCATTCTCAGCAGAAACTGGACTGCTGCTCTGCTGTATGCCTTTTTGGCAAACAGATGTCTCAGTTAGGAACCCAGTTTAGTGGATCCAAGACTTTTCAAAGTGAAAAGCGTTGAACAAAAAGTTTTTTTGAAAGTAACACATGTATAAACAGCCTCATTCGCACAGCTTGAGCTCTTACAGGAAAACAGCTTCTACTGCTGAAAAAAAAAAAAAAAATTGGGCTGTATCTGATTCGGGTAAGGATTTGTTGTGTCCCGGCTGAAGATCTGTTAAAACCTTTCCTCAATGCACAAGTTCCAACCCTACAATCCTCAATAAGCCTACTTTTTAGTTGCTTTAAGCCACATGTCTGCCTACCTGAAAGCAGTTTCTAGCAATTTATTTACTTAGAGGCACTTCTAAACCATCACATCAGTTAGTTTTTCATCTAGCTTTTCAGTTTCAAATTCTTTATTTAAAAAAAAAAAAAACACCAGACTATAGCAAGTGGAACAGCTTCCAGAACCACACGTTGTATTGGCTTGAATTTAAAGGCAACAAGCACAACACAATCCTCACACTTCAGACAGCAAGGTTTACAACAAAAGCTACTTGTTGTTCCACACTTCAGCTTCTAGCAGCCTAGTACACATCTCCATAGTCTGGCTGGGCACACACACACAAATCAGAGCACTCCATGTAGCCTCACAGCCTACCTTCCACCCAAACGTGAGCACATATTGCCTCCTCCCCCAATCACCTCCTCAGAACACTGATCTCTGTAAGTGCAGCCATCAGGCTCAAGGATCCTTTGACCATGGGACCTGTTATGCCCAAGGTGATTATACATGTCTAAATCTGGTTCTAAGTTTTGGCAGTACTATCAGGGGGCTAAAGCCTCTAGCTAGAAATTTTACTTGCCAGAAAAGAGCCTAGGGATAACAACAACCTACTTCAAGCTTCTCATCAGCCTTTGAGAACTTCTCAGAACTTGCTTTCTGAATGTTAGCACTATCGCATACACACATTACATACCTCTTCATTGATAATTGTAGCATTGCTCAGTGAGCGTAATGCTGAAGTTATTTTTCTTCCAAGATCTGCTAGAACCATTTTGGCGGCTTCAAGTACAACGCAGAAGAATCTGGAAAGCAATTAAAAATGAAATTTAAAACTAGTTGAAGCTATACCTTCACAAAATAATTATTCTAGTATCTTTCGTGTTAAGACACCTGCTCTGCACTCCAGAAAGCACACAAGTTTTATTTTTTTAGAGTTATTTTTAGCAAACACTGGCCTGAAATTAAGTTCAGGCTATTGTGATGGCCTAATTAAAAACAGAGATACCATACTGCAATTAAAAGCATTTCCCTGTCTGGTATATTTCTGCATTGAATTCCTGATGAAAAAACAGTCTAGACAGACTTCCAGAAAGAATGCTAACTGCTTTTCGTCTCCTTATCAGCAATATGCTACAGGACAGTATAAAATCAAGCAGAATAGCCTAGCAGCTCTGCATCCCGTAAAGACAGTACGATTAAAAGCAAAATATTTTGCTAGCAAAATTGAACATTGATCAGTTCTATTTTATCTACCTTACAACACAGCTGAACAGCCAACAGCTGAATTTAGAATCTCACAACTGAGTTCCTTCTTTCAGAACTGAAAGTAAGCTTCCCAATAATGATAGCCTCTGTCATGAAAGTAGCTGAGCTTTTTCAAGATTTTCTGGAATTCCCTCCCCTCTCAAATGAGTAGAGAGAAAAAAAAACAGACAAGAAATACTGGTCCATTTAATAAAATTAAGAATACATCGTTACCTATATTCTTAGTTAAGAGAGAGGTCTCCAAACTTGGTAAGACAGAAAGAAGCTTGTTATATACACACTGAGATATACTAACTGTGCAGGCCCCAAAAGCAAGCCTTACAATGTGTTTATAAAAAGATGTATTTCAAATTAGATTTAAAAGTCACACATGTAACCCAACCTCCTGACTGCTCTTCCTAATTGAGCTAATATTGTCATAAAGTTGGCAGGTTTGGAGAAAAAAAAAAAAAACAACAACACAAAAACAAAAACAACAACAACAAAAAAAAAACAACCCACACCACAAACAAACCCCCAAACTGCCAGTCCAACCCCTCCAATACTGAGGCTACAACACATAACAAAGTCTCTAGAAGTTTCAGAAGATGTAGGATAATTTCAGTCTAAGTACAGGCCTCAGATGCAGTAAATAACGCAAACAAATATATTTACACATTTTAGTTTTAATGTGCATTGTATGTACAGACAAATCCAAAGTGACATACATTACGCTGCCACGTTGATATTTGATTAAAAAAAAACCAAAAAAACTAGTCTATGCTTCCAAAGGAACTCTGCCTGTAAAATATTTTCAGATCAGTATACTAACAGATATGGAGGTCCATCTTTTACTTCTCTGGAAGAGGACCTCTACCTGACATCCAAAGTGCGAAAACTCATAAGTTTTCTTTGTAGGTCATACAAGTCACATTCTTGCACTACAATTCTGAAAACACAGTATCATCAATATAATCTACCAAACGATGTCAGCAAAACAGCAGTTGAAAATGTTTGTCAAGCTCACTTCCCATGAAAATCACAAAAATGCAAAAAAAAATCCCCTTTAAAAATAGGACTGCATCTCAGGAAGCTCTGAGCTGCTGAAACTGCCACCACAGACAAAACTGAACAAGAACAGAGCTAAGAAATACGACAGAATTACCAACATAGAGCAGCAAGGCGAACACTCAATATTTAAAATGAGTTTCTAGAGTTCTACAGATATCCAAACACAGAAAGTTAATTATATCCTAATAAATGAATGTTTCCACTGCAGAACTCCAAAGCTTCTTCTAACAGTCTTACAATAATAATAATAATGCTAAGGGGATGAGTTTAGGCATTTTAATATCAGCTGCTTTCTCTAGCACATTAAGGATTTATAAGCCATCAGAATTACTAAGTACAGAAATTAATATAACTTTTCACATACAGTTCATCCAAGTTGTGAGCCACACTACAGACAAAAAGACACATCTTAGCAGGTAGCCAACTTGAGCTGGCAGGTAGCCAGAAGGGGATTAGCAGTGACTGCATTGCAGAATGTGTATCTGCTGCACTCAGAGTATCTGTAGTTCTGGAAGAGCTTTTTAGCTTTGATGCAGCCCTCCACAAATGCACCGAGCATGTTTAAATCTGGCAGGATCTCACAGCAAACAAGCCAGGCTGTATCAGCAGGCATCATGCTAAACAAGGCTGTAAGTTCTATACAGGCAGAGCTGCCTTCAGCAGAAACAGCCTGGGTACCCCTGCACTGAGCTCCCAGGTCATCATTCTACTGCACAGAGTCCCAGTATCTCTTCACTTGCTACTGAAAAATAGGCATTTCAGGAACAAAAGGACAGCAGAAATAGTGGGGTTTTTAGTAAGCCATAGCAAAACAGCACTGAAATAACTCCAAAGAGACAGACTGCCTATCCATCTAGTACAAACCCCTAACCAAAATTTGTCTAGCTAAACTAGCAGTACTCTTTAGCGTACAAGATTTCTAAAAAATAACAGCTTTAACAGATAACAGTTGCTTAAACAGCTGCTTTAAAAGATAACAAGCAAAAAGGATATTAACTTAAAGTCTGTAAGACAGTTATGTTAAATATATACATACATAGGTCAATATCTGCTGGAAGTGTAATACCATAACTGAAAAAAAAGGCTGATCCACAGGTGTAGATAGCTTGAGCTACTGCAGCAACACTCAACCCCAACTTACCAGTTTCCACCTTCTAAAGTGACCTAACAGAGGGACAGGAAGGCACCCCCAGAGTTGCAGCAGGGACTGGCTATCCTGCTTATGGCCTGAAGCCCTCGTTTTGGCAGAAAAGGAAAAAAAAAAAACAGAAACGGTGAAGGCACAGGCTAAGATACCTGCCCAGCCCTGAACCTCCCCTTGTGCATCCAGAGGCTGCCCACAGCCAAGGGGCCGGGCAAGCCCTGTCCGGGTGAGGCGGACTGCTGCGGCTTGCCCCGGGGCCCCGCTCCCTTGGGGCAGGGCGGCCACGCAGCGGCTCGGCAGACCGGTGACCCCTGCCCGGCCGCCACCCCGCACCGGGGCTGCTGGAGAACAGACCCGCCGTCAGTTCCCCAGGGCCAACATGGCCCGGACGCTCGCCCTGCCCGCCGCAGCACCGCCGGCGCTAGGCCGAAGGCCCCCACCTCGCCCCGGGAAACCGCCGCCGGCCGCGGTCCCGCTTCGCGCCAGCAGCCTCAGCACTCACCGGGAGCGNGCGAGACACCACCGGCCGCCGCCGGCCTGGGAAACGTCACCACTCGCCCTCACCCCGCGAGCCCGGCACGCTTCCGCTACCGGGGCGCGCGCGCCCGCTGCACCTTTAAGGTAGTCCCGGGGAAACGGCCTGCCCTGCCCGCGCCCAGCGCAGTCCCACGAGGAACCACACCGCTCCAGCTTAAGTACGGGCGCGCGGCCGCAGGCAGGGAAAGGGCAGGGCTTCCGCACGGACGTGCGCACCAGGCGGGGAGGCGGTGCCGGAGCCTGGCACAGTGCCAGAAGCGTACCCGGCAGCCTGAGCATGCGCGGAGAGACGGCTTGTAACGGCCAGCCAGGGCCCCGCCCCCTGGGCGCGGCGCCTTCCCGCATGCGCACTGCCGGCACACGTGCCTGTGGCGGAAGGCGGTCCGCGCAGGCGCGGTGTGGCGCGAGGCTCCCGCGTGCGGTGGCGCCCCCCGGCGGCGGCGCGATGGAGCTGGAGGCGGCAC
>VWYH01010773.1:925920-1052993 GCA_013399365.1 Pampusana beccarii
GGCGCGGCCTGGCCGGGACGACGGGGCTGCCCGGAGCGGGGCCGGCGCAGGGAGCTGGCGGCACGGCAGACGTGGGTCGCGGGGCTCGGGGGGTGGGGCAGCCCGGAGCCGTGGTGCGGGCAGCCCGTCTGATGCCGCCGCACGGCCCGGCCCTGCGCACGGGTTGCTGTGCCCGAAGCTGTCGGTTGGCACCGGCCCGCGTTGCCCAGCTGCCGCAGTCAGCCCCTCGTCATGTCTGTCTGAACCGGAGCCGGTGGCAGGCTCGGGGTTGCCGTGTCGTGGCGCAGGCTTCTGGTTGTTCCACCAGCTGTGCTGCTGAGGCAGGCACTCCTGGCAGGAGAGCAGGACAGGCCGCTGGGGTGGTAACCTCTTGAACTCCCCAGCATGAGTGTCAGGGGTCATACGGAGGTACTCAGCTCCCGCCACGTCTAGAGATTTTTAGCCATTAGTCTTGCCTTGTTCAAATTCACACATGTTCACAGCAACCTGTCAGAAGCTTGAAAATAGCAGTTCAAGCTCATTTGCAAACACTACTTTCCCCCGTCAGCTTAACACAGCTTTCTGTTTACTTTCTTCTTTGTGCCTGCCTGTAGTTTCATCAACATGCTGCAATCAAGCATCTCATGATAGATGAAGAAAGGAAATGTTGGTTGGTGCATAAGCTGCTAATTTGAAACTGAACAAAAAGATAACATGGAAAACCTGAATATAGGCAGTGCAGTAAAGCTGTAGGCACATAGTGCCATGCTGAATAAGCTGACTAAACGCCACTTAGTCTGTGGGTATATTTGCATTTTGTCATTGCAGATAAGAATCTTGAAGGCCCCCATCTCAAGCAGCCAATAAGTGTATGTCCTCTTTATTAATCATTGCCTGCTGGGATGGTAAACTCAGTCCCTGATGATCATGAGTTGGGTCAGAAAGAGTTGTCATACGATACGTTACTTCCCCAAGTCATACCCTGTTGTGCTGGGGTTATTCTTGTTCAGGTCTTTTGTTCCAGCACCTCCACTTTAGGGTGGAAACATCTGGATAGGCAAACACATGGGGACTGTTGCACAAATGCCAGCTATGACATCTAGAAGTTGTCCGTTTGTCCTGGTGCTTAGAACTGCAAACTCACTGTTACCCTGTGGTGTGGAGCTCCCACGGCTGCTCAGATGGAGAGAGGCAGGGAAGATGCTTCTCTGGCAGAGCAGGTTCTCTGCTGGCGTTGTGGGAAAGGAACCAGCTGGGAACAGCGTTGACCCTCGCTGGGCACGCAGCCCTCCCACCCCAACAGGCTCTTTCCTGGGAGAGACATTGCCAGATGTTTCAGAGCATCTGCAAGTCAGCCTTCATGATTAGAGCACAGCTGGGACTCCCCAAGACTTGAAGGTTGATGGGTGTAGTTAGTGTTAATTGTAACTAAACATTCTTATTGTCTGTGTGTATGTGTATATATGTATACACACACGTATATGTCTGCACATGTGTATAGACAGAATGGTAGAGCAATCTGCTATAAGCAGTATTTCATCCTTTCCTTTTTGAGTCCTTGTCTAGCTGCAGTAGCATACTCTGCTTGATATACGGTGTCTGGGTTACTGCAAATAACCTTGTTAGAAGTTTTTTCTTCCGTCCAAATGCTCCAATTTAAAAATCTCATTGATTTTCATATACAATCATTCATATTGCTTGTTCATGTAACATAAATCATTACAGCTGCTTCTACACTATATCAGTTAGAGTGGTGTGCATATATTGCTTTCTCAGCTTACTGACTCCTTTAAAAATACAGTAAAGCACGTGGGAACTTACTAGTGAAACTTGAAAATGCTAAACTGTTTCAGTTAGGAAACACGTACTTAGTATTTTCTCCACTTTGAATATGTGATAGTGCTTTACCTCTATCATAGAAACTTTTAGCCAATGATATATCATGTAGACTTGCAAAAATCCTTTGTCAATGAATAACTTTTAAAATTTTTCTTTTTATGCTACAGCTTCCAAGAATTCTCAGAGATAGATTATTTCTTTGAAAGACAAGTATGCCATGGTTCCTTGCCTTTGTTATATTATGATGTCTCAATTTTTTTTTCTGAATTTTAATGTTCTAGATCCATGCCTATGTCTTTCAGTTAAAGGAAATACATATTCTTCATATTTACTCTTCATAATTAAGATACATAATTAAGTTTGAGTAATTATACTGCCCATTGTAACACCTAGATAGTGCTGTAATAATTAATACTGGTGGGACAGAACATGGTGAGGAGCTGGTACTGAGGTTTCTGCTGCCGTACCCTGCATACAGCTACGAAATTTGGGGTTCTCTGTGCAGAGAGAAAATAGTTTTATGTGAGATGCTAAAAAGTTACCAGATCTTTGTACCACACAGAAATAAAAGCCTGGTCTTTGGCAATACAGTTGTAGGAAAGAAACAAGCCTCTGATGAGCAGAAGAAAAAAAGTTATAGGGATAGGGGGATCATATTGTGAGTGAAAAATCTTTAAGCAAACAAGGATAGGATAAATGGAAACAAAAATGCCATCCTCACAGAGAAGTTATTCTTCTGTGGTGTGTGGGTTCCCCCCCACCTCCCACTGCCATCGTATTCCTGTTTCTTTCAAGATGTGGAGCTTATAGTTTTACTTCCAGCTGAGGAGGACTGGGCATGATTCCAGTGTTAGCTATAGTCAGGCTTTTTTACTTCTTCATGCCTCTCTCTCGAGTGAAGTGTACATGCAGCCTTAGAGTAAAGCCCTGCATATAGTAATTGCCCTTTAGGATTAGTGTTGTCACAAAGACAGCCTTAATTATTAATTTAACTTAGTTGGTGTTTTCTGACTTGCGTGCTGTATGCATGGAATGTTATTGAGAAACTTTTCCATGGAAGAGCCAAATTATTTATAGTAAAGCAAGTTAGTTTTATCTAAAGTAAAGACTCTTATGTATGTAGAACTGAGGGACCATTGAACATGTTCTCATTCTAGTGATTTCTGACTAGTCTTCATTAGTAATTACAGCAATGTAAGTGTGTGCAAAATGCTATTCCTTTGCTTCTTTGTGCGAATACAGAATAAAATAACCAGTCATGCCTTTTTTTTTTTTTTGGGTATTACAAATTTCAGAAATTCCAGATCTTTACGTATGATGGAAGAAGACATTACTGTTTTAAGGCAGCTGCTTAGCAACACTGCTTTGCTGTTTCGCAATCACCCAGCTCTTCCCACACACTGCAGTGAAATGTACGTCATTTCATGGTGACTTGCATTCTAGCTTTTTTTTTGAGTTAGTCTTAGATCTCAAAGAAAATGAAATAATAAGAATTGGAAAGAATAACAGGAAACTTTGGTGTCTTAACTGAACTTTTTTTATAATAGCGTGATTAATGTTTTAATATCATTCTGCAATAACCACGTTGCAGAAGATCTGGCTAAGAAAACTTGGGTGAAGCCCAAGAGCTAATTCAAACCACTTGGGGAAGCCCCCCTAAAGATCCCCCTCAGTTGGGTCCCAGCATTTGATATGTAGCTTCTATATAAATGTACGCATGGTCATATTCCCTCTTGCTCCTCCACTGCCCAAACTCTTCAGAATTTTCAGTAGCAGGAGAGGTTGCATTTGGTAAGAATGGGTGGTGGAGAAGAAAAGCAGTGAAAGCAGAGTTGATCAGGCTATCTGTATACATGAACAGAGATACAGGAGTTGGAGGAAGTAAATGCAGGAATCCTGATTTCAAGTTTGAGATTGAAGTCACCGAACCGTTCTGCTTACTGGCAACTATGAATCACAGAATCACAGAATGTCAGGGATTGGAAGGGACCTCAAAAGATCATCTAGTCCAATCCCCCTGCCAAAGCAGGACACCTAGATGAGGTTACACAGGAAGGTGTCCAGGCGGGTTTTGAATGTCTCCAGAGAAGGAGACTCCACAACCTCCCTGGGCAGCCTGTTCCAGTGCTCTGTCACCCTCACTGAGAAGAAGTTTCTTCTCAAATTTAAGTGGAACCTCTTGTGTTCCAGCTTGAACCCATTACCCCTTGTCCTATCATTGTTTGCCACCGAGAAGAGCCTGGCTCCATCCTCGTGACACTCCCCCTTTATATATTTATAAACACTAATAAGGTCACCCCTCAGTCTCCTCTTCTCCAAACTAAAGAGACCCAGCTCCCTCAGCCTTTCCTCATAAGGGAGATGCTCCACTCCCTTAATCATCTTAGTTGCCCTACGCTGGACTCTCTCCAGCAGTTCCCTGTCCTTCTTGAACTGAGGGGCCCAGAACTGGACACAATATTCCAGATGTGGTCTCACCAGGGCAGAGTAGAGGGGAAGGAGGACCTCTCTCGATCTACTAACCACCCCCCTTCTAATACACCCCAGGATGCCATTGGCCTTCTTGGCCGCATGAGCACAGTGCTGGCTCATGGTCATCCTGCTGTCCACCAGGACCCCCAGGTCCCTTTCCCCTACACTGCTTTCTAACAGGTCATTCCCCAACCTATACTGGAACCTGGGGTTGTTCCTGCCCAGATGCAGGACCCTACACTTTCCCTTGTTATATTTCATCAAATTGTTCCCTGCCCAACTCTCCAGCCTGTCCAGGTCTCTCTGGATGGCAGCACAGCCTTCTGGCGTGTCAGCCGCTCCTCCCAGTTTAGTGTCATCAGCAAACTTGCTGATAGTACACTCAATTCCCTCATCTAAATCATTAATGAATATATTGAATAGTATTGGCCCCAATACCGATCCTTGAGGCACTTCACTTCAGCTGTACTTAGAGCTTTAATGCAGATTACAAATCCCGTCTCTTAATTCATGTCAGTGAAACACAGATAAGGCGATAAGAAGACCCTTTATGTTTTTTCATATACAGTTGAAGTTGTAAGATAGATTTTAAAATATTTTTTTCACAGGGTTAAAACTGACTATTCTAATACTACCTTTTATTTTTTTTGGCCACGTAACAGTAAAATGAAACAATCTTACAAACTTTTTTAGTTCTGAATATTTGGTTAGGAACATTTAAATATAAAGCTAAGATTTCAAAGCAATGTACTAGCCTGAATTGTGGTTATTCATACAGTGATGTATTAATCAATCGTTAAATAATAAACTGTTGCAAATCCTCTAAGTTAAGGATAAACAATATATAATTAAGTACTTTTTTTTTCTTTTTTTTTTCTTTTTTTTTTTAAGTAGATTCACTTGTACTGGGAGTAAACCAGCTTTTTAAGAGACTGGCGTAGGATATAGTCTTGTGACATGAAAGTTGGGGGCAATCAGTGCTTTTATCAGGCAGCAAGGGAGGAGTATCTGACAAAATTAAGCAGACCGTGTTGGATGTGCTGCTTTAGTACAGTACTCTGCGTATGGAGAAGAAACTTTTTCTCATCCTACTCTTAGGAATAGACCAAGTTTGTCCAGCTTTTTCTATTATGTACTTTGTTACCTAGGTGTTATTGTGTTCCTAGACCTGCTGGGTAAAATTATGGGATGATGATTTTCACAAGACAAGAATAGGAAATAGTATAAGAAAAAACTTGACTCTTTTGCAGGAAATGGTCTTTAATGTTTCCTTTCAGTACTATTGTCACTGCAGGTGGAACGAGTCTCTTTAAAAGAGTGAAAGCATGGGTTTCTGCAATGTAACAGGCATAGTATGTAATTTTTGTGTGTATGTGGAAAAGCAATTTAGTGCCAGGCTTCCTATCCAGATTGGTAGATGTGATTTATCCAAATAAAATATCCTTTCAGAAGAGATCAGAATAGCATTGCAGAGACATGTTAACTGGCATGTGTTTCTTAGTTAAAATTATGCCATACCAAAAATCTTTTCCACTATTCTGCTGTTTGGTAAACCAAAATGGGATGTTACCTGTAATTTGATGAATCACCAACTTTGGGAATTGGCATTAATTTCCTTTGTTGTGACAAATGATACTGCTGCGAGAGAGGTCTCGAGAATACCGAGTACTTCTAAGTTGTTAGTCACTTAATAATGGTGGCAAGAACTAGCGATTGTAAAATAGGTATGCGACTTACCTTGTTTAAAATTTAACTTTGAAGCTTCTTTCAATTTATGAATGTAAAAGACTTAAAGAACTAATCAAATAAGCTCTGGTTACATTCCTATTGGAGAAACCTTATTACTTTCTACCAATATCTGTGTGTGCTTAGGGATAGAAATAGTATTTAGAGTTCCTGAAGAAGTTCATATACTGAGGTCGCAGATTGCTTCTCAAATTGTTTAGCCAAAAAAGGAGGTAGTAAGATTTTAGAGATGTGGGGCTTCCTCCTTGACCTGTTTGTTCAGTGTCATTAAACCACACCGAATGATTAAATTAACCTCATATTAAAGTAGAATGGATGTTAATATTTTCTTTTTACTTCTCTATGTATGAATATATACCTAGAAGACCATAAGGTGCTTGCTGTTATGGTTACCTTTGCTAAATCCTCTTCTTTCCGTGTGACATGTAGTCTTCTGTCGTCATTTAGAAATCATACATTTCTTGTCGTCAGTCATGTATTTCACAGGACCAGGATGTTTAGATGTTGGTGTAGCGGTGTTCTCTCTCCAGTGTGAGGCTTTGTGATGTTTTCTTAGCTTGTGTTATATTTGCCATAGAAAGCCTGAGCAGCACCAGGGTGTTAATGAGGCTTTTTGCAATGTGTTAATTAAATTTATAAATGCATGTTGAGTGGATCCAGTGGAACCGGTTTTTGAAGTAAAATACAAACACTGTGCACTCAGACTTCCTCCATAAACAAGTGGTTGTGATTCATCTTGCAGTATTTCATGAACTGTACTGTTCTTTCCTGGTTAGTTGTCTGTTCAATGAACACAGGCGTTAGCTTGCACACTCTCCATTTCACATATATATAACAGGCATTAAAATTATATCAAATGTAGTTTTTAAATTTTTGTTTCTTCTTTGAAGATCCTTGTAAGGTGATGCTGAGATTCTCAAGAGCGAACAATTTGTTAAACGCAAGGGTGGAGTTGATAAAACTGTACCGGCAGAAATGCATATTTTCATATTTGGCGCCTGTGTTCTGTACTTGATGCAATCTATAAATATTTACATACTGCAAAAGTAAATGAGTTATTGTAGTAGCTGTTGCTGTTTCTTGCTTTGGCAGGAATGAGGCGACTCTCCCCGTCGGAGCTCAGTCACAGACTGTACACAAGCGCAGTGTTGCCTGCACAGCTTCTACTGCAGCTGCCATTTTGTCATCTCAGAAGGAGGGTTTTCAAACCTCCTCCTCTGTTTTTTTTTTTTCCTGCATGCTTGTGCTTTACAGCATTAACTGATAGTTGGGAAGGAGCATTTCCATTCATCATTTATTTTTCAGTATGCGTGGTTCAACAGTTTTGCATTTGAGTTGCAGATGCGTTATAAGGTTTTCCTTAGGACCTGCTTCAAACAGAGCATCCGCAAGAACTCTTGTGTGTTGTGCTTTGTTTTGAAAGAAGAGCTCAGAGGGCCCCATGCAAGATGGGTCAGTGACAAGTATTGTATGAATGGAAGTCAAGGCAGGGAAGGGGTATTCTGGTTCTGAGGAAGATGATGTGCTACCTGTCTCCTTCTGAAAGTAACCTCTTCTCTGCTGTAGAGCTGGGACACTGAAGACCCTAAGTAGCTGTCCACTGCTGTTGGTGGCCAGAAAAGGTCACCCAGTCCATGAGGGAGCAGATCGTACCTGCTCTGGGAGAAAGGGAGCTGCAGTACTGCGTTTACAGTGTGATGTGGCAGGCCTGGTGGTCTGCGAGCACTTCCTGCATTTCATTAAATGCTATATATGAATTTGATACTCTTAACAGGCAGTATAACAGCTGGATGAGCTCTCTTGCATAGTAATAGTATTGTTTTAAAGGATGTGCCAGATGTAGGGGCTTATTGCCCACAGGCACTGGTCTGTACAGCTGCTAATATCAGCTTTCTACACTCTAGTTCTGTCTGTAGCACAGTTTTTCTCCTTGCTTCCTCAGATGTTATCCACCTCAGCAAACTCTGGCACCTTTGCACTCTGAGGGCCCATCATGGTGCTGACGGCCCCATGTAAGCAACAGTTAAATCTGTACACATTCCCTTCCCATCATCTCTGGGTTTACTTCTGTGGTGTGTCACATACATACAAATGTTCCCTGAGCTGATGAGAAAAATCACTCACTGCTTCTAGGATGTTCATAACAAATCTGCAAGTTGTTGGATGGACCACGAGGTTAACAGGAGATGGGTGCTCATTAGAGGTTTCAAATTAAAATGCTGACAAACTGGAGCTGCTGCCTTGCACCTGTTGTGTTGTTCGTGCTGCTGCTGTTGCAGCTGCCCCCTCTGTCCCTCTCGTGTTCCTCAGTGCAAAGTCTGCATCTCTTTCAGAGCTGAGGTTCTGGAGAACTTAACTGTGAGGTTTTTGGAACAGTAAATTCTCTTCCTGTTGTATAACTACCACCACTGGTGTCCATCAGGGCCTTGAAGTGTTACTGCTATACATTTAATAAATAGCCAAATATATGCTAAGCAAATATATGCATGTGATTTCAAGTTTCTGCTGCTTACTATGGGGGATTCAGAATTATCTGTTGGATTCAGTTTGGGGACGTGTTGAAAGAACCATTTACATTTATACGCTAAGAAGAGAGTTTCTTGCACTAATGAATGAGGGTTTCTTTAATAATATTTTCCTCACTACTGTGCTTAAACAAAAAGTATTTTAGAAGCATTTCATAGTTAAAAGTTTAGCTGGTCTCTGTTTCTTACACTACCCTTAAAATTTCTCACTGTTTCTAGCATTGTCTGTGTTGCACAGGAAAGATTAAATATATTAGCACAGAGAAACTTGTAGCATGTTAGATCTTCTTTTGATGAGTGATATATGTGTATGTAAAAACCACACTCCCTGCCCAACATGGTGGCCATCTAAATAGAACAAGAAACAAACCAGAAAGGATGAGAAAGAGAGGACAAACATGTTGCTATATACAGGACAGGAACAAACTTTTCTATTTCCATTGCGAGTGGGACAGAGAATTCTGAGTTTAAATTGTGGCAGAGGAAATCTGCATCAGTTATTAAGAAAAGTATTCTTTTGTAATAGGAAGTGTAGTCAAGCACTGGAATATATTGCTAAACGAGGTTGTGGAGTCTCCAGTGTTAACAATATTTTTTTAAATAATGGTTTGAAGTAGTGATACTTCTATTGATTCAGCCTTGGAAGAAGAAAGGATAGGTGACTTCCCAAGGTTCCCTCTCAGTCTTTTTCTAGATGTATTTTTAAAAAAGGTGTTAAAAAAATGCAGGTATATAATGGAAGAATAGCAAGAATTTACAGTGTGGCTTTGCAGAAATGTATTGTTTTACATCCATTCCTATTTTCTTTCACATTCAAAATATTTTGGTAGTTTAAGTCATGTAAGATGTGTTGTAAGTTGAACTGTTGAACTGTGTGCATTATCCCCGATTTTCTTGGTAACCACTTTATTAGGATGATGGTATGTATAAAAATAAACTTGTATTAAAAAAAAAAAAAAGCCTGCGTTCAGGCAAATATGAGTTTTGTAATTTCTCCAATAGTTCAAAAACATCTTTGATGTTTTTATATCGTAAGCTGAAACAGTGTCACTTTGGTGGCAAACCAGACCGTCATATGTGAGTTATAAGTTTATAAATATGAAAATAATTTGAGATTTCAAAAAAAGCGCTACATTTATTTTAAGTGGCAAAGTTATTACAATCCAAGTCTCTCATTGGCTGGAAAAGCTAACAAAAGCTGAAAAATGCTTTTCAAATAAAAACCTTATCCATCTGGTATTGTTTATGTCTTGCAACTGTATTGTGCTGGTCATCACTTAGTCCATATGATCTACATATGACTGTTCAGGGGTTTTTGTTTGTCTTGATTTATAGGTGACTTCAATGAGCTTGTGATGAGCAACAATGATGTTATGCTCAAAAATATCGCTGAAGATTTGCGGAATCATTTACCCATCGAGGCAATGTTTAATTCGGAACATCAAGCTCTTCAGAAAGTAAGCTAATTGTTATGGTCTCCTTTTGCTGAACCATGTCGTTTATTTGGGGACTCTACTGATTTCAGTTTTAGTAGTAGCTCATAATAGAGGATGAGCACTGGATTGGAGCACAGGAAATCTCAGATTCTTTCTAAGGTTTTTTGCTGCATGATTGTGTGACCCTGAGAAAGTTGCTTCATAGTTCTTAATACTTGGATCGTAAGTTGTTTGTCATAGCTCTCATTCTGTGTGGTATGGCACCTGTCACAGTGATTCTTGATGCTAGCTCCATAATAGACTCTAACAGCCCCCTTAAAGAAAATAGAAATAGGAGGCCAAGTTTCACTGTTGCCATAATGTGGGCAGCCCAGAAATTACTTCCAGCTCTTTTCAGATCCTGATGGCTCAGAAAGAGGTGGGATGTGAGTCCTGTGGGAGGGGAGAGCACCTTTTCTACTTGAGCTGTCAGTATAGGTGAAAAGTTAATGCATTTCCCAGAGAAGTGGTGTGTGGCTCTTAAATGGGAAAAGTGGATTGTTCACTTGTAGCAAGCCTGGGAGAGGGAGGAAAGAGGAGGATGAAGATCATACCCCTTAAAATGATGAGAAGGCAAGCATCCCAACTGGTGTGCTTTTGATTGAAAATGACACCTATGTTAATCAGGGATGTTTCTAGATTGAGGCATAAGGCATGAAGATAATCAGATTCTTGAGGCTGAGAAGCAAAATTGCCCTTTCTCCTAAATTTAAGTAACATTCTCCAAGCAAGCACTAAGGAGACGAAATTTGTGGCATGTCTGCTACTCAGCTATCAAAATTACCTTGCTTTCCTTTGTCAGCTTGCACCTACTGGTTATTACATTGGAATTTGATGATGCAGGATTTCTGTGGTTTAATTTTGATTTGTAACTTTTGAGTAGGGAAGAACTTGCATCTCAGGGATTTTTGAAAGGTAGGATGGTGGGACAATTAACTGTGTAACAGTGTGAAATTAAGAGACTCGGTTATGTCTTTCTTGGGTTTTGTTCCTCTTCTCAGATACACCAGCATCCACTGCCCATGATTCATGTTGATGCATTCCTTTATGATGATGATTTTGTTGATTCATTGTGTGAGGAGGGGAAAATGAGTAGGAGCTACTGCACGGAGTGTGGCTCATACAAGACTGCACCTTTAGGTAAGTGCTCTTTTGGGAACACAAGGAACAAATTCAGTTTAACTAAACTGGTTTGTGCAGTGACTCAGCTGGACAACACAACATCCAGCTGATGGAGGACTTTGTCCAGGCTGGCGCAATACACAGGCCAGAATTATTTCCCATAACCAATGGAAGGAGGCTGTTACACACGTGAGTTGAATTAATTTGCAGTGTATGAGTGACACTAGTTGCCCACAAAAGCTGGGCAGGGAAGAGGCAGGGCTATGTACCACTGACAAGGAAGATGCAAGAGGAAGACAATACTGTAGGAGTCCATGCAGTAGCCTCAGTCTCCTCTTGCACACTGAAAAGCAGGAGGAAGCACCATCTGTCTTAAAGCTTATGTGTGATGTGGTGCAGATAAGTGCTGTCGCCAGTATAGCAGGGGCATTGAAGGAGGGATGGCTTATATGGAGAACATTCCATTCCTTAAAACCATGGAGTTGAAATTCAAGCTATTAATATGTCTGCCCATAAAAAGGTTTGCGTGAATCGTGTTGAGCCTTAGGTACTATGTTTCCTTTTCCATTTAAACAATTCCAAGTTACTTTGATTTGTATTCTTTAATATATGTCACCGTGTAGAAAAAGGTAACTCAGTTTCATGAAGGATTTCAAAATTTTCCATGTAAGGGAAGGAATCCCCAGACTTGGATAGACTACTTGGCAGGGTACCTCCAGTCTTCAAACCCTGGTTTTCCAGGGTCTCCAACACTAGTTCAGGCAAGAAAGCATGCACATTTTTAACGATTATAACTCTTCAGATTAGTATTTCATTGGTTAATAACGTAGTAGTTAGTACTGCCCACCCAACACCTTTGTTCTGTTCTTATTTCCCAGAGTTTATTTCGCATTCCTTTTCCCTCATGGAACTGAAGTTTCTTTATCAACATGTACTGCCTGACCTGACAGGAAAGGTAGTGGTTGACGTTGGCTCCAGGCTTGGTGCAGTGCTATTTGCGGTAACTTCCAGCACAGGAATTCGTGTTTTATTACTGTGACAAACATTTTCCCTCTTCTCTGACTACCTACTCTCGCTACTCCCTCTTGGACGGGTCATTCTGAGAGGGAGCTGTGATCTGACTCTCTGAACAATATCGGGTGCTGTTTACTAGTGATTTCAGTTCTTGTTCTGTTCCTCACAAGAAGGAATACAAATGATCTTGCTTATGGAGAGGAAAAGTCTGTTGTCCAACAGAGCAGCATATTGCTGTCACACATGCTGCTCTTTTGCTAGTTCCTGCTCAGTCTCTCCTTCGTAAGTAAGTTTGTCCTCTATGCCTTGACCATGTATATATATAGAATAGTTATGTTAAATTCCTTTATGAAGCTGACAGACTGTTAAATTATCCAAAGGAAGACTTTGATATGAATTTGTCTCCAAAAACATATTGTCCTGCTCTGCATTTTAAAATGCACATAAAATACTTCATCGAGAAACTTGAGTGCAATTTTGATTGCTTTTGGCATGGCTGGTGCAACATATGGCCAACAGCAATGCAAAACACACATTACAACTTTCTTACAAAAGTCAATGGCTGTTTAGGGCTCAATCTTGGAAACTGTTGAGCATGTAATTTTACTCATCTGAATAATCTAATTTTGGGACTGCTCAAATGAGGAAAGTTACTCCCATTTGTAAATATTTGCAGCATTGGGTCCTTAAATGGTAACACTTTTGCTAGCCTGAAATTGTTTTGAACTACTTGAATGCTTGTATGGTTATAGCAGAAGATAGTCTCAAATAAAGCAGGGGAAACATCTTAAAAAAATAGTTCACCTTTTTAATCATGTTCTTCGCTTGTGTTGGAGGAGGGGTGACTTCACCTTCACTGGGTGCTTTTCTACTCTCTGAGCTGACTGGTTTTGGAAAACATTAATAATTAGATTGTAGTACATAGGTATCTCAGATGTTCTGTATCTTTAGCATTGTTTGTTTGCCTTTGCCGTTGTTGGCAAAGTGTAATTATGGTGTTCAATGGAGACAATGGCAATCAAAGCTATATCTTCATAAGGGCCCTATTAGCTCAAGAATACTTTTTTTTTCCCTAACATCTCCAACAACTTTCCAAAATCTCAGTCCAAAACTGAACCATTATTTTGGGCTTATTATTAAAGGATAATTTATCTTTTTTTCATATATACCTGTATCAAGCACCTGAAAATGGCAGTAATACAATACTTAGAGGTGCTGACAAAGACTGTGTACCAGAATATCCCCCTGTATTACTGGTGCGTTGTCCTCTATTTTCACTCACTTTGACTATGTATCTCTCTCATGTGGGTTGTTTTTTTTTTCTCTTGCTATTTTCTGCTTCCGTTCTCCCAAGAAAGAAAAATGTGCAGTCTTTTCCTTTCACACTATTTTTGTAACTTGGTTTATAGTGCTTTTTTCCTTCTCAGACCATTTTCCATCTGTTTTGCAATTGAAGTGATGTTGGAGCTTTCCCTTTCTTTTTATTATTTTGACGTGTCATTTTGGGTCTCTTATTAAATCGGGGGCTTAGCTCTGAGAAACATGTCACATCCACTGAAAGACATTTTTCAACTTGCTGTCTTAAAATGCTTTCTTAACCTGTGTTTTATTTTTTCCATTTTAATTGAAATTTTTGAACTTAGCTTAAAGGTATCACAGTTACTAAATTTCCTTTTCCTAATGTAGGGTTATCTTTATAGCTCAGCATCCCAACTGTATGGAGTAGAAATGAATGCAGACTTTTGCCAGTTGCAAGAAATGATGATTACAAAATACCAGTTCATTGACAGAATAAAGGTAACTAAATGTATGGTTTAGTGTATGTATTTTTAACCACTGTGTACTAGGTCTTCTGTCTATGTGAGTGGCCGGTAAATCAGCACTCTGAGGAGCTTCTGTCTTTGCTTGTTTTGATCCTAAACAAAGGCTTTGCATTAGGAAAAAAACCTCATAGCAGCGAGGAAGAGAGAAATTATCAAAATATTATGTGTTGAATCACTCAGACTTTTTCGTGAATGGGCTTACGTACTGGCTCATGCAAAACAGATTTATCTTAGCTGTTTCTTCCAGTGAAACCAATGACATTATTGCCACTAACTTCTGTGAAACTGCATGTACAGAGTTTCTGTCATGAATAAGAAAACTAAATATTTGTGTTTCAATAACATTTGCAGAAAGATGTTTGTAGGGTTTGCAAATTTGCATCTAAGATCACCTAAAGGACTTATGGCTGTTGATATTTCCTTCTTGAAGTGTCAGCGCATATGTACCATCCACAAACAAAATGGATTTCAAACAATCTGGTGTCTGTCATTATGGGAACCATTTTATTAGTCGCGTTATGGAAACAACTAGTACTATCTTAATGAGAAAAAAAAAATATTTTTTTGCCTTCCTGGGGCATGCCAGTTATTTTGTTACCAGCAAAAGCTGGTAAGTAGAAAATGCTGGGTAGAATACTGGCTTTAAATCTGTGTTGTATGCACGCGCTCTTGAATGGAGTCACACAACCTGCAGTGTGTGTGCAGTACAGTGTACAGTGTGTACAGTGCAGTACGATTTTAAACTGGAAAGAAATAATAAATGTAAAATATTTAACACAGGGTATGAAATATCATTGGGTTGCCCAGTTCAATCCCAGTTGCTGCCAGTTTATCCATAACCTTTGTTTTTTGCGTATGTTTTGTGTTCATAACACCTTATTGTGATGAGACTGAAAGTGCAGTTAGGAACTCTGTCAAGTTAATTCAGTGGAGCTGGAGATCTGTATGTGTACTTTTCAGCCTTGTGTATTTTTTATTATAAGCCGTTTTTGTTTTTCCTTCACACCTTGTAATTCTGCTGAAGTATTCATTTCAGAGCATAAAGACAAGAAGATAATATGTTTTCAAAGCAGTGCCTGAGGACTTAGCTATTTGTGTCTCATTAGATGCCAATTTAATCATGTGACTCCTGTTATCACACTTCTTTGAACATTTCAGTCTTAGATTTTTATTTCACTCTGAAATGAATACTCTCTGGAGATACATACCATCCTGAAAAATAGTCAGAATCCAGGTGCTGATGATCATTTGTTACACAAATTTGAAAAGCTTTTAAGAGAGCCTACTTAAATAATGATTGTTTTTTTCAGGGTATTCTGAATTTTTAGGAGAGCGTGTTCCCAAAGAACAGCAGGGTGGAGCGGTATCTTTAGTGGCTAAATCTCTGAGCGAACCTGTGTTTCTTTGGTCAACAGTTGGTTTGTTGAAGTACATAGAAAGTTGCTCAGCATCTTTTGCCTTTTGAGCAAACACTTAAACGCTGGGAGAAAAGTAAACAGGCAGATCTTAGGAAACTTGAGACCTCAATTCAGAAATTGCCTGTAATCATGAAAGGCTTGGTGTGTATTCCATTGAGCAACAGGACAGTATTAAAATCAGTTGCTGCCTCCTCTGCTGTGCCAGCACGCAGCCAAGTGGGTCCCGGCACTGGTCCAGCTGAAAAAGAACCCAGCAAAAAAGTGGTGTTTTGGCTGGAGCAATACCTGACCTGGCTCCCGGTGCAGCCACATGTGCTTATGTGGCCCCACATTCCCCAGTAGGAATGAGGATGTCTTTGGGGAGGTCACTTTAGTCAGCACGGTCACCTACTCTGTAAATGCAGACTAATTTTAAGTTAAGTTTTAAGTGTTATTCCGGTCAAGGAAACATGAACACATGTACGAAGTTTCACAGCAATTTAAGCACCTTTATGAATTAAGGCTTAAAATATTAGGACTGCCATTAGTAGGGCATTAAGAAAATATAGTGTTAGTCATGATTTCTTGTGATGCGAGAAGTCCACTGGTGGAACGGTCCAGGGTATTTTTTTTATACAGAAATTCTGTGGTTTTGTTATTTTTGCCCCTTGAAAGTAAGATGGTGAAGTGAGATGTCTCTTTAGACTCAGAAATAGTGATCCAAATCCCACTACAGTCCAGGTAAATCTGGGTTCTGATACGTGAGTTGTGGCAGATCGAGCTGAGGCACGTTTTGCTCCCAGCTGCCAGTTCTGTCCCACTGCAGGAGGCTGTTGCCTGTGCAGCAGGGCAGCAGTCAAGCCTATATCCATAGTAGCTCTACCACCCCAGTGCATTGCATTTCAATGCATTTTAATCTGCAGTTAGCAGTGGCTTTATGCAGACGACACAAGTTGACAACCAGGACGTACTGTATTTAGGAATGCTGACGGTGGCCTGAGTTGTCTGTCTTCTTTTTCTGTTGCCTGCATGCTTGAACTTCTTAATGAGCTCCTGTACTGCTACACTTCACAGTGCCCTGTTTTAAGACAAATTATTGCCAATCTTCATTGTCCTAAAAAGCTCTAACTTTCATGAGCTAGTAGATAAATAGTCCAGATGTCCACACACTAGAGGTGAAAGTAGAAATTTGACCATTCTGACAGCTAAACTGTCCCTATTTCTCAGTGAGATAGAGCCTTTGAACACTAACCTGTCAGTTCTAGGTAAGGTACAGTTGCTTCCTTTCCACTCACTACAGGCAATGTTGAACAACTTGGCATGGTAATGTGTTTAAGGAGATAAAGCTGTTTGTTTTACTGATTTGGAGCATTTGCAGAGAAGCCATGGATTATAGTTCTCAAAAATGAAATGCTGTGATGCCTAATTTCTTCTGAATGGTAGAATTTTGTTTCTGTTATTATCGATATTGAAGTATTTGGCTATACGTGCAATTGCTATAATGCATTCTGATAGCATGAACCAGGGTCATAAACTGTGGCACTTTGTCATCTTTGCTGCACTTGAACCCTTACAAATTGCAGGGCTGGTAGTATCTGTTTCCTCTGTCAATCAGAACAGCATGCCTTGTGTGTTCGTTAGAGGGAGGAATACATAATGTACCCTCCCAGCAAATATATTGTTAAGTGGACAAAACATTTTTCAACAGATAAGTGGGTTTAATTTTCTATACAGCTTTCCTGCCAGACTTAAGAATTCCTTTTTATATCTGTTCGTTGACAAGATGTGAAATGTTGAATCCGTCAGGCTAGTGTACATAACTAGCTATATAACTACATCAGTGGACAAAGGAAGGGCTGTGGATGTTATCTATCTGGACTTCTGTAAAGCCTTTGACACAGTTCCCCAAAACATCCTTCTTTCTAAATTGGAGAGGTATGGATTTGATGGATGGACTGTTTGGTGGATGAGGAACTGGTTGGATGGTTGCACCCAAAGAGTAGTGGTCAATGGCACAATGTCTGGATGGACACTCCTGACTAGTGGTGTCCCTCAGGGGTCCGTACTGGGACCAATACTGTTTAATATCTTCATCAATGACATAGACAGTGGGATCAACTGCACCCTCAGCAAGTTTGCAGATGACACCAAGCTGAGTGGTGCAGTTGACGTGCCTGAGGGATGGGATGCCATCCCAGAGGGACCTGGACAAGCTCAAGAAGTGGGCCCATGCAAACCTCATGAGGTTGAACAAGGACAAGTGCAAGGTCCTGCACCTGGGTCAGGGCAACCCCCAGTATCAATACAGGCTGGGAGTTGAAGGGATTGAGAACAGCTCTGCAGAGACGGACTTGGGGGTACTGGTGGATGAGAGATTTGACGTGAGCTGGCAATGTGTGCTTGCAGGCCAGAAGGCCAATTGTATGTTGGGCTGCATCAAAAGGAACTTGGCCAGCAGGTCGAGGAAGGTGATTCTGCCCCTCTGCTCTGCTCTGGGGAGGCTCCACCTGGAGTCCTGCATCCAGATCTGGAGCTCTCAGTACAGGAGAGACACGGACCTGTTGGAGAGGGGCCAGAGGAGGCCACAAAGATGATCAGAGGGATGGAACAGCTCTCCTATGAGGAAAGGCTGAGAGAGTTGGGGCCGTTCAGCCTGGAGAAGAGAAGGCTCCAGGGAGACCGTATCGTGGCCTTTCAGTACTTAAAAGGGGCCTATAAAAAAGATGGGGACAGACTTTAGCGGGGCGTGTTTGGACAGTACAAGGCATAATGGTTTTATACTAAAAGAGGGAAGATTCAGGCTAGACGTGAGGAAGACATTCTTTACAATGAGGGTGGTAAGACACTGGCACAGGTTGCCCAGAGAGGTGGTAGATGCTCCATCCCTGGAAACATTCAAGGCCAGGCTGGACAGGGCTCTGAGCAGCTTGATCTGGTTGAAGATGTCCCTGCTCATTGCAGCGGGGGTGGACTAGATGATCTTTGAAGGTCCCTTCCAACCCAAACTATTCTATGATTCTCAGCATAACCTAGTAATAGGTCACACAAGCAAGAAAAGTTGTTCGGATTTTCTGTCCATCTTCAACATATAGGGATGCACTTTCAAAATATTTGTGGAATGCAAGTAATAGTCAGATTTGCTTTCTCTCCCTTATCCCTTCAAAAGATGTTCCAATTTATGTTGCTACTCAGATTTGGGATGTGATGTATCTCTCTGTGTTTAAGAGGAAATCAAACACATCTTGTCAGAGTGTTAATGAGCATTCATATTCTCCTGTCACTATAATCTCACCTGCTTGAAAATGACATGATGTGCTAATATCCTTTTTGGCAGGTGAAGGTAGATGAAATCAAACCAGCTCCTAAGCTGGCTGGAGAGGTAAACGTTTAGTAAAGCACTTGCTCTTCTCCAGTGCCACTGGGCATTCTGCCTCTCCAGCATTGCCAGTCCCAATATATCCCATGAAAATTCAGCTGTCAAAACTGGGTCTGCAGTCTCTTTTCTAGCTATAATCCTTTAGTAACCCACTGAGCCTGTGAGATTTAATATCCTCAAAAAAGCTTTAGCTAGCTTAGCTCCTTCCCTGAAATCAGTGAGCATTTGTGATAAAATATAGGTAAGTGAAATGTAACAGCCATCACGTACATCATCTCTTCTGTGGCACACAGTGTTCTAGACCAAAAGTCAGATGCAGTTTATTTCACTTAACATAATTAATTGTGGATTTTAACTAAAGGAGATAAATATTATGTTTATTTTTTTAAAGCTTGTTCTGGTTATTCACTTCAGTTTTATCAACTAGGTTGACAGGCTTCATGGCTATGTGAATGCTGTATTTGCCTTTTAAATTAATTCATGCCTTGTGAAATTTTTCTCCTTCAGGTAGTTCACGCAGACATCTGTACTCAGGCTTCACTTCTTCAGAAGGCTGATGTTGTTGTAATGAATAATGTGTTTGAATATTTTCTTGACAGACAGGAACAGGCCAGGTAAGCTATGTGTCCAAACAAGTTACCTATTTCTTTGGCAATGTGTGTGTAACCTTGTGAGGTATGAAAAACCTTAAGGTTGTGCTTTTTGAAGTCACATACATAAATTACGTAAGGAAATTGTTTTAAACTGCCTACGCTTAATCGTTATACTTAACTGCTAAGGTGTTGTGGCTGTTGTTTATTGTTAAAGCCATTAAACACTGCTGCTTTGTTTACCCAAACCTTGCCCTGAATCCTTGCACTGATCTGTTAAAATAGTATCTTGCTGTTAAAGGATCTGAAATTACTACATCAGCCTTAAGCTTAATCTTCAGAAAGAAGAAAGGTCACTGACTTCTGGATGTCAGGGCTTTAATATAGATGCACTGCAAAACATAGTTATTACTATGTTTCCAATATATCTTCATGAGGATGTGGAAGCAAACAAACGTGTGGCTAAGGTTCTTCTCTTTCAGGTACGGAACACTCACAGATGAGCTTTGCTAATCCAGCAGTATCAGTTTAAAACATAAATAACTTTATCATCCGAAGTTACTGTGCCGTTAGAATGGGCAGTCCAAAAGAAAGGGTGTCTGTGCCTCCACGAGTTTTAGCTAAGGCTCGTCCTTCTGCCCGTGATACCAGGCGGCAACACCAACCAGAGAAGCGCAGAGTGGATGGGCAAAGGCTAGTGCGTGTTTCAGATTGCCAGAAGATTTGTTTCCAGGCACGTGGCTGAGAATTCATTTGATTATTCAAGAACTCAGGGGCAGTGGTTTAATGTTGCGTTGGTACCATGAAGACAAATGACATTTGACAAATGCTGGAAATTAAATTCTTTTTAGTTTGTATTGCTGTTCTGTGAGAAATGATCTGACTTGCAAAATCTGAAAAAAAAAGAAATGCTGGGAGCTATATATTTAAATGCTCCAATTGCTAATGTCTTAAGTAAAGTATTTTGTCACGACTGCAAAGTTCGTATGTAAAGAGCAGCTTGTTGTTAAGCTTAATAAAACAGGGTGCTCAGATACTGGATTTTCTTCAAAACTAAAGGTTTAAAGGGACCAAATATCGATGTTTAATTCTAGTCCAAAGTGAAGGTGTTGACAATACAAAATTATGTGCATGTTTGTATCAGAGTTAAAAGGTTACAAAGTCTAACATTGTAAGACCATATATTATTCCCTCAGTTTTTAATGCGAAGGTTGATTTTGTTCATACAAAGATATTTGCTTAGATATTAATAGTGATTGCTAAGCACATATAGCAAGTCTTTAAGATTAGTCTACCTCTGGCCACTAAACTGTAAAAGCATTAGATTAATTTGATATCAAATGTGGCGTTTTTTCCTAAAAATTAGTGACCTACTTTAAAATATGTTTCAGAGCTTGGGAGTTTATTGCTTGTAACGTAAGGAAAAGGGGGTCCTTGTTGGTGACAGTTCCAAGCCTTAAAGAATCGCTCTCAAAGCTCCAGGTAAGCTCCTTCAGCTGTTTTTAGCCAATACATTTTGCCTCTTTCTATGAAAGTGGCAGTTCTGTAGTTGAGATTAGCTGCTTGCCAGTGTTCTGTGAGGAAGGATATGTAATTTTGTGTATAGATTAAAAGATGTACGACTCTGGATTCTATTTCCTGGTTCACCACCAACACACCTTCCTGTTCTTTGATTGTCCCCACCTGTAAAATGGAAATCCCAGCCTACAACAGTAGGCTGCATGAGTCGTTGTATTATCCTGTGTATTATGAACAATACCTGTGCTATGAAATTAAAAATGCAGAAAACATTAGCAAAGCCATATCATGGTGTGAGTTTTTTGATAATCATATCCATTTCCATCAGACTTCTTTCATGTATAGGGGTAGAACTTCAGAAGTATAGATGCATTTATAAACATTTATAAACTTAAAAACCTTGAAATGTTTTTTTTGGTCTGTTTAGCTCTGCATTTGTACATTGGCTTGAAACATGACAAGCGGTTTTGTTAAGCCCATGGCAGAAAGGGACATTTTAAAGAAGGAGCATCCCTGAGGATACTCAGTCTTCTGACCTGCTGTCAGCATGGAGAACAACTCATAATATGCCAGTATGAGCTGTTAGGAATACAGATTAGGGAGAGATGTGGCCTCCCAGCTAGCCAGGTGATTACCATCAGGCATCTTGGATCAGTGACATAGCTTTAAATCGCAGTTGGAAACAAACACAACAGTGCAGCTTTCAAAGAGGTTAAATGCCCTACGCTGCAGCTGCTCCCTGAGTAGTAACCACTGCCCAAGGACCAACCTCTGCTGTGTGTCCATTCTGCCGTAGGTCACCAGTAGATTACAGTTGTTGTGTGTATGATGCCCGAACAAATTATGTGGGCTGGCTTTAGTTAGGACACAAAATGCTGATCATACGTGACAAGGTTTCTTATAAAGTGGCTTGCTCACCACAGTAGTCTGCTTCAGAGAAATTGAATCACTTGTTGCCTCTACGCTGATGGCTGAAATGGATCCTCAGCCTCAGGAGCAGCAGTGGTGTCATTGGACCCTTTTCTTGGAGAAGGCAGTCGTTAACACAGAAGCTGAGAAGCCCTTTATAGCCTTGTTACAATACTCTCTGGGTGTAAAACAAGAAAGTACCTGCGATTCTTCCATGGTACAGTTAGCTGCTCCCTCAACACTTCTGTCAGAATGTTGTCCTCTGTTCAGGATGCTTGAGTCTTATACAAATGCATATAGAGAAGCAGTTGTAACATGCTAGCAAAATATCTAGACTAGTGACTGGGAGAGTTTTTTAAAGTTATTTTTATTCTCTCCTATTTAAGTTAAATGGCATTTCCAGAAATTATTATTACCGCATAATTTGGAATGGCTAGTCTCTCTTGTTATGTCTTGGTTTCTTAATGTTGTACTGACCTTGAAACTCCTGCTCTGTTTCTCAACACTGTGTTAATATAAGGATCTGTTTTCATTGTTTCAGACAGATATACAGCTCAGCCAGTGGGTCGAAGAAATGCAACTAAACTATGATGTGTACATGGAAAAGGATGTTGACAGAGAAGCACTTGAACAAATACATTTATACAGGATTCTCTAGTACCTGAAAAAAATTGCTAGTATCCTTGTAATATCATATATTTGGGGTCTAAAATGAATTTGGATTGACTTGTGTGAATAAATTGGGTCAAAATTCTTACTGTGGTTAATCTGAGTCACATCTGTCGTTTGTAATAAAAGGAGTCTTTTGAAACAGGTTTTCTTATGGAGGCATTCTGTCTCAGTAGAGTATATTCACTTTTAACTAGGAGATATCCTTATGGTTTAATTTTTGCAGAAATGTTAGAAAGTGTGGCTACATGCTGATGCTGGAAGAATTTTTGTTCACTAGCATTGTGCACTGATAATGTTTGCTAAATATATCAAACCTAAGAATAGGAAATCATTATTAATGTGAATGATAAGAATGCATTTAGCGTAATGTTACTTGAAAGTTGCAGTACATTAGTTTTCTGGTTTGTTTTGTGTAGGCCATTTATTGTTATCAGTAATAGTATTTATTATTAACAGAATTATATTTAATGTTCCTCCTATGGAATTTTTAGGTTTTCTTTTCAGAGTCTGCTTGATAACCTGAGCATCTATTGGCCTGAGTTGTGAGAAGCAAGTCCTTCCTGTTAGTTAGTTGCCCTTACGGTGGCTATTAATGTAAAATATGGAAAGACGCCGAGGAGCCAGTGAGAATTAATACAGCAAGTCCAGGATAACAGAATTCTGTTCTGCTTCCTGCACTTTTGCTGGGGATGGTAGGAAGTGTAATAAGGGGTTAAGAAGCTGAAAATTCTGAACAGGTGTCACAGCTTAGCAGAGGCTTGGTGGTGGCGTAAAACATTGGAAATTTGTAACAGAGCCTCCTCAGAGAGAAAAGATCCACATACGCCCACCACATTTATATTTAGATTTTACGTTCTAAGGATGTGAAGCTTTTAGTCAGCTGAAGAATGTTTTGAGTTTTAGCAAACATTAACAATCCAAGTGCGAAAATTTTAACTTCAGAAGTTTGAGACTGTGTTGTGAATTTAGAAGCACTGTTAAAAAGTTTGCTACACAACTTACGTCTAGTGCAAATGGGAAAACTTGAAACTGGATTTCAGTCTTCAAATGATTTACAGGTCAGTGAACTTGATAATAAATGCTGTAGGCAAAAAGAAGCAGTGGCAATTAGGCAATCACTAACATAGTAAATGATGCTGTAGAAAGGATAGTGAGTTTTAAGAAGTCTTGTTTTTCATGGTCTGTTTGGAGTGGAGCAGGATGTTTCAACTTAAGTGATACTGAACCGCTGCCCAAATACTGTGTTGAATCTATTCTTCATGCATTTAAAAATGAACAAAGATGGAAATCTTTTCTTAAAGTGTTTATTTTATTGAAGTACAGTAACTGAACTGTTGATTACTTGTAGACAAATGCCCCTAGAAAGGGAACCTAGGAGAGGGTAGGCAATGGGTTGGAGGTAATACAAGGCTAATAGATCTAACAAGGAGGGAATAAAAAATGAGAAAAGAATTTCATGTGCAATTCAGAACGAGGGAACGAGCACTATAGTAATCAGTACAGTACAGTGGAAGCTGTGACTGAATTTGAAGTGTATAAATAGGCTGCTATAAAAGGAAAACTGACTGGGTCTTAAAAAGCTACTTCATAACCTTACTAACGTGATAAGAAAACACCATGTTGGAATGTTGCTTGCTTCTTCCAGAGGTCCTGCAACATCTCCCGAATCAATTGTCAGGACTTCTGACCCATGATACTGGGTATAATTTGTGCCCTGCACCTTGTTTTGGTAATACGGGAACTATAGCTTTCACTGCTCTTTATGCTGAGTCTTCAAATACTTTTTTTGGGTGTTGATCTCAGATGAAAAACATTTCACTAGACTGGAGCAGATCACCAGCATGTTTAATGACATCTGTATCCTCTGACTCTGGAAATAGCATGCACACATCTGGAGCTCATATGCAACAGAGGGTGCAACAGGGAAGCTCCCCCTGTCTTTTTTAAACACCAGGAGAAACTCAAGAGGTGAGTTCAAGCTGCTGAAATTCCTGTCTTCCTCTCCTGCCCTTACAAGGTCCTTGATTTAAACCCACACCCCGACATGTTCACAGGGAAGAGGTGGTGGTACTTCGGTTTGATTTTGTTAAGCTGATACTCAGAAATACAACTTCAGTGTCCCTTTAGACATCTCTTCCTAACTTGGCTTCATAGGGTCGAGCTCATAGGGCCATTCTCAAGGATGTTATGACCCGTTTAACTTGTCTGCTGAAGAGCTCGAAACAACTAGCAAGTGAAAGAAAGTATTAATTGAATTTGCACGTTTCCCAGCTTTGACTTTTGTTATCTTGCCCCTTTTAGTCCTGTTGTAGATTCCCACACAGAAGGGTAGCAAAAGTAAGGTGTGAGGAGGTTTGCAAAACCATGTGTGAAAGTGGGCAAATCTGTCCTCCCTGGATAAGCTCAGGCAGCCTCGGACATCAACTGAAATCCTCCCAAGAGTGTGTATTGCCTCAACTCAGGTTTTGCTTCTTCAGCTCGAGGAAGCTGCCAAGGGTATATCCAGTGTTCTGGATATATCCTTGTTCTCAGTTCTACTACTGCGGTGTGGCATGATATTTGGCAGATAATTGAACTTTTCTCTGCCTCAGTGTCTACAGTGAAAATGGGAATAACAAATCCAAAATCAGAGCAAGGTTGCAAATTAATTGAATATCAATTGCTTTGAGATTGTCATATAAGAAGTGCTAAACAGCCAAGCTGTGCTTTGTAAGCTGACCTCATTTAAACAACCTGAAAGGCAAAGAAAATATCAGTACCTGTCTGAGATAAACTTTCTGGCCTTTTTCTTCACAAGACAGCTTTGAAAAGGAAGCTTAGGTTAACCACACTGGAGCGTTTAAAATACATAAATAATTATTTCCTAGTGCCCTCAGTTTTTACACTCGCCTTGCTGTTAGAAGGTCACTGGTGTTGGGAGGAGGGAAAAACCCCCACTGGTACCTGGATTTTTGGTTTTGCGTGCAGGGCAGCTCCGCAACAGCAGCCGCAGATGTCAGGGTGGCTGTTGTGTGCTGCCAGCCCCTGCGATGCTCGCTGCCTCCAGCAGCTCTTGGGCTGCACGGCCCGTGTGCTACGTCTTGCCGTGAAAGACAGCTCTGTGTCTGACCTCACGAGGGTCCTAACCCCAGCTGTGACAGCGAAACCCTGCGGTCACGAACGACTTGTAAATCACAACATTTCACATTTGTAGGCCTGAATTAGAACAAATTAATCCGAGGGACCTGCTCATCTGCGCTGCTTCTTGTAATCACCAGGAGCTTCTGGCACACACGGAAAGCCGCTCTGCGCTTCCCCAGCAGCATAACTTTCCAGGTAGTACTCTGGATTCTGCAGAATGAGTGATCTGAAACTTAAATCCATCAAGAACTGCTTCTGTAAAGCAAAGAACACTTTTTGGATCCACTGTGATACGGCAAAAACTGTCAAGCTGAAAAAATGATAGATTAACTTTGCAGACAGAAAACGTTGCAAATATTTTCAGTTCAGATTGCATTTTGAAAAAAATCGTCAAATGCCTGGTGTGGGCAGCCTGGCTCTCGAAGGTGAGTCATTTTCCTTGTGTCCTTTTTCCCAGTAAGCAATACTGCAATGGACTGATGACCCGTGCTTGGGAAAACTTGATGGTGGCGCAAGCTTGAAAAAACCCAAATCCAGCTCCTTCATTCCTCGCTGTCTATGTCCTCCTCTCTTTCCTAGGCTTCTCCTGTCTCTTGTCTCTTTTCAGCCATCTTCTCCGTCCCTGCTCCCAGCACCAGGACCGGCCTGTGTTGTGGCACGAGGCGCACAGAAGCTCTGCCTGCGCGTGGCTGCGGCCTGCACGTTGTCTCCATCACTGGAAGACAACAATAGTGAACATAGCTGGTAACTTTAGCTGAGCAACTTGTAGGGGTCAATGCTGGCTGGAGTAATGATGGAAACATTTTTAAGGGGCTGCTTTGCGGTCTCTGGGAATTCTTGGTAGAGGCTCCAGAGAAACAAGCAGAACCAGCTCCACTTCATCTCTGAGGCATCACAACAGACCCAGCCTCTGGCTCCCTCCCCCCCATAAAGCGGGAGCTCAGCACGCTCAATGCCGCGGCTTGTTACCAGCATTTTAACAAATGTCCTCTCTAAATGTGCCCTGTCACGATCCCTCTGCAGTAGAGAGGCTTGTGTTTGTAGAAATAAACAGAGGAGGAGACAATGCTGCTTGGCCAAGAGATGCATGTAAAATGTTCTTTCTGGAAATGTCTATACTTCCACTTGTTAATTATTTGAGAGCAGATGAATGTGGCACAGTGTTTTGGGAAAGGAAGAGAGATGGAACACCATGCTTAAATATATACGTATTTTTTAAATTCCTCTAACTCAGTCCAGCTTGCATCATTTAAAAAAATGGCATTTGTGTGGCCCTAGGGTTGAGTCTTTTCTGACAGAAACAAGGTAGCAGTAGCCTGAAGGCTTGGAGCTGGTCACCCCCAGTGTCCCTTGTAGCTTGTAACACAGGAGTCCCCTAAGTGAACACATGCTGGAGTCATCCCCCACTTCTCTCTTTCAGGAATGCCAACAAATAGATCTTAAAAACCCAAATCCGGAAGTTCCCTATTGCAAGTCTTTTGTACTAAGTATTTTGCATCCCCACCTTTTATTTCCGCTGCATGACATCCCAGCCCCTCCTGTGGCTGTGGTACCTCTTTACCTGTAAACACCCGCCCAGAGATTTTTGGATTTGTGCTTCTTGAGAGGCTCCTCTCCTGCCACTTGGTGGGACAGAAAGAAGAGGAAAGCAGTTTTCATTCTTCATCACAGGGTGCAGAGTCCTCCTGGGCTCTTCCTGCTCTGTCCCCTTCTGTGTGACAATGGTTGTGAGGGCTCATTTTTCCATCACCTGCCCCAAACCCCACCAAGAGCCCACAGGGCAAGTGGGGGAGATTTTGGGCTCTGCTGCTCTCCTCCCACCTTTCTGCTCAGCTGTGCTTCCCTCCGTCTGCTGGAGCATGGAAGGCAGCCAGCCAAAGCTGTCAGCCTGGGCTGGAAATAGCAAGGATGGGGAAAGTCATCAGGAGATTTCATGCTAAAATTTGAAGCAGAATATTTTACCGTGTTCAGTAGCAGCCCCAACAGAGATCAGGCCCTGATTGTAGCATTGCGTGAGCGTGTGTATTGTGTACGTGTGTGTATAAATATATATCCACCCACTGAATGAGACCCTGCTTATCCTCAAGAGTCCACTACGTACATGGACAAAGGTAGAAGAAAGGAAATATTATTTCCTATCTTCCAGATGGGGCATTGAATTTCGTGTCCTTATTGTGATTGTGAAAATGAGGTAATTGCACGCACATTGTCTGCTGTAGCATTGGTGACTGCACTTTTTGTGGTCAGTGTATTCAGGGACTGACAATGGTGAGCACAAAAATCTGGACGTAGCTGTTAAAAGAAAGAGTACCTCTTTAAAAAATGCAATTAAGATAAATAGTACAGTTTACTGGGGAGGTAGGAGGGGAAAGGAACATTGCTGACAGCTTCCTGGCAAAACACTTAAGACACCAGAATACAGACACCAAGCTGCCACACAGATAAACATTGCAAGGGCACTGGTGTAATGAAAAGAAGAATTTGGGTGGAACTGCGTGCTTCCAACTGCTTGAACAAAGAAACAAACAAAGGAAAAATTAACAATTTTAGTAGTAATTTAAATGGAAAGCTAACAAAACACAAGGCTTAGTGTCTCAAAAGTAAAATGAAACTAAGCATGATGTTGCAAAAGCATTTGCCAACTAACTGGGGCTGGGTGCTGAGGAGCAGTATTCTGTACCAGAGATAATAGGTTCCTGCATGTTTTCTTTCAGTCCTGTGTAATGTGTGCAAGCTGAGGATGTGCATGAACTGGTACATCTTCTTGATAATTTTGAAAACGTTTTGAATAGTAAGTACATTCCAATTATGAACTGTGACAATTAGGGAAAACGATTACTTGAACTTACTGGTAATCTTATAATTAATCTTGAACTACTATGATATGTATGTGTACTAGGGGTGTCTCTCTCAGAAGTCTACAGAGGAGCATCTCAGACGTTCTCCCTGATCCTTTCTCACTTGAGCATGTTAGAAAGGCAGGACTGATGACTGGTAGGTCACTGTCAGAGTTCTGTTCCTGATGGGCAATAACCCAGAAGGTCATCAGCAAAAAGATCCAAAACAGGGCCAGGCAATGAGTGGGTCACAGTAAACATTCAAGGATTTTATAATCAAAACTGCTGCACGTGTAAGTACGACATGTGGTGTTGCAACACTGTGAGTCTCTTACTGTAATGCACTTATCGGAATTAGTAAGGACTGGCTTAGTTAAAAGCTGTGCTTCGTAGGCTGACTATCAGTGTCATCAAGGTGTCAGCCAAAAATTCTGAAGCTGCACTAAGATCTGCTGTGGAAGAGACTCTAAATTATGTACAGCTTTTGGCCCTCTTTCAGGAAGGGGCTGGTTGTGAAGTACAGTACATGTAGTTAGGCTTTTTTTTATTTTTTAATGATTCATATTTTGGACCTTATTCCTGTTTGTCTTTCAACACCAAACAGAAATTGCTATTTAGGTCAAACTGCTGTTTTGGTACTAATAGAAGCAGACATAAGTTTCGTCTATGGATATCACAGCTCTGCGTTTTTCAGGGTGAAGTCCCCTCTTTTGGCTACTGCTGACATTTAGCTGTGGCGGTGTTACACCAGCTTTCCGTGCTACCTCTGCCACGTTACCTGTGTGCGTACAGCTGCGGGGCATAGCTGGGGAGCTGCCTTTCAGACGGAGCTGCTTTTTTGTTCGTGTGGTCTCTGACTACCGCGTCTTCTCCTGCCAGCTCCTGCTTTTGGTCCTCCTGCCGCTGCCTTCTCAGCTCTTCTCACCCCCTGGCATGATGGTGCCTCCTGGCCCGTCCCTGGCCGCTGCCAGCTCTGCTGTGTCCCACCTCTCTGCAGGGCTGTTTCCTAACCCCGACGCCCCGGGCTCTTGCTTACTGCTTCCCGATGAGTGCCAGCTTTGGAGAGGAGCCCCAGCTCATGCCTAGCAGAGGTTTTCAGCCTGTGTTCTGCTCCATGCCTCATCTCGGGTGCTGGCGTGCCTCCACCGTGCTGCACGCCGTGCTGCTTCCCTGGAACCAGTGCCTCGGAGGCACACGTGGGAACAGGAGACCTGCTAGCTCCAGTGCCAGGAGAAGTCTGGCACCAGCACAGAGGTTGCTACAGGTCACTCATCCCTTCCCATCAGGTAACCGAGTGAGTTGAAGCAGCTCTGTGCAACACGAAGTCTGCACAATTTAAGCACCTTCCCTTTATTAGAGCCGCCGTGGCCTGTCAGGTGGTGCTGAGCATGGAAACTGTTAGAAAAAGGGGGAGCGTGCTGGTTCGGAGCCTGCTGGCGTAACTCCATGCATGCAAGACTTCAGTGTATTTCCTTCAGTTCTTATCAGCTGAATATCTGACTCTCCACCTTTAACTCAGCACCAAGACTTCTGAAGAGGGATCTTTAAGCCTATTTGTGCACAGATACTCAGATCCTGAGCTACAGCCAAAGGTGTGGGCTAAGGGAGAAAGTACAAAAATGGCTTTAAGCTACCTTTGAAGTTCTGCCATATCTATATTATTTTGCTTGCTCCAATTAAAAATAATAATAAATAACACTTTAACTTGCAGAACGGTGAAATATGAGCCGGCTAGCAGCTATCCCAGGGTTTCTATTACCAGCTAAGGTCTAGAAGGCTGAAGCACCTCTTAAGGCTACTATTTTCTTCCTTCCCATCCTCCTCAGGCTCTCCTGCAGGTAACAGTAACTTTAAAATGACTTGTTTTGTTATTCAGTTCTGAGAGCGCTTTGCTCACAGGAACAGCACAACTGAGCACAGCATGAGAATTAGATTAGGGTTTACTTATGTAGATAGCAAGATGGTTTCTGTGAAATTTTCCAGTCCCTTTCGAATTGGTTCTCTTTTACAGTACATGTATAATGTACAGTCCAACACTGCATTCCTTTTTCTCTGAGCCAGTGTGGTCTGTCCTTCTTGGCTTTGTCTTTTGTTTTTGTATTTGGTTTTGTTTGGTGTTGCTGTTTTGGGTTTGTTTGTTTGGGTTTTTTTCTGGTCAACTATTTTCCCCGAACTTTGAACTCAGAACAGCTAATGCCCCCCTGAAACTCTCTGGTAACAGAAGGATGTTCTTACATGTTTTACTATTTTTTTCCTCTTACCACTCATCAGTTTGAGTTGATATTCATGCTCTGAATTAACAGAAGCTAGCTGCAGCACCCACATTTCATCATAACTATACATACGGTTTAGCTCTCACAAATGATGAGTTTTTATTTAGTAGCTAGAAGGAGGTATTTTACTGAGACAGAACTAGATCATTCAACCCAGAGCTACTGTCCTTTCAGTAATACGGATTTATGTTTTTTTACTGTCTTGTAACTACAGTGTTATGGTATCCAGACTTGGGATTATTCCTTTATCCCTCCTGCAAGTGGCAGCAAGGACATGAAAGGAGTGGAAAAGACACACAGCTGGCCAGAAACTAATTCCCCCTTCCGCATGTGGGCCCTAATGGTGGTGAGGGACGCTGGCAGGGCGGAGAGCAGACAAGCACCCTGTGTGTGTGGATGACATCCGTGCTCACAGCCCAGGTGAACTGGCTGAGCTATCTGGGAGTGGCCCATGGGAATGGGCAAACCTCCCTGCTGTGACCACAGCACAGGAGAAACAAGGCGGAAACTTCACAGCATTCCCAGGGCAGCAAGCGCTGATGGTGGTCTGGTGGGGAAAGCAGCAATATACTGCTGGGTGCCTCAGAAAGAAAAGGTAAAATCTACAACCCAAATGATAACCTGGGCCTTGGGATGAGCCCTGTTTAGTGCTGCACTATAGCTGAGCCCCTTCTATTGCTTTCAGCCCTGAAGGGCCCGACCCTCTGGTGCTGCAGCCACGGGGTTTGCTAAGTCAGGACCTTTCCCCATTGGCGAGTTTCTCACTTTGCTTCTTTCATGACCCAACCAGTTTTCTCTGCCTTGCAGAACCATCCCCCCTCTCCCAATCATGTTCCCGCTTTTACTCTTCCTACAATGTTTTTGGAAATGTATGCGGGCTGTCCCATCACCCCTTACTTCGCTAAGGGGAGCTGGAGTAGAAGGTCAACAGTCTGCGATCACTTTCTGCCCGAACCGGTTCGCCTGGGTGCTGGTTCCCAGCCAGCCTCCCTGTGAGGTGGGAGAGGGGCAAGGCATGAAGGAAAAGCCAGAGAAATCGGGAGCAGCAAGGCTTGTTCTGAAAGAATTAGGGAAAACTGCTCGGGGCAAGTGGGCTGGTGCGGGCTGTGGTTTCTGCGTCTGTCCGCGGAGCTGGGGTGATGCACAGCTGGTGGTCAGCCTTCCCTGCCTCCTCGGGGGCCTCCCTGTTCCCTGGGCAGTCTTAAGGCACTGGGCATGCAAGGCAGAGGAAGAGGTGGATTAGAGGGAAGAGGGACCAAGGAGCTGGTTGGCAGGAGGACGGCTCCGCCAGCAGAGGACTTTCTGGCAGCAGCTGATGTGGACACAGCAAGGGATGGCGGCCAGCACTCCTCCTTCTGCCAGGAACAGCCCTCTTTCAAGTTCTGTCCTTCCATTGCTAGGATCACTGGTCTTCACCTGCTACCTGTGTTTTCCACAAAAACTTGCTCTTTCCAGGCTGGCTGGCGAGAAGGCTCCTTCCCATCTCCGCTGTGCTCAGGCCCTGGTATGCAAAAGAGCTCTCCCTGAGAAGCCTAGGCTCAGCCTAACACTTTTAACCACCCCAAAGCCAGTGTTTTTTCAGAAGCTGTATTTGTGACCACGTATAAATTAGATACAGATTGCTTAATTTGCATTGGTGCCAGACAGAGATGCACAAAACTTGGCAGGTATGCCCAGACACAAGGGGGTGGGTGTTGCAAGAGGGTGGAGACAGGGCCCATGTTTGTGTTCCTGTGAGGATTGCTGCTGGCAGGGCAAAAGGGGTTTACTAGAACCCAAACAGTTTCAGATCAAAGCTGTGAAAGGGTTTTTAAATCCATCCCGCTCTCTGCCTGCACTGCACCAGCACTCTCTTATGCTTTGCTTTAAGCAAAAACTTTCACTGTGGTCAAATTATTACGCGTATGAAGAAGCTGCCAGCATGAGGCAGCTACAGACGGTTTTGGCACATCAGCTGAGTGTGACACATCGTGGTCGACTCTGTCAGGTTTAGCAGTGACGGTGACACGTTGCCTACTGCCCATCTCCTCCACCTCGCTGCCAGGGCCACTGCCCCGACACCAGCGGTGCCCAGGGCAGGGGCTGCTGCCCCGGTCCGCACCCACCCCAGCCCAGATGCAGCAGCAAAACCACCCTCGCCAGCATCTGCGCTCGATTCCCCTGCTGCTGGGACTGACAGCACTGGAGAGGGTTACAGCAGACACGGGGGAGCTAAAGTGCTGCAGGTTGCTGCTGTTCAACCCAGTAGAGCCCATCTGTCAGAGCCTTTAAAACGCATCAGTCCCAAGATGGAGGATTTCGTTACAAATCAAGCGGCTTTAGTTTGGTGCTATTTAGTAGCATTTGCTTATAGCGAACCGAAAATTTGGACAGGCACTCTCTCCCAAACCTAGCTAAGTGGTTTAATGCACTAACACAACCAGCTTGCTCCTCTTCACCAGGGAGCGGGACAGGATGGGCTCCACACCTCACCCTTTCCCCTTCACAGCCCAGTGTTTTGGCTTAAGCTGATAATAAAGGTGGGCTTGTGCTAGGACACCGAGCTGTAAATGAGGATGCCTCTCACAAAGGCCTGAATCCTGCTCTGCTACCTGGCAAAAGAGGCAGTAACTCGTCATGACTATGATATCTTAAACTTTTTTTGACAAAGATGACATTCAGAAGGGGAAATCCATCAGAGCTCTGCAGACCCTTTGCTCCTGAACTAGAGGATCTGTGTAGGGTTTGAGATGTCTTAAATTGTTCACGTTGTCTTCATGCCTTTAGCTGATTCATCTTGACTTTTCTAAGTGGAGAAATGGCAGAAATTTGCTAAAAAGCCAGTGGAAATTTTGCCTGTAGGCAAAGGCTAACTACGAGTAATTATTGTGAAGGCACCTGTTACCAAGTGAGGTTACTTACATCCTCTTTGTTTTCATCACTTCTCTCTGTTAAGCAGAAGGCACATCGGAAATTCTGCTCTCTGAGGATGACAGCAGATTGGGGATGTGGTTATCGGCCTCCACTTGCTACACCCTCAACACTCCCTCTCAGAGGCTGAGTGGGATGGCTAGAAAATATGGAGGATGTGGTTTCTGAATTCTGAATCATGACAGTTTTCCCCCAACACTCTTGTCTGTAGTAATTAAAAAATTCCAGCCTAGTAATTAGACTGTAGCTGCTCTCAGGCTCTGTGAGCCATGACATTAGCTTCTTAAATTTTGGGACTAACCAGAGTAATCAAATTATGGGGGTTTTTTTAATTAACAGTTCTACTAAACTGATACTCAATTGGAGGCCAAGCTAAGCAACAGCATTTTAGAAGTAATTCTGTTACTTCCACTCCTGATTTCATTTCTTCCTCAGGGAGCTGCAAGTCCCACACTAATTCTCTTTGTAAAACCTAGTATCAGAATCAGACACGGGCTGCACACTAGAAACAGACCATGTGAATGAAGATATTCAAGCAATTTGATCTTTACTGTTTCAACCCGCCTCAGAATGGAGGATGGGTTAGATGACCTTCAGAGATCCCTTCCAGCCCTATTTTTTCCGGTCTTCCTAAAATCTATGGGAATATGACAATCAAAAAGAGGCGGGTGCCTCTTGCTTCCAAAGATTTATTTCCAGCTGGTAAGCCAATTAACTGCATGTGTAGGAAAAAAAACCCAAACAAAACAACAACAAAAAAATCCAAACAAACAAACACAAAAACCAAACCCCAAACCACCAACAACAAAACACACAACAAAAAACCAAAGCAACCCACAAAAAACCTTAGGAGGCTTCCAGAACATTAAATATGTACCTCAGAATAGCTGAGCTCTATTTTAGACAGTAGAGATGTGATTAATATTTCTTCTCAGACCAGGCTAGAGCACTTGGAAGGGAACTTGCGGTAGCTGTCAGCTTTTGCCCTAGTCCTGCCTGGCCATGGGTTTCAGCCGGTACTTGGGTCCCTTCTCTCCTGTGCCTGGGTACCGCTGAGGGAATAAAGCAGCATACGATTAGCGCTGGTTCCTGCGGGACCCCAGAGGTGCCTTTCAGAGAGCCCTCAGCAGGCTTCAGTTCTGTCTGGTGACAGGATTATCTTGGTCCTTGATCCAGACCAAACAGATGTTGCCTTTGAGAACTTGTGCTCACAGCCTGGAGTTCTGCCGTGCCAAGCACTGACTCCAGTAGCACGTACAGGATCAGACATCGGTGTAGTCCCTGATCCCTAATGTAGTTTGACACCAAACTCCAATTCTTTCGTACATTCAAGCTTCTCTTGGTTTAGTTATGACCTCGTACAGTGTTTTACCAAGTTAAAGGCTAGCTGACACGTATTAACTGGTAGTTACTGTAACACCAAACTTTTTTCCTGGCTACTGCTCAGCTTGTCCCTGAAATTAACCTTCAGGCTTTCCTTCCCGCTGAAAGCTGAGCAATAGTAACATGCAACAATCTCAAATACCGTCACAGCACATCTTAAACTGCCTACACCTCACGGAAAAACCTGACAGATGCCAAATGCTGTACTTAGAAATGCTTTGGTTTAGGTATGTCATTCTCTTGTTTCCTTAATACGTTTCTATGAAAACAGGGTTACGGTTTAGAATTTAATCTTCTGTGTACTCCTGACTTCAGTCATAATCTCTGTCCACATCAAAATTAGCTGGGACATCATCTTCACAGTGCACACCAGATTGAAAATGATCTTTTCATCTTTTTTTTTTTTTTTCTGTAAATATCTAAAACCCAAGCAGAAAAATAATGAAAAGAACATACCTTCATTTCACTGATGTGTCATGCTCAAAGTTTTCTCATCCTTTTAAAATTATTCTTAGTGTAAATTGATTTTTTGGTATTGATTCTAGGAATACCGCCTGTAAGAAGTTATGTTTTGTACGATATATTAAGTAGTAAAAAGGATCTGGGTGCACGTATTTGTAAAAAAGAGAATAACTCTTTTATACAATCGCGCATAACCCTAGAAATTAAATCAGTCAAGAGGTATTTCTGGTTAAAATACTTCACTTGTTTTTCAATTCTATGTTGTCACTAGAAAAGATGATAAAACCCCTGCAGTTGTCTTTTCCAGTGCAGAACAGCATATACATTTGAAACTTACTGGGGTGAAAAACACTCCATGAATTCGCAGGAGTAGCTGAAAAGCTGAGTAACAAAACCGGTGAAAGATGCATTGTAACGACATACAGAATTAAAAAACTAGCGGCTTGTACCTGAAGTTACGTATTCACTATGGGAAAGTGAATTTAGATTCAATGTCAGAATGCTGTCACCTGCCCTAACTAAAACAGTGCCTTATGTTGGTCTGAAGGAGGTTATATCTGAGCTATTACAAAAAGAACCCCAAAACAAGCAAAACCGCTCTTTCCTTGGAGAGTTGCTCGTTGTTCCTTGCTTCGAAAGGACCCAGAAAGCAATGGATGTATATACATATACGGCAAATCAAAGACAAGCGGGTGATTGATGGGCTACCTGACCTTTCCCAGGGAATGGCAGCCGGGAGGGCTGCAGAGGGCTGCGGGGAAGGAGCGCTGCGCCGCTCCACAGGGCAAGAGCTGCTTTTATGCGTCTTTCCAGAGTAATTTCTGAACCACATATTCTCCAGTCTTCTATGAGTTGTCTGCTAACGCTTAAGGGTTCACCTACATGCCGGTTTTGGGATTAATGTAACTGCAAATCAGTTCAGAAAGAGCAGCCACACAGGTACAAGCTACAGTGATAGACGCACCACTGCTTTAGTGTAACTGCATCCACTCTAGCAGGGCGTGAAGTATTTTTAATATTTGTAAGTTAAAAACATTACCAAAATATGTTTAAATCACCCCTGAGAGCAAATATAACAGATGAATAAGCTATATTGCAAGAGCTGGTTGAAATACTTTTGTGTTAATAGTCCTAGTGTTGGTACTTCAGAATAATCCTCATTATAACTTTAAAACGATTTGGTAAATATTTCAATTTATTTTAGTTGTGTGGCTGCTTAACAATAATTCAATCTGAATCTTACAAAATGCGTTTATCTAAAACGATTTCTTAGAAACCTTAGCTTCCCATCAACTGCTTTAGCCCCCTCGGTTATCGCAGGTCGGGACTCGTTTGCCTCACCAGGCTAAAGAGAACAATTTAGATCATTTCACTTGAGGTCTCGGTTAGCACTTTTTGCGGCCATGAAATTCTCTAAGAATTAAAGGGTGACAGAAAAGTCCCGCAAATCACATTTTTAAAAGCATTTTCCAAAACTGACTATGTTAGTAGACTTTATTGTCACCAGAAAGCCTCTGTTAATCTTACAAAGCATCTGCAATGAATAATCTCCCCCTCCCCCATTCTTATTTGCTGCCAGAAACAGCTTATAAATGCTCACTTGAAAACTCTGCCAAATTTTGCTTTTAGGCACACTGTTGTAAATAGAGAACATTTCTACCGGTTTTGGTAGAATTACTGCAGATTCACGTGGATGCAGGCGAAAGCCAAATTTTGCCTGAGTCTTTCCTCATCGGCTGCCAGGCGGTGCCCTGGGCAGCACCAGAACTGCTGCCTCTGGTGTCGGTGGAAGGCAAATGCTCGGGCCGAGCCTACCCGTCGTTTGACAAATTGTTATAAACAGGTTTGAACAAAAAATTCTTTATAAACCAAACTGGTCAGCAGGCCGCAGGCTCTATTCTCCTGATGCATTTTACAGGAAATAATATCAAGTTAGCTATTATGAAACTACCCCCTCCTCACACACACGTAATTGCTTCCAGCTTGCTGATTATTACCCTTTCCTTAACTGATAGAGTGAGAAGAGAAATAAAAATATCTCCATACAGTGGGCCAAATCCTCATCTGGTATAAATCGACATTGTTCCATCAAAGTCAATAAAACCATGTTGATTTACACCAGTTGAAGAGCTGGTGCTGGGTGCACTATAATTTTTTTACTTGCTTTTAAAAATAAAACCTTATGTGATTGTGTAACCAACATTGCAACAGAAACCAGCATTTTCTTTTGTGAAGTCAAACATGTGCCCTCCCTTTGACTTTCAAACATTTTCACTTAGATAGTCCTTCTATAGCTTTTATTTCCTCACCTGGCAGAATGCTCCCACCACCCTTTTTACTGTGCCAGTGTCATGAGCAAGATACAGACTGGGCTGAATGATGGTCAGACACAAAATAATAATTCTGTGGAGTAATGAGGGTAATGAGCGAAATGCTACCACTACTCTTTCACACAAAAGAGGGAGAAAGGCTAAGCAAAGCAAGAGATAAGACAATGATTTCTCTGCTGACGTTCTCTCTGATCTCCACAGTACTTTCCAGTTAGCTAACAAGTATTGACAGCACCAAGTAATTGGTAATTCCTACCCAGGAATGACAGTACAGTAAACTACTATTATAGACTGCGTTTCTTAAAAAATCTTAAAAATACTATGATTGGAGTTATCGCAAGGTTTACTAAAGCTGATAGAAGCTATGTGCTCTGCCTGGACAAACTCACATTTCTAAAGTCTTTCTTCAGTCTTCACTAAGGGCTGTCAAACATGGTGAATTTTTTGGGAATACTCTTTGTCTCTTGTTCTGATCAAGAGCACAGAGAGATGTTCCACAGCAAATCTTTTACATGCATTTCAGAGGTTCTAGGTATTTCAGTGTGGTACATTGTCAAAGAAAGCTCTGGTCTGTCCCAAAACCTTTTTTTTTTTTGACCAGTTGTTTTGATAGATATGTGTATTCAGAAATTCATGATAATTTCAATAGCATTCTGAAAAATCCAAACAATTTTACTGTTAATGCTGACATAGTTTTTTACTGGTTCAGAAAAGACTTTTAAGAAAATTTTTATTTATTAATTCTTGATATTTAGCAGCTCATAATAGCATGCTGGCAGTTTTATTAAAGCTAATGGTGATATTTGCAGGATCATAGCCTTTAATTTCCAATAGCCTTTTTGAATACTGTAGCAGACTAAGGTGTAATAAAAATTGCAATAGCACACATTTCCAAATGATTTTGTGCAAAATCTGGGCAAGATTAATCTCACTTTAAAATACGTATTCCGTTGCCTTGAATAACATCTTGAACATCATTCTGTGATGTCTGGAATTCAGTTGCAAAGACTGAATCAGAATTCAGTCTCTTTATTAATATAACTTTTTTTTTAATTCATAGGCCAATCTGAAATGCATTCAGAAACTACTAGAAAACTTTTTATAGTGAGACTTCAAAATTTCCTTATCATATTTGGTATGTACCACTGCACTACTTATTTTGATTCGGAAAAGGTTGCTTATCTCTATTAAACTGTGAACCCTTTCATTTTGGGATCCTGCTTTTACTGTAGCCATCATTTTGGATTGCAGCCTTTATTTTGTAACAAGGGTTTGCCACCTGGTTGAATGAATGACTGAGATATTGATGCAGAGAAATCCAATTCCGATCCTTCATTACCATGGCAAGGTATGACTTGAAAACACGATCTAGACCCTGGAGAAAACAGAGGTTTTCCAAGCACCCTATAAGCAGATGTTTATAGGCAGGCACTCTCCGGATCTGAGCAGAGGAAATTAGAATAAAAGAGACGCAAATTGGCAAAGACTTTCAATTCAGTCAGGATTGAAAGAGCAGCCCTGTCTGTAAAGAAAGGTGATGGCAGATCTTGCCAAACAGTTCTGTCACAGGTAAGGTAGGACAGCCTTGCGTAACATGGGCAAGAAGTGTCAAGTCCTGCTGGGGACCAACAAAAGTTATTTGAGAAGTCAGGTCCTGTCCTCCCTGGTAGCGATGGGGACAAAGAAGCACTAAGAAAATAAAAAAGGGTTTTACTTAGCTAGAAAGTGCAGTCCTCCACAGGGCTGCAGTTCAGGCCTGCTAACGCTCAGGAGGAGCAAATCTAACCAGCTCCAACCCAAGGTTCCTTCCTCTGAGCATAAGTCATGTAAGAAATAGGTGCAGAAGACTTAAGTAACGTCTCAGACATGCTTTTCTTTTTATCTACAGCAAAACTTTTATGCTATTCCAAAGCATGGCAACAAAGATTGAAAAAAAGCACAGCACTGCTTTGCCGTAAGCATGCAGAAGCTTTGTGGCATCTTTAAGCTGAATTCTTGGCTTTGGATACTAGAGAAACCTGAAAGTGTACGAGATGTGAAGTCAAAACAGCTTGTTACCCAACTTGCTTTCTTCCACAGAGTATTGAAATATTAAGAACACAGGCAAATAACGCTTGGATACAATTCCCTTTGTTTGTGTGGAGTTGCATTTGTTTGTCTGAAGCCAAACTGGGTGGATAATTTTGCATTCTTTATCTTAGTGGTGAAGTGTGTGGTTCTGAAATTTGAATAAGATAAGATCACAAACAAGTAAAAACATGTGTAGGCTGAAAAATCAATATGTTTCAAAGTAACAGTTGAGAAACAAATTATTCCTGTACTAATACGCTGAAAACTAGTTTTAGGGACTCTGCTAGGACTGTTAGTATTACTAACAGCTAAAGCAGTATTGTAAGGAATCTGAGCTGCCTTCATAGTTAGATGTTAATCATGCCACCACCTAGAAATAAAGTACTCAAAAGGCTGATAATGGTAAACTGCAACATTACCGATTTTTGTAAGCTTCTCAGTCTTTGCATAATAATTAGATCTTAACAACTGTAGTCCTCTTTAATCACACGTGTTGAGGTCTGCTCTTTCCATTTACCCTGAAGTTTTCTAATGTTTTAGTTGAATTTCTCAGAATAGCTACCCTCTTGCTAAGATGTTCTTATTTTTCAGTTCAGGACTCACGTCATTGTCACTGAAGAGTGGCAGAATTCCTGCTAACTTAATCACATTCAGACCTGTACCATGCCTAACATCAGAAATCCATTAATAACTGGCTTATACCAACCAAAGTCTGTTCTGTCGGTGATGACACATCTTTAAAATAGTTTCCTCTGAATGAAATCTACATTTCTGTACTGAATTATTACTTGCTGGGAGTCATTCTTTTGGTAACTCTTACACTTTGCTGAAACAAAACACTCATTGCCCTTGAGAAACACCTGAATAAGCCGTGCTTAATACGATACAACTCAAGAATAATTAAAGACAATAATAGAAAACTGTAGGCTAGCAGCAATATAAAGATTTCCTTTGCCAACAGAATCTGAGTTTTCTCCTTTCATCCCTGTCTTCACTTAGGGTATTTAGGAATGGTGTAGGACTTGACCACTTGACTTTTCAGAAATAATCCTCAGAATCCCCAGTCTCTGTGTCTGGTACATAATTCACGAGGACGGAATGATAGAACAGAACAAAGTATCTCATGTTTGTATTTCTATCTTTATGCTTAAGCCTCCCCAGTGCTAGCTTTGTCTGCAAGCAAGCCATATATGTACTATAGACATCTGTGTATTTATAGTACAGAATTCCCCAAATTCTTATCACCTCAGCAGACGATTGAATTTTTTAAAAGCTACACATGCAATAGCAGTGTCATCCTCTCTGCAGGTATTTGTTTGGTCGACTGCGCTCTTCAGAGAAATGCTGTGTTGACAGGGAAAGGGGCAGGTTGTTGAGTTATGAGGCTGTGGAACTATTATGGTAGGCAAGACTCGGCTGCTACAAGTAGAGCTGTAAACCAAGATGGGTGTCAGGTCAGTCCTTCAACAAAGCCAGAGTGACTCAAGCAGTGTGTTGAGCCATACCACGTGGAGACTTATCTGCTTAGTTCTACATAAAAGTATTAAAATCAAACCAAAACAAACCAAAACAAAAACCGAAAAAACACTCAGAAATCAGCAGAACTACGTCTTCCCAGTGAGGATCCTACTAACATTGATTAAGATGGAGTTTGGACTTGAGGCCTCAACTGAGAATATTTGAGAAGTTCCCAAACCCATTTCTTCGGTTGTTATGAGACAGGGGGAAGTGCTGAATAAGGCAGCTATGTAACATACAAAAGGAAAATCCTCACACATGATGTTAAATGGCGGAGGAAAAAGAAATAATTAATTACCTACTTTTTTACCTATTAAGCAACGACCGTAAATATCTACACGGCCCTTGAGTTCTAACTTTATTTTCTTGCAAGTTATTAAACAGCTGTGAAATCACTTGCTACTCACCAATTACAGCATAACTTTGAATAATCAATAGCCACAGCCATTCTAGAAGAAGAAAAGCAAGCTGGCAGCTGAGCACGTGTGTTAAAAGGGATGTTTATGACTGGATGATGAAGAGCAGCAGTTGGAAGGGGTCAGGGCTGGCAGCAAAGGTAAGACCAGAGACAGTAAATGGGACTGGGGCATACAGGACAGAAATGTCTCATTTGAAAGAAAGAAACAACTCTTGTAGTAGTGCTAGAAGCCTGAGACATGTAGTGTGAGAAGCCACTGCCATTTCCAAGGGCGTGTGGCTTTCCAGCCTAGAGAAGCCTGAATTAAGCATAAAATCCGGTCAAATTTGGCATTTTTTCTTAGAATGTGGTCTGGTCCTGTTCTAGGAAAACTTATGGTGTTGTAAATTGATCCTGTCACTTACAGGTCAATAATTCCTAACTTGGTCTTTCCAGTGCGTTGCCAACTGTTAGCTCCACATTGGGGATCCATCCTTCTGGAGCAGCGGCAGCTTGTTTAGATCCCAGAACTGGTATCCCAGCCCTTCTGAGTTCCTTCTTGCTCCTGGAACCCAAGCCAGGGTGTGCTGTAGCCATCGCCCTGTTTGCTGGGGCAGCAATCCACAGCCATGTGCCCTGGGGGATGAGAATGCGCTCCTGGGGAGAGGCTGCGTGGTGGAGGTGGGAGGAGGTACCATCCTCTGAAAGGGAGTCAGCACTTGGAAGAGCAGGAACGCCACTCCACGGGCCCCTTGCCCAAACCATTCAAAGGTTAATCCTGTTGTAACAAGTCAATTTCCTACCCCATGGTAACACCATTCAGCATGTGCCATCGATACCTGTGCTGGAGTTTTAAACGTAATCCATTGAAGTCCCTCATGCGTTATACTCCCAGTTTTATGGCTAAAAACCCCACCGAAGAGCTGTATTCAGAATGAAAATCAAAATACAACATGGCATTAACAAAATCCAAACAGAATTCATACAGTAATACAGACGTGGTCTTTATTTTTGCTGCGAAGTTTAATGCGGACCTAGCTTGAAACATACCAGGATATGCATTACTTGTTATGAATAAGAAAACCAGTTATGACAGAGTACCCTGTGGCATCTGCCATTACAAGTTACTTAAAAGCACTCTTAAGTACTATAAATATCCCAAGGAGTTGTGACTTCTTTCTGCCCTGAAAACATTTTATAACATCAGAGCAAACTAACTTTTGCTGTACGCTACTGCTGTAAAACTGGATATGACAGGCTGGTGCTGAGCTGTGTTTCTGATTGATAAGGGTGCACTTCAAGTAATACTAGCAATTTATCTTTTCTAATGATCTAAATTATTCTAGAAGTAGAAATTCTAGGAAACAACATGTTCAAAGATATATATACACACACATAACCAACCAAACAAAAAACAACAAAAAAGTTGAAAAGGGCAACATTGATAGAAATGTTATAAATCTAATATTTTTTAAATCAGGCAGTGAAAAGCAAGGTGAAATTTACCTTGTACAGATAACAGATACCACTTTCCTTGCAGAGTGTGAGAATAGGGAGTCAGCTGAATCCTTTAGTGCATAATCTTTTTCTTATCTTTTCATGAGACGAAGTTCATGTGAAGTGATAAGATGATGAAGCAAATTAAGAGAAGACGACTGCTGAAATTGTGAAAAGAGTACTTTCAAACAGGTACCTATGCTGCCTTTTACTTTCTTTGGCTATCATGTTTTCATTGCTGTCACTGCCTGACCTTCCAAAATACAGTGCTGATGAAAATCCTTCTTTGAAACAGGGTTTCATGCACCTACAGAAACAGAGGACAGGACGTGATAATCATTCATGCCAGTGAAGCAGATTTAAACCGTCTGAAATCAGCATCTTTCTCAGGTGTCCTTGTTCTGTTCCCCTCTCCGTCAGACCTGGGAAGAGACTAGCCCATGTTTGGAGAAGCTTAGCTCTCGCTTCATTTTGCTAAGTGAGCCCTGCAAGTTTATGGTGTCGCTAGATAAGGTTTTTTAATGTATTACCTACTACACTTTAAATGACTATGAACCTATCTCTGCACTGTTTAGCTGCTTACAGTACTGGCAACCAAATTAGTTTAGTTTGAGGGTGTGAAGTCCTCTTTTCCTCATAACTGGCATCACCTATCTCTTAGATGCACATTGAGTGTTCCTCCCACTAGATATCTGATTGTCATAAAAGGGGAAAATAACATTTTCTTCCTGGCTTTAGAAGTTATTATTGGAGTCTTTGAATTAGGAGGAGGACAAAGGGGTAGTACCAGCTCTAGCCCTTCCTCTAAAGTCTTTGTAAATAAACAGACAGTAAGAAATTTCTTTTTCCCAAACCCTGTGCTTGCCCCTCAGGCCCATTCAGTGCCCCAAAGGGCTCTTTCTCTCTTTTCTTTCTTCTTCCTTCTCACACAGTGTTTCACCCACTCAGCCACAGGATTTGTAGCTAGTTGTAAAAGGGCAAAGGTTTTACATGACTCTAGGCAACAGGAACACAAAAACAAAATTTCCATCCCCTTGCTCTAGGCAACTGCTAGACAGAGGGTTGGGTTTTTGTTCTGTTTTTTTTTGCGTGTGTGCATGTTGTTTTTGTTTTTGTTTTTGTTTTGTTTTGTTTTCTCCTGGAGGCAATGCCTTTGCTCTTAATTCATTCATATCAACCTGGGAAAATCACAGGTACTGCCTGGACTACTTCTTGCTCAGGTGTTCAGATTCAACCCATTGCTTTGGATTGCTGCTACTTAAATGTTTCCAGAGTTATCACTGCACAAAGACACATCTCGGCACACTCTCCAGTTGTCCTGAGAGAAAAGCCAGTAGAGCAGCTAGCTGTGTAAATCAAGTACATGACTGTCAACAGATTGAAGCCTTTTGATGTTGATTATTAACAGTTTTCAACATTGTAAAATGTTGACTCTTTTTTATTACTCCACAGATTCTCATTACTTCCTCTCCAGACAGAACCCTCAGAGTGTGTTTGTATAAAACAAGCAACAGGAGCACTGAAATGATACCTGGTCTGATTCACTAGAGACCAAGGAAAAGCAAACATGCCCAAATCCCATCAGTTGACGTTTAAAAAAAAAAAAAAAAAAAAAAAAAGCTTATTAATGTTGATTCTATCCTATCTCCAAATATGAGATTTGGTTTTTGGGGGCTGGTCTTGTTGTTTAAAGGATTAATCAGCTGCTCCCAGCCCAGAGGGAGTGTTCCCAAGGCCGAGAGGCACTTTGGAGTGGGTACGCGCTGCCTGTGCCATTTGCTTCTTTGCCCGTGTTCTGGGAGCCTGAGTTCAGAAGCAGGGAAGCGTGGGCTGCCTCAGCGGGTCTGTGCCCTGCAGAGCTGTTCCTGGAGAAGTGAAAATAGTTATGGCCGGGGCAGTTAAGCTGGCTCTGGACCTGTTTCGAACTGTTGGAGTAGTGCCCAGGATCTGGCTCAACTGATAGATTTTGTTTCCAAGCTGTATAAGAGCAAGTAACCTGCAAGACTTCACTATTTTTTAGTACAATGGCTAAATTCAGATAGGACTATTTAAATAGCAACTACAATAGGAACCATGTAAGCATTTTTCACTTTACCTTAACCACCCTTCCAGGTACTGCATCCTTGCTTGCAGGCCTCTGGGTTCTGATCTTACAGCTGCTCGAGTGTTTTGACATACTAAACACCACTGAATCTTTAAAGATCCTGCCCACAAGGTGTTTCTGTGTGTGTGTATTCACTTACTCCTTCAGAAAAACTGCAGATCATGTTCATCCATATTATTTTTATTAGGAAAAAAAACCAGATTTCATGACGAACTAAAGAAAAATTTTAGTATGATTGAACTTATGGGAGTAGCATTCCCTCCTTCTGGATAATTTTTCATTGTATTTCTCAGTCTAACTTAACTTCTTTACAAGTTCAGGCACACTAATGAGCTTTTCCTCTCACTGACCTTTTGCAAAGGCTTTGGAACATACTTGTATGGGGAAAATACTTATGTCTTGAAATACATGATGGTCACTATCTCAAAGGAATTAATAAATTACATTTAAGTGTAAAGAAAAGAGTATGTAAGTCTGCTGATAGGGCTGGAATTTTAGTTTTACTAATACTATAGGGAGGAAAGCATATTATATCACATATTTCAGATACTTCAAGGCAAATCTCCCTTTGGTGGGACATGCATATACTTACACCAGTCATCTGATACAGAATTAGGCAGAGTTCCTATACAGGCAATCTCCAGACAAAAGGAACTTAATTCCAAATAATGCTAAAACTAGCCTATGCACAAAGCCTGCACTGGCCCATCTAGATAACTTTTTACGCCCACTTAACAAAATACTTTTAGAACCTGGTGTTCATGTGCTAATATAACATTTACACCTTGTTTCTCAGTGTGTCCACCTGACAGTTCCCACCACAGCAGCTAAACTGATGCCAAAATAACTCTAGTTAAACTAGTTCATGATCTGGTCTGCATGCAAAACTGACAACACATCTAAGAGTAGGATTTAGGAGTAGACTGTGGTAAAAAAAAAAAGAAGAGTCAGGAAATTTCCCTCCTGCATTCTCTTAACACTGTGAAACTGGAACAATTTACAGGGGCTTTTATTCCTCCCTCAATCCTTATTAATTGATAGTTTATAAAATAAAGAGATAGAAGGGACAGACTTAATTTCATAAAGAAGGATGGTCACATGCACAAGGTCTATACAACATGGAAGTAGGAAAGACTAGTTATATAGATTAATTCTGGTTTAACTGAAGAAACAAAGTCCAAATTATTCCCAGCAGCATTTTGTTGTTCGACCCCCACTGGAACTGGTTGCATTTTATGACTCTCAGCAGAAGGACCACTTAATTTCTGAGAGGTTTTACGTGCGTCGTGCACCAATGCCGAGCGCTGGGTGTGATCCAGCTGCTGTATGAGGAACAGGGCGGCTCATGGGCGCTGCTCCTTCACCACCGACTGACCCAACCCGGTGCCTGTGACACACGTTTCAGAGCCAAAAGACACTTCCCACACAATTTCGGCAAAGGTCTAAAAGGTGGAGCGGGCAGTGGGCCTCCCTTGGGCGGGTGATCCACTTCACGGTGGGCGACCGGTGCACGACTGTTGTGCTGCCGAGGCTCCTGACCCACCACATGGAGACACGTGGAGGGGGTCGAGGCAATGGACCTTGTGGCCTTTCCACGGCAGCCACAACCCTGAGCGTTCCTCCTCGGGCAGCCCAGGGGGGAGCGGTGACTCAGCCTCCTGTGCACCCTCTGGAAGGTGGGTCAGACAGACCACGAGGGCTGTCCCCAGAACGCCTCCTCCCGCCTGCGCTCGCCTGCTCAGGTTAAGCTTTAACCAGCCGCCTTATCTATAGGCGGGTGTGTGGATGCTCGGCCCGCGACGAGGCCGCCCCTGGCCAGCGGTTTGTGGGACAGACCCCGTCCACACACACACACTGCGCTGGCGGCTTGAGGGACTGGAGGTCCCTCGGTGGATGGACGTCCCTGTCCCGCACCAATGCAGAACCGCTCATGGGTCAGGCAGGCGTGAAGCAGCAAGGAGGGACACAAAACCAGCCAGACGTCCAGCCCGGCCTTGGGACACCAGGAGCCACCTGTGGGAGCTCCTTCCATTGCACAGGCACCGCGGCAGTGCCTTGGCTGTTAAAAACCAGCCAGTGTAGAAGTGGCTTCGGCCTCTTCCGCACTCACCTGAAAACATGTGGATCCCAGAAGTGCTTTTGTGCCAGACTTCACAGCGCCAAATCCTGTCCAGATCCCACTGACAGGCCAGCCCAGTGCCCGCTGGGGTGGCAGCGTCGGCCCAACGCCGAGATACAAACTGATGGCAGCGAATAAAACTTCTCTGGCAGCATCTACTCATCAACACAGTAGGACTGAGCTTTGCCAGGCAGAAGAGCATTGCTTTCGTTCGCTCCTGCAAAGCCGTTTGGAAAGTCACAAATTCTTGCAACCAGGTTTTATCTGACTATTAAGAAGAATTTGTATCCGCTGGTCTCAAAGATGGGCTGTAGTCACAGCCTGTTGTGGAAGTCATCGAGAATCCACACGTCGGCACAGACCCGAGCTGTGTTTCCTGGCACACCTTTCTCTTTCCTCCTCACGACTTTTACAACAAATCACCCTCCTGCCAGGAGATTCCTTCGGATTGTGTGAATGAGGTATTATTTGTGCGGGGGAGGTGGGGGGAAGTGTTTTATTTCAACTTATGTCAGCTCTTAAACATTTTTATCCAAGCATGTGCGCATCCAATATGCACAAGTATTAGATAATGCTGAGGTTGTAACTCATTTTGCTGCTAAGCTCTCAGTTGCACAACAGACAAGAAATGGAGAATTGAGGTCATGCACATGCCTTGCATGGTTAAAAACCTATCTATGAAGCAGGAAATTCTCTCGCTGAACTTTAGTTTTGTCACAGAGGCACAACACACCCACTCACAGACATAAGAACACAAAAATCAAGGTAATTCAGGGCAGCGATGGGAAGGCATGGTCATTCTTAAACCTGATGTGGCCTTTTAAAACTTTCTGCTTGGTACTGATTTTAGTGGAGATAATTATTGAGATAAGGTATAAAAGAATCACCTTGCACATTTTCTCCTTTTTCTTATTAGTAGCTACATTTCTGTCACTGGACCTCAGATGAGTCTGTGGTACTGAGCGTAACTGAAAGCTTTTTTTAAAGGAGGGGTCTAACCCGTTGCATCCATTAGGGACTAGGCAGAGCTGTAGGTGACCTTTTGTTTTGCCCTAAAGAAGGCATGCAGTTAAAAGTAACTTTCTGATCTCTCAGGAACAACAGGATGGTTGGTAAGCTTTTTAACTGTTACTGCCTCTGCACCTCTGGATTTACATACATTTTTTATGACATTCTCTAATTATGATAACTAGGGTGCAAACTTTAAAAAAAAGAAAAAAAAATAGCCTATTTATACCAATTCAACCCTTAGCATGGGTACATTTAGAGATGCATAACCATAAATTGTACCACTAGAAGGTGTCCCTACAAAACGATGAACTATGTGGATATAAACATTTTTACAACGTTGTATCTCTGTCCACACTGTGGGGTTATACTGAATGAGGTCTCAGGTACTACTACAATTTCCATGTGTGAAAGTGGTCTTACGATTGTAAAGTCTTGCTTTTGCTTTTTGTTTAGGAACTTCTTGGATGACTGGATATTACAACTGAAATAATTTTCAGTTCTTGATTCACAAGTTCCTGAATCTTTAACAATTTCATTCTATCAGTTGTTGCATTAAATTGGTACTGGTAACAAAAAGCTTTACATTTTCTTCCTTGCTATGAATGCTTAGCAACTGTATGGTAACAATCCCACAACTTTCCAGCTGTCCTGTGTCTTCCAAAGCCAGCAAGACCAAAGTGCGCACTGGATTTACCACCTTTTGTTTTTCCTTTCGTTCTGCTCTACGTGCGTACTTTATAGAGACCAAACACATTTACGAGTGCCTGACTTTTAAGAAATGTAGAAATTCTGTCAGTGTCTCACTTTCTCTTGAGTGTGAGGCCCCAACATGGGCATCATGGGACAGTGGTGTCCACCTAATACATGTCTGTCAGGACAGGATCTGTGGGAGAAGAATGATCATGTAGGCTGTGCCTCAGGAGCTCTCCTTTCGGAGAATCTCCCTTGAGTATGGTGTTCCCCTAAGGAATATATTCTGTGCCGTTGATGTAGTATGGTGGGCTTCCCTGCAGCTTTAGGATTCAGGACACCAGACTTGCATCACTCTGCCAGCACTCTGTTAATCCAAGCAGTTATGGAAAAGCAGTGTCTTGCAAAAGCAAGAAATCAAAACAGCAGCTTATTTTCTACCCAGGGCAAGCAACTGCTTTATTCCATCCCTCGTCTACCTGGGCTGAAGTGGTGGCCAGGGTCTATGGAGGTGCAAGAGCATCGTGGTGAGGCTGTTCCACCTGCACACACCACGATTCACCCGTGTGTTGTCAAGTGGGGAGACATCCAGAGTTCCCGTCGAGCCAGCTACAGGCTTCTTCAACTCTGCTTTTATTTAGCATCTGCCATTGGAACAGTGTCTAGATAGTTAATCACTTTGCTCATCCTTCCTAAAGCCCTCATGAGAGGTGAGTAGCAGGACAGAAGAAAATAAGGTGGGGCCAAAGGAGTTTCATGAAATGAATAAGTCAGAATACTAGTTACAGTCATGAGTCACCACATTTTTTGAACGAATGGCTCTATGAAAATCTAGCATGGTCTGCATTTGAGCAAAATTATATGTTTCAGATTGGCTCATCACTGTAATCTTTGACTAAATGACCCAGATCAGCTACTGGGCCAACTTCTCTTCATGTGCTTCTCAACAGAAACTGCACTGCAAGGGATCTCTTTCAATATGCAAGCAGGTTTGTCTAATCTCAGTATTACTGAAAAAAAAATGTTGGGGCTGTATAGTCATATAACAAAATCATAAAATTAACATCCTTGAAATTATTGGTTCTACTCATGAACTGGACAGAGGGGTATTCAACAGAAGTAATTCAAATAAGATGAATGTAACCTTCGTAAATGATAAGTTAATATTATGTGGTTTGAGAGCTCTCAATCTTACATTTGACTGCATAAAGAATATCTGACTGATTCAGATCCAGGTTTCAAGCAGGCTGATGCAGGATATTTAAATCTATTGTAAAATGCCATACATCACTCCAGGAGTAACAACATGCATATATAGCAAAAGGTAGCAAATTCACCCATCGGTCATTCAAAACCATTCATTGCTCATAATTCATTCTAAATATTGGTTAGCAAAGAGAAATTCAGCATATTTTAGTGTCAGAAAATTACAGTAGTGTCAATACTCTGTATCCTGTGCTCTACAACTAAGAAAAAATGAAGTCCAAATCCTCCCAGAATTTAAGCTAGTTTCTGAGATACTATTAGGAAATGAATAGTAGTTTTGCAACAACATTTTATCATTTTGTAATAAGGGTAGAGGCCAATCATACATGGTCATCGCTGCAAAGCAGATGAAGTCAGAGTTCCTCCCCACCAGCATAAGGTTATCAGCTTAAATACCTTTAATAGCCTTTTCTGAGAGGGGAGAAAAATAAGATATGATTAAAGTAAACTTTAAAGGAACATAACTCTTCATTTCTGGACTTGCATGGAAATTGAACATTCAATATCCATTAAAAGCAGTGAGAACTGTATGTCTAAATCCTGTTAAACTGTGAAAAAAAAAAATGAAGAAGATTAAATGCCTGTCTGTAGAATAACTCTGATGATATAAGAAGCTTCTTGGTGCTCCCCGAGGGCTTTGTGAGGGATGAGCCCTGCTGTACTGGGTGTTATTTAACCTTAGCAACAGGCGAAGCAGACTCTGGCCATGACTTACTGCCCTTTATGAGAGCAACAGACCCAAAGATCCTGCCTACATTTGCAACTGTGGAATGCCTGGGTTAAGACTATTAAGAAACTACCAAAAAATACGACTATATCAGAAAGTCACCAAGCACGAGAATTCTTTACCTTTACTTGTGGCCCATGTGAAGGCATCGAGCAGCTGCAGAATAAGGAACCTCCTATCCTTGTGATTACAGAGCTGCTTTAAAAGCATGTTGAAATACAACTGAGCCAGAATGAAAGAAAAATGAAACGTGTTGTGAAAAATCATCTGTGTATCTCTTCCTTTTTTCTTTCGACTGAAGTATGTTATTTATAAGTGAGTATGTTATTAAAAACTGAGCATAGCGCTTTACAGCCAGTAAAAGACAATAGACCAAATGTTACTGTTACCCACAGCTGGAGTGGATTGATAAAACCAGCACATTGTCTTTGCTCACATAGTTTAAAGTCTAAATAAAGATATGTGATCAAAAGAGTAAGTTGGCTCAGCAAGGTGGCAGAGAAAGGGCAAAAGGTGAAAAAAAGCTATAATGGTAAGTTACAAAATGCATAAGCAAATAAATAAGGCGTTTTTGCTGGGTGCCGTAAGCTTTAAAAAAAGTCATCTATGCATTGTTTGCATTACGGAAATGAAGGATTTTCAAAACAGCGTTCGGAAAGAAAAAGGATTATACAATCCCCCAAAAATCTACTCAGTGCATTAAACTGAGTCAATAGTCACATACGTGTTGTCCTTCTCCTTCCTTACATGCTCCAGTCAACTGAGAAAAAGGTCATTTGGCTGAACAACTCACTAGCAACTTACCATTTACACAAATAAGTGCATTTCTCACAGTTGAGAACCTAACATGCCACTCAAAGTCCAAGGAAGCTCTTTTTGAAGAAATCAAATGAATTTTTTTCTCCGACTTCAGCCAAACCCTGAAAGGACAAACTGGTAATTTTAGGGGAAAAATAAAAAGAACAAAAAAGCAAGCGAGCAAATGGCTAAACATATTCTACGGAAAAATCTTTCCCGATTGCATGATAGTATAGGTAATACTGAGTAAAAATTTTGCTTTTGCACAGTTCTAAGTATATGATTTGGTTAAGCGTTAGTTATTCCAATATAAAGTTAGGTGTGAATTTAAACCAGGAATACTCTGGTAATATAATTCCTTGTAATCTACTCGTTCCAGAATAACAATAGTCACATGTGGAATTGTTTCGTAATGGATATAGCTGAACAGATATTTTAGAATATCTGAATAGATATTTTGGATTATCTGTGTAAAGCAGTTCTTGATGGTTTAAAGATAGGAAGAAACAGGATAGGACAAGGAAAGATATCTACGATAAAGCAGGGAGCAAGTTAAAAGAAGTAAACATTCGCAAATTGTGGGGAGCTTTGAAGGAGCAGCTGGGGGGCTGCCCCGAGGCTGGGCTGACACCGTCCCTAGGAAATTGTTCTACCCTTGTAAAACATAGAGACCAAGTGTTTTATAAGATTTTATGTTCCCAATACAGCTATTTTTAAAGTTCTGTGAATGAGAACTGCAACTTCCCTAGCTAGAGAGCTCTGTTTAGTTCGACTGCTAGTGTGTAAGTCATCTTTTAAAAAGAAAGCAGCTTTTTTTTCCCCCTTTGTGGCAAAATTCAAATCAACGACCCCATTGAATGTCATCAATAATACCATGCTTGTATCTTGAATCAAAACTATACCTTCAGTGACATGTTTAAAAAAAAAAAAATTGCAAAAATTAAACTCAATGTAAAAATACAATCAATATTCCCATGTAAGGGAAGTAACATTTTTCTGATTTCTCAGAACTAATATCCATTGAAGTCTCAATGCCCACTTAGGAGACATTTTAGCTGGTGTCATCATAAAAAATAGTTCTAGTTCCTGCTGACCTTACTGGGAGCAGCATCAGAGCCTGGATTTGTGGGTTTTAAAGAACAGAGCTGGATTCAGAGGTGAAAACTAAATGAACCACTCCTCTGTATCCTAGGAACATGAAAACATAGTGCAACCCTATTACTTAGTGAGGATCTGTTCACTGGAAAATCACCGAGGGAATAATGAGCGGGGAAGAACAAGAGGAGGAGGAAAAGGTGAGAAGAAAAAAGAAAGAGGGCAAGAGAGAGCAGAAAGAAAAAGGGAATTTGCTTTTGATGTCACACTTCTATCAACTCATGCATTTTTCATGGATGCCAACTAGTGCTAAAATAATGCTCTGCTGGCAATCCGAGCATGAAAAAAACCAGCTGAGTTCCCAAACATCACGGTAATGGCTTAAAAATAATGAGACTTACAAAAATTTGAAACTCAAAGGTTTTCTTTCCTTTCTAATTTGTGAGCCACAATTCAAGCTTTTCTCTCAAATTTGAGATTTAGAAATGTAATTATTTTTAAGAAGAGCTAACACTCCACTTTAATGACATCTGCTGAAGAGCTAGTATTTAAAACAAAGCTAGGGCTTTCAAAATCCAGTGTAATCATAAGAGCTGGCAACACTGTCACAACCACGGCATACTGTACAGTTTTGATGGAAAAGGAACTAAAAATTACCAGATGTTAGATACAAGTGCTTTAACTCAAGTTGCATTTGTGCCCTTTGCTCGAAAGTAATTAAAAACTGAAAGCGAAGCCAACTAGTAAATGAAAATAAACTGGCAGGACTCAGGAATTACCCTGTTTTGTAGCTCAAGCTTCATATTTTGTAACCTTAACAGGAAGAAGCAAGCATTAACATTTCTCACTGCTTTTGATTAAAACCTGATCACTTTAAACAAAGTAATTCATGGACTGAATGTAAATACGCTTTTAGGTTTTAGTCACACAGGTTTCAGCAGTGCTGGTCGCTGCCTTTACTTGCAGAGGTAAAGAAAACAACCTGTGCACAGGTGCAGGAAACAGCACGGGATCCTTATTTGCAGGAACAGCATTTTAAGTTGTAAACTTAACTATTTAGATATCAGTCTTCAGATATTATTCACCTCAATAGTTCTAGAGAGTTTCTGCGATTATTATCTAAATTTTTCATGTAAGTGGACCTTGTGATGATGAACATTAATTGAGGCGGACTTTTTGTGGTTTTATGTCTTTAAGGTGGCCAGCACTCTTAAGAACGCAGTTAAATTAACACCCCAGTGTTAATTACCAGTAGCACTGTAAAAGCATTACTGTAAAAAAATGGTGAAAAATTAACACACTAGTAAACCCATGTAGCGACATTATCAGTGAACTGTTAAAAAAAAATGAGGCAACATAAGGGGCCCATGTACAACTCTTATGCTCATCTTACTTATATGTAATCTCACTTGCAGCAGAATATATCCGTATGCCCCTGTACGCTCGGATAGCACTGTACTCCTTGACTTTTGGGCTGTAACTGAGAGAGAAATGTCTCCGGAATTGCAGTGTCAAACGCCGAAACCGCTGTGGATCCGCCGACGGGAACAGCCCCGCGGGAGCCGCGCCTGCCCTCGCTGGCCGGGCAGGTACTGCGGACAGCGGATCCCCCGGCACCGAGCGGCTGCTGGTCTCCCAGGGGCTGCTGGTCTCCCGGCGGCTGCTCGGCGCCGGTTTCGGAAGCGCTGGCCATGCCGGTGGGCAGGAGGCGCGGGCGGGCAGCGCCGCACGCCGCGGGCTGGGCCGCCCCTCCGCGCTGTGCTGCGCTGTACCGCGCCGTGCCCTGCCGTGCCCTGCCGTGCCGCCCGCAGCCCAGCCCGGCCGGCAGCGCCGTGCGGAAAGAGCCGCCTTCCCCCCCGCGGCCAGCCGGCCTGGGCCCATCACCCCCCGCACCGGAGATCTCCGGCTGATAATTCAAAAATGGAGGATGCGCCCTCTCAGCCATTAATTAATAATGTAGCTCGCTGTCTTCCTGTGTGACACACGCTGGAAGGCACCAAGCGGCCAATAAAGATGTAGGGGAGAGCAGGGGAAGGCTCCTCCCCGCAGCTCTTCCTGATTGAGGGCTTGAAGAAGTAGATCAAAAACTTCCCAGGAGCCGGGGGGGCAGAGGAAAAAGGAGAAACGCGGCGAAGGCGACCGCGCTTCGCACCGGCCGAGCAGCCAGGGCAGCCTGGCGAAGCGCGAGGTGGGAAGGGCGAGGACCCCCATCAGGCAGCGTCCCGGCAGGAAGGGACGGAGGGAGAGAAGTGGTCGGCGCTGCCCCTCCTGGGTGTTTGCTTTGCGGGGAGGAGGGGGCGGAGGCGGCGGGGGAGTGGAAGTTGGTGTCCGGCCCGGCGTGTGTGGGTCAGAGGCGGGGGAAGGGGGTGACCCGGGGGCAGGGGAGCCCGAGGAGACAAAGCGCGGCGGCGGCCGGGGTATCCCCGAGCCGAGCACGTTGGGCGGCTGGGGCGGGGGCGTCGCCTCCGCCCGCCGCTCGGCGTCACGGCCCCATTGTGAGGCGGAGGGAGGATCCGCCGCTCCGCGCGCAGTCCCAGGCAGGCAGCGGCGTGTCAGGCACACAAAAGGCCGCCGCCGCTTTCTCCCGCTCCTCTCCGGCTCCCCCGGGGGGAGGGACGCGCCGAGACGCTCCCTCCTCCCTGGGCCGGGGGGCGCCGCTGCCCGCACTCGCTCCCTTCGTATTTATTATTATTATTTTTTTTTTTAACTCCTCCTCGAAGCGGGTCCCGGGGCAGGAAGAGAGCGCGGAGCGGGGCGATGCCGCTGCTGCACCGAAAGCCCTTCGTGAGGGAGAAGCCACCCGCCGACCTTCGGCCGGACGAGCGCGTTTTCTACTGCAGGGTCACTAACGAGATCTTCAGGGACTACGAGTAAGAGACAACCCCCGCGTTCGTGTCCGGCCGGCCCCCCCACCTCGCCCTCCGGCGGCGGGCAGGGAGCGGTTTAACCCCGAACGGCTGACACCTGGGCGGGCAGGGAGGGGATTCCCCGGCGGCGCCGCGGGGAGCCCTGCCGGGGGTGGGGTGAGGGGGGACGCGGCTGGCGGTGAAACCGTGCCCTGCCCAGGGGGATGGGGGGAGAGGGCGGATCTCTCGCCCGGGGCAGGGGGAATCCCGGCCCCTCCTCGGCGGGGCTATCCCGCGGCCCCCTCCCCTCGCGGGGAAGAGGGGGAGCCGGTTCCTGCCGCCGCACCGCTCCTTCCGCGGCGTCGCCCTCGCCCCTGCCGAGGAAGTGAAAGTTGCCCGTGTGGGAGGCGGCGGGCAGGAACGAGCGTCTGCCGGGCCCGGGTTCTCCCCTTCCCCTCCGCCCCCGCCGGCAGCCGCGTGTCGGCGTTGGACGGCGCTAGGCCGCCCCGCGGAAGGGGCCGCGCCGGGCCCTGGTTCAGCCGGAGCAGCGGGGCCGGCCGCCCTATTGTTGTGGTAGCGGCCGGGCGGGGGCCGCCGCCTCCGGAGCGCGTCGGGCTCGGCTCCCCGGCCGGCTCCCGCCGCCGTTAACCCCTCGTTGCCGGCCCTCCGCCGGGCCGGGCTGTCGGGTCCACCGCGCCGCCCAGGGCCGCGCTCGCCCCGCCTCCGCGGGAGCCGCCGGCTGACCCGGTTGGAAATGGCTGGCGGGCCCGGCCGCGGCCGTTGCTGCACCTGTCCGGCCGGGGGTTAAACCCGGCCTGAAACCGAGCGGGCGCACCTGTCCCCTCGGGATCTCCCGTCCTACGGAGGTTTCTCTCTCTCTCTCCGTCCCCTCTTTTATTGTTTTGTTTTGTTCTTTTCCCTCCGTGTGTAAAAAGACCGATGGAAATTGTGAAACTGGCGTTAACCGCTGACAGCGTATTGCGCGGGTAGTCCCGAGCTTGCTGCCGCGTACTTCATCGCTTGTAAGAACAATGGGCAGAAAGTATTTAACGAGACGTTTTTCAGAAGCTGATAAATATGTTTTCACTCCCCAGTCTGATCCACCACCATCCCCGCCTACAAAAACGCCCCCGCATCCAAACTATCTTTTTTTTTTTTTTAAAGATGTGCAGACTAATGAGATTAAATCTGAAATACTTTTCATTTGCAGCATACGAAATTAGAGCACACCTAAATCTTTTTCGTGCTTAGACTTGTTTTTCTTACTCAAATACACTTCACCTAATAAAAGAAGCTGTATTAGGTAACTTCGACGGGTAATGCCTTACTGTTTCCTGGACAACATACTCTGAGGGGGAAAGGGGGCGTTGAGTGAGTTGTTGGAGGTTTTTTAAGGAGTGTTTTCGTTATAGGGTGTATAAGATCCTAAAGAGCAAAAGCTGACAGCTTCCTGTTTCTGTAGGAATTAAGTCCCCCTTCCCCCAGCTTCCAGTATTTTGAAAGCTGCTTGTCTGGTTACAATTATTATTATCACAAAATTAGATCGCTCTCATGTATTTGTTGACACTGCACTGAAATATGCTTCAGATACATGTAGTTTTGCTGAAATTTCGGCATGAAAAGTATCCTTTTAAAACACCTTTCTGCTCTCACAGGGTTTAGTGAATATTTTAAGTACTCTAACAGGCTTATTTACACTGCAAAGATGTCACTAAGAAAAAGTATGAAAGACCAAATTCCATATTTAACCAAAGTTCACAAATTAAGGGATAAATTTAGACTTGTGTTCACACAGGCGATCCCTAGAAATGTCAGTGGGTGGTTAGCTCAGAGGTCAGAGTTTAGAATACGGCATTTGGGAAAACTGCAGAAAACTCTGCTATGCTTGCTTTTGTGTATGTATTGGGTTGTGTGTTTTTTGTGGGTTTTTTTGGTCGTTGTTGTGTTTGGGGATTTTTGTTGGTTTTTTTTATTCTGGCTTTTCTGTTAGGCTGGGTAAAATGGGTGCTTTGGATTGAAAAGTTTAGTATTTTTTACTTACTCATCTGTGCCAGGGCACATTGTTAAGTTTAGATTCATGTTAGTTGTTTGTGGCATAATCTACTGGAGAACATAGGGTCGTCTTTCAGCAGGTTTTAAAGATGCTGATCCTTGTCTCTGCTGGTTGCAAAGTGATGCTTCAAATAGCTAGTGTCTTCTGAAAACATTTCCTATTTCTTTGCCTAAGCAAGGGCAATTAGATGAATAGGCAAGGGCCCACTTTTTGAAAATTGTTCTAGCTGTTTCATGAAAACCATTGTTTAAATCAAGCAATAGCAAAATGTTTTTTTTTTATGGGGAGAATTTAAAAATTACAGTCTGACTAGATCAGGTGGTCTGTATAGATACATACGGTAACCTGAATTCACCCCATTCCTCAGCTAAATGAACTCTTAATTACTACAAACAGTTAACTCTTAAGTTGTTTTCTTGTTGTGGTTGTTTTTTGTTTTGTTTCTTTCTTTCTCAGAGTACAAACTTAGCATTGAAAAGCTTCTTTAATGCCCATGGCAGCTTTAGTAGAGATGAATACAGATCATACACTAGTATGACTCTTCTCGATATAAGAAATCATTATGCTAATGCGAGGAGAATTTGGCAAGACTAGTATTTTGTAAAGTGACTTTCCTGTTAAGAATGTATTTCCTTTTTAATCTGAAATACCATTGCATAATTTTGTAACCCTTTAAAAGGGGGTGCAGTGGGGTGGCAGTGTTTGATTGTATTTATCAGGAGTAACAGGAACTGGGGGAACTGGTGTTTTTCATGCTTGGTTGTAGTCCTGGTTAGAGGGACAGACCCGGGGATGGACTAACAAGAGTCTCGAGAGCCGTCATAGTAACTGGAAAAGCAAGTACATGGATGCAGGTGATATATGAGAAACACATTAAACCAGTGGGATGTTACCACCAGCCTTGGACACCTTGTCTGTGAAACTTAATAGCTGATATAGATGTGCGATGAAAGCTACTATCAAAGTATGGGAAGTCTTGCTTGTGAAGGCAACCTGAAAAAGAAAATTATGAGTAGTATAGATACAGTGGTAGGAATGTTCCTCATTCTAAAACACAGGAGGGGAGAAAAGCAGTTTTGCATCTTCAGTACTTACTGAAGCTTCTTTATAGATTGGTCTGTGGAATTCTGGGTTACAGTCAAAAAGAGATCAGTTCAAAAAGCTTTTAAAAGTGTCCTTAGTCAAATTAGGTGGATTTTTCTCTTTGGTTGAAGTGAAACTCCTAACTTGAAATATATTCCTTAATGTGTAACTAACCTGTAAATATTAAGGAATAAATGTCAATTTCTCAGTTTCGTTTGTTTGTTTCTTTTGTGTATTATTTTGCAATATGTATTTTTGACCACTTCTGGAGACAAGGCAGAGTACAAGAACGCTTTTGGGATCCAGAATGATAGAGTTGGTCTTCTGTGATTACTCTCCTACCAAAGACCAAATAGATTATTTAGGAAAGGTTCATAGGGGCTTCAGGATTAAAAAGTAGCAATTATTACAAATTAGCTATTCCATAATTTCCCCCCCCCGCTTCTTCTTCTGTCTTAAATTTCACTTAACATGATTTTCTTATGTTTTATGTTCTCCAATATATAATTCTGTTTAAAAAAAGAACACACATCCCCAACTTGTTTTTAATATATGCTAAGAAAATAAAAGTACATGATTTGAAACAAACACGTTCCTGAAACACTAAAAATATAGTAGATCTTGGACTCAGTGGGAGTATTTGGTTAGTTCAAGCAAAAGGCACGTGTCATTCTTAGGCTGGATTTTTATATCCATTGCAAGTGCAGTCAGCACGGAAATTGCAAGTAATTTATTTCTAGGTTCTGTTAATGAACTGCCTCCTGTCAAATACCTATAGAGTAGCAATATTAAGCTACTTCTCAGTGATTTGCTGATAATTTTGTTGTTTACTTTACCTCATACGGAAAAACTACACAATGTAAATGAAAAAAGACATCCAGCTGTGAAGTCAGCATTAATTCCTCCTACAAAGACAGCTCACTTTTCAGTCCCTGATCCCTGAGCGGTTGAGCCAATATGGACATGGTCACCAGGGTGCTGCGGTCCGCTTCTACTTCTCATGGGCAGATGGACCGTGCAAGTGAGCTTTGTGGATGTGTTTTGTGTGGGCTTCATCTCTGTATTGTCAAGAGTTAGAGGTCTTGAACCAAGGAGGAAGCCCCAAAGACCATAACACCCTGTAATACCATAGATAAAGATGTAGATGGGGCTTCAGATGTGACGTAGCAGCAGATGCACTTTCTCTTGTGAATTTAAGTTGAATGTAGAGTATGATCAAGTGTGTTACTACTATTTCAGTAAAGAGAAAGGGTATCACTGTGGCTGCTACTGTTCTCTTGGTTTGGTAGCTGTTATGTCTGCTCTTTGTAAATCTTTTTGTGATAACTGACCTGCACCAGAGACAGACAGAAAAAGTACTGCAAATAACATCTGCAGCTACACTGTTGGAATTTTGTATTCTCCTCTCAAAGAAAGTTAAAGTGAGATTGTTAAAACATTGCAATAAAACTGTGTTAACAGACTAAGCCGCAGATGGTTTTGATGTGCTATAGGTAATGACAAGCTGAAGACAAATAATACTTTCAAAACTTAATGTAATTTTTTTTCACACTTTTTTTTCCCTCTTCTCTAAATTCTCAGGGGAAAAATCCACACGAAACAAAAGAGGAAATGAGGGAGAATGAAACTAGATGCACCAACTACTGTCTTATGCAAATGGAAAAATTGTTTCCTCAAATATGTTTCAGTTAAAGTAATCTGAGTTTTCCACTTGTAATAATCGTGGATTAAAAAATTGTATAGAGGGGTTTGTTGGTTGTTTTGGTTCCCGCTCTCCCTCCCGCCCTGCCCCCTTAAGTTCAATACGGTTGCTTTAGATAGCGTGACTGCCCGGTGTCCCCTCACTAAGAACAACAGCAGCTCTCTTACAGGGAATCTTGGGTTCAACCTCAGTCTCTCCTTCCTCCTCTGCTCTTGCTCTCTACCCTCTCCCCCCCCCCTTTTACTTTTGTAATTTTTGTAAATTATGTTCTGGTAATTTTTTTCATAACTCTTAGGGTGGTTTTTCTCTTTGCTGGCAAAAGATAATTATCAAGAAGCTCTTTGAGACACAAAAATATGTGTAGAGACACAGCCGCATGAAGATTTGAGTAAATGTTTCTTTAGCAGTCTCACTGACTTCAATGGATAAAGATTATTGTGAATCTAATACAGAAGTATTGAAATGTAGGGCAGGAAGGGACCTGAAGAGATCATGTGTTACGTATTCCATCACCTTAAAAAAAATTCGCCTAACCTGTTTTTTAAAATGTTTAAATGGCTGTTCTCTACCTTAAAGATACTGATTCACCGTGGTTGACAACAAAAAAAGATTACGTCATATGCACAAAAAATGACTGATGGCCATCTATTCTTCATATATTGAAGAACAATTTAATTCCTTGAAGTACAGTTTCTCTCATTTTCTCTCCTTTGTTCTTCTCCTTTTCTTGTTTATAGTTAACAAACCTAAATTATTCCTTATTATTTATGAGTGTTAGACCCATGTACTATCAAATATATTAAGCAGATGCAGGTTATATAAAATCTGAAATTATACAGCTTTAAATATTATTCAGATAATATATCTCTTCTGTCCTTTTCCCCTTCTTGCAGCTGATGTTCTTCCTAGTAGAGCATCTTTCTGTCACTCAGAGGAATCCTGTGCTCATACAGAAAGGATTATCTGAGCCAGGACCCTCCATTGTCCTCGATCTGGAGTTTCCATTTTAATTTACAAAACGTTATGTTTCATCTGTCCATCTGCAGTGAACATTGTCATCTGCGTCAGTCTAACTGATGCGCGTTTGCCAGCTTGAGTTTGCAGGGAGCCTGCAAGAAAAAACTCAAAGTGTGAACTGTTCAGTTCTCTAATCACATTACTAGAATGATTTGAGCAGTTCTGCCCTTTTAAAAATGTGAACACTGTGCAGTGTCAGTTTTTTTAAAGGAATGAAACTTCAGTATAGGCATCTCGTGTAGCATGCAGTGTGGTGAAAGCGCTGTATGTCTGTCTTGAAATAGCTATGTCGAACTGATACAAGGCAAAGGAAAAATCAGTTTGTCATGTTGTTGCATACTTACGAATGCTAGTCTGTTAAGATTTTAAAGAAAGGCAAATAAAAATTATCTGAATTTGGGTGTATTGAAAGGTTGCTCTGCTGTGGATCACCGATCCTTAGTATGTGATATGTTTTAACATGGTTTCGTGAATAGCTACATCATCTACTTCATCTGGAAAGTGTTTTAACAAACCTCTGTTTTTGTGATACTGGGCAAAAATTGACAGATATTGACTAATGAAGGCTCTACTTTCTTGATTCCAATATAATAACTAGTAAGACAGCAATAATAACAATGTAATTTTAGCATTAATTGAAATGCGGGGAAGGAGAATCAATATTTGCTAATGGAATGAGAGAGGAGAAGAATCTGTAGGAAAAAATAGTTTAATGCTTTTTCTAAGAGCAATGCAAACAGTGAAAGAATAAAAACTATTTAGAGAACTACTTGACATTAATTTTTTACCTCTCCCATCTTTTCGTTTATGAGCTAGGGTACTCAAAATCAGAAACTTATCCAAGTTTCAACATGTTTCTCTGATCTTAAGGTTATTTTATGTTTGTACAGTTTTAGACCCTCCTCTTGCAAGTATTTGTGGAAATGTGGGGGATGTGAGGAGGATATGACACCCATTAAACTCATTGTGATTGTTCTTATGCATAAGGCTTCTTATATGTGAATGTTCGCAACACTTTTGAGACTTGATGCTCTGTTACCGTAGTCTGTAGTGAGAAGAGACTTTAGTTTTACCACAGCAACTTACCATACCATGGCTATGAAGTGGTGAATAATCCTTGATTATCTACAACCTGTACAGTAGTAGAGCTGCCTTTGCGTTTTGAGCTTGTAAAATAAATTTGCTGCTGTGTTAATAGTGGTAAATTGAAAATGTTAGTTAGAACTCAACAGTTTTCTTTCTCTCTCCCCCACCCTCTTTCTTTTCAGTGATTTTTTTGAACGCACCATTCTGTGCAACAGCCTTGTGTGGAGCTGTGCTGTTACAGGTAAACCAGGACTCACATATCAGGAAGCACTGGAATCGGAGAGGAAAGCCAGGCATAATCTTCAAAGTTTTCCAGAGGCACTCATCATTCCAGTTCTCTACTTGGCTACCCTTACCCATCGCTCCCGACTTCATGAGATCTGTGATGAAATCTTTGCTTATGTCAAGGATCGGTATTTTGTTGGTGAAACAGTGGAAGTAGTTAGAAATAATGGTGCAAGGTAAGAATATTTTAAAATAAATGTCTATTTCTTTTTGTTTGGTGTGGGTGTTTCTTGTATGTGCTTCTTTTAAACCAAGAATCAGGATAATAAGCTCCATCAAGCACATCAGAAATGAGGTGTTGTGCTTAAGCTAGTGACACTGCTCCTACTTGCTTTAATTAAGAGTAGGATTGTATTGCTGGGCTCGGTATCTCTTTCCTTAGCTTCGAAGCATGTGTGGAGGTAGGGCAGCTCTCTTGGGTTTTGACATAGCGTTTTTTTTCAGTTGGAATGCTGGATTTGTGAGGAAATGTCAGTCCCCTGGTGTATTTGTGTGAGAAAGGTAGGTTGGTTGTAGAATGAGATTTAATTAGAATGAATTAAAAATTGTATGAAAGTTCTGGTGAAATCATCCAGAATGCAATTCATCACATGGTGTTTTGTGTACTCAGAATGGCCAAACTATAGAAACCCTAAAAAATTGATACTACTTAGCATGGGGTTTTTTTTTTAGGCAATGATAAATTTTGAGTGCATTCTCAGAGCAATTGGAAATTAATTGTAAAGTGTTTGTAATAGGTGATTATCTGGGATTTGGTGTGTATTGTTTTGGGTTTTCTTTTTCCATTCAGTGTTATGCTTACTCTTATACTGATGTATATATTGCAAGTGTTTTTATTGTTAGGCTGATAGCTTGGAAATCCTCAGATGCTTTCTTATGTCATTGGTACATATGCTCTATAGTATAAGTAAGTTCTACAACATGAAGCTAGCTTGAGTCTTTCTTTAAAGAAACTTCTGGGATAGGACTAGAAAGGTCCATGTTTTGTCTAAATGAGTTTGCAGTTGCACCTAATTGAGGTTATAAATGGGAAAGATTTAAACATGCTTAACCTGGAAATACCTGCAGAATGTGCGCTAACAGCCTTTGTGGGTTCAGCTGTTGCTGGTTGTTTTTTGTTGTTTGTCTGTGGGGTTCTTTTGGTGGTGGTTGTTTTATATATATATATATATGTGTGTGTGTGTGTGTATATATAGATATATATGTATGTATGTTTCCTTATCCCTAGGAGGAAGGTGCCAGATTACACTGCAGAGTAGACAGGGCACAACCTATTGGCTTCTGTGGGTAGCCCGAGGTCTCTGCACATCATCTGGTGTATACTGGGTGATAGGAGTGGGCTGGTTCAAAATGTTTGTCAGAGAACATAGTTATTCTGTATGTTTTTTTTTTTAGTGGCTGAGCTAGATGTTATTTAAGGCAAATTTTGTCCTATATCAGGAAGAAAAATCTGCTGATGTGCTGCAGGAGATAAATTGTAAGGAAATTTGTATGGGTATGTGTGTAAGGTCAGTGCAGAATAGAACTTTGTTTCTCTTCCCTGCTTTATTCCTTTCAACCAGTGAAGTTCTAGTCTGCAAAACCAGGACAAGAACAACTTTGGTAGACTTCATGCTTTCTGTACAAAAAAACCAATATCCAAAATTTTTTTCTGTCCTTCTCATATTTGCACCTGTATCATGACTAGACCCTGTGTTCCTACTAGTATTACATTCCCTTTGCTTAGAGAATAAGGTGTGGGGTTTTCTTATGTTTGCTTTTTAACCAGAAACCTGAATATTATGAACTATCAGCATAGTTCAGCTGTTGATTTTCATTTGCTCAATGAAATGCCTTTGTTTTCAATCTTTGAAGATACTGTTGGTTTCCAAACTAATAGCAAAAACAGTGCTTTCGAAGAACAATCTTTTTTTTCCCCCCTAAGGAGCAACCATCCTGTCTATTACTTTTCTAAACTCTTAGCTAAAATATTTATGCTTGTGCATCTTAGCTTTTCAAAACTTAAATGAAAAGTAGGCTTATATGCAATACATACAAGTCTGTCTTGTTTCTTTGTCTTTCGAAATTCAGAATTATTTTCACTTTTCTTTTTAGGCCATCATAAATCAGTTTTTAAGTTTGCCCTAACAGAATGGTTTCTACATACTATGTAAGCTACATTCTGTTCAGATAAAGTTGTGATGCGATTCTGTCTCATGAAGACAGTGTTATAATTTTTTACAACCTTTTAATTCAGTATTCTTGGTTATTCAAAATTCTGTTGAGATACATACCTAACAAATTTGTGTTTATGTTCCACTTTCACAGATCAATATATTAATAGGATATAAGCTGAATTTCTTAAGCCTTTGAGGTGGGCTACATAGTCTAAAATACTGAAGATTCAAATAAAACCTATTTCCATGAGAAACTAAACTCCAAGAGCTTGTATGTTTTAAACTACATAAGTATAAGCTTTTGTCTGGTAAAATGAAGCATGAAAATTTGCCTTAGCTGCTTGTATGCCACTGATATTCCAGACAAATGTTATAGCAGAGAGCTACTTCACACCTTGAATACTAAATCCAGGAAACAGTGCAAATAACATGATAATGCAGAGGGATTTTTATGCTTAGAGACACATAATTAAAGAATACAAAGTGGGAGGACGTGAGGCAGAGTTAGCTTCTGCCCAATTCACAGTTGACTTTGACCTATATTTTGAAGTACTACATTGGGTATTAATTATAGCAGCTCATGTTACTTGTAAATAACATGGCTGTACAACAGAGCGATTTGTGCATGTTTGTCATGTGCAGCTATGTTTTTGTGATCTTTTCTAACAAAAATGGTCACAGTCCATCTGTAGTGTAATAGCATCCTATGAGACCAATGATTTGGCAGATCATGAAAACCCAGTTGTGTCGTGGTGTTGTAAACTGTTCCGCTGCATTTATGTATGAAGTTTTTTGCACATGTAATGTCAGCAGGGTTGTTTGTTATCTGAGCTGTGTACATCGTTTAATGTGAAGCCTACAGCATAGTTCATGTGTAGCCAGGGATTAATAGAGGTTGATCAAGCAATTTAAGTATTTATATTTTATAATTCCTAAATTTGCACATGTAATATTCTTGCAGGATGGATTACTTTGACACAGCTTTCTGGAGTTTGAGCAAAGTAAAGGGGAGGGAACCCAAACACTAGAAGGGTTAGCATTTTGGCTTAATGTAAATGTTTTTATATTGAGCATGCGAAGTAGCCTTCAGTACTGTAAGCAATGGACAAGTGATCTAGAAAGAGTAAGAGAAGTGCTTTGTGCAGAAGCTAGGCAGAAGACTTTTTTTCTTTTTTTTTTCCTTTTGTTTTTTGGTGGGGAGGACAAGGGGGGGATATGGACACTGCTGGTTTTTGTATCCAGCCCGTATGTTCTGGTGGTTGCAGAATCTTATGCCCCATTGCTTTTTCTGGTCTTAGGTCTCTACCAGGCTTTCCCGGTTTCTAGCCTTTTGTTGAGCTACACAGTTTTGAATTGGGCTGCTTCTGCCTTAGTGCTGAGGTCTGGTAGGAGGAACTCAAAGAATTTGGGAGATACTTTGTCTTCCTGTTGTTTTGGTATGTCTGGTGTCTTAACAGGCCTTATCAACCAAAAGAAATTACGAAGAAAGCCCCCCAGTCCTATGATGTGGCTTGTTCAGGCGGTCTGTGAAAGTGACGTGTGTAATTTGGTAATCTAGTAGAATCAACAAGGAGATAATTCTGCTTGCTCTTCAACTCTTTCAGATGATGTATTGATTAAAAATGGCCATCTTTTTTGTTTATATGAGTTCAGCTTTTCTGGCCAAACTGAGCCTGACTTTTCTCCCAAGTGGCAGCTGTGCTGTGCTTTAAAGCATGAGGTGATTTGATTCCCAATTCAAGAACTGTAGGAGCTGTGTAACAGTGTTTTCCTAGTACTGCCTTAGTGAAAGACAAAATTGTTATTTGAAACGTCAGTCAGAAACATCATATCATAGAGAAAGAAAACTTAATCTCAAATTAAGTTTAACTTTGTCTAAGTTGCAAAGGAATTGAAAACAGATGACACTGTAAGTACTGTTAGAATGTCAAATTGCTATTTATGGAAGTAAGTTTATTCAAAAAGGCATGGAAATTATTATTTGAGATTTTGTTGGGGGGGAGGAAATTAGAGCAGTATTTCATGTTAACACTGGTCAGTTACAATGTAAAATAAGCAGCTAATGTTTAGAGCTCACACTTTATTGAAGCAGGGGAAAAATGTTGACAGTATCACTGGAGTTGCTTCCTATACTTGCTCTTCAGCACTGAAAGCTTAAGACCCATACCATACTAGTTGGCCTTTTGTTTTCCCACAATAAATTGAACCTCTTGCAGTAACCTGACCATTTGTTGCTGTCTTAGGACTGTGTTGTATTATTGGTACTTAAAACTTGTGAAACTGAATTTCAACATCGTGGCATCTGAAGTCAGTCAGTTACCTGAAATTCAGAACTGTGAGGTGTGGAAGGCCTACCTCAAATAACCTCAGCGAATGCTTCAGCCACACCAAATAAAACCTATGACTGCCAAACTTGCTCAGCTGTAGGACCTGTTCTTTTCTGCTTGAGCAGCGTGCTTGATTTTTTGTGGGTTTTGTTTGTTTATTTGTTTGTTTGTTTGGGGTTTTTTTTGTGTGTGCTGTGTTGTTGTGGTTTTTTTTCCCTCCAATTATTTTAATTAGCTGGAGGAAAAATGAGATTTAAAGCATATGTAAACAAACAGTCGTGATTTATCAGTGTTCTGAATCGGGTGCTATCACAAGAAATACTGGTTATCTTTATTAGGGTATACAAGTGAGCAGTGCGATAATTAGTTAATTAATCTATAAGCTTGCAGTCTGATTTGGTTGGACAACTCCAGCTCTTCAGTTTCCCCTCCCCCACCCTTAAAAATAGCCAATGTGACTATGCCTTCCATTCCCCATGATTGTTGTCCATCAATTAGTATGGAATTTAATTAAAAAGTTAACCACCTGCAGACTAAAATAGGTTGCTTAGAGGTAGTGTATAAGAAGTAGTCATACAGAACGTGGCAGATATGAAAAGGGAATATCTTTTTTTCATTGAATTTGACCACTAGATGACACCACTGCAAAAGAATACTTGCATCATGCCTGTGAGCCACAGCAGAATGCTTTAAGAGAACGCAGTGTTTTTAAAATTAACCCGCTTACAGAAGTAGTAGACAAAGTTCTCAGTTAGGGGGATTGCTGCATCTTATCGTGCATTTGGTACAGGTAAGCATCCTTTCTCTGCTCTGAATGATCTGATGTTGCCAAGCTGTAGGAAACCTAGATGATCACAGAGCAACCTTTCTGTAAGTGAAACTTTTTTTTTAGCTCATCAATTGTTTGGCTGGTGTCCCAGTGCTTCAGGACTGTTCATAGTGGATTAACCACTGCATTAGGCCAATTAAAAGATTTGTATACGGTTTTCATCTCTGTAAGTCTTAACTGGGGCACAGGAAGCGTGTTGCTGGTGGTGGCTGTGCCTGGCTGATATGGAGTCAGGATGGTACAAGATAATCCTTGTAAGAGATAAGGTTATAGCTAATTTTCCCATTTTTTTGTTCAAACCAGCAACAAGATATTACGTACATATATTGATATATAGCTCCCTTCTGAGCACTAGGATAAGTTAGTATAAGACCACTAGGTAGTAAAAGGCAAAGTATCTTCCATGTTTAGACTCTAATGAGTTCCAGTGAATTTAAATGATATTTTAGTCCACCAACAATTTTTCCTCTTTGGCGTTTATGCTTCAAAGCTGACTGGATGCAGAGGCATTGGAGCTCATGTCCACAGAATCAGAAAGTTATAGCGTGTTTTTGTAGTGCCAAGGCTTAAGCACAAGTTCCTGCATACAAAGCAGTTTCCTACTTTATTTTGAAAGGTGAATTTGAATTCCAGTAGCAAAGTTAGCATGATGTTTATGAAACAGCATAACTGACAGTACTGGAGAGCAGCTTACCTATTCATAGAGCAAGTACAGTTTGCATTCTTCCAGCATTGCTCTTTAAGGATCAGTCAACTCCTGGCCTGGAAAGATCACGTTTAAGGAATTAACTTTCCAGTGCCCTTAAGTCCTTTGGGATATAAATATATTTTTATTTGTTGACTAATAGATATATTTGTATTTGACTAACGGAAGCTATGAGATTATGATATTTGGGAGAGAACCTGCTATTCCTTTCTTATAGATTGTCGAACAGCTGTTACAGCTATTTTTGGGCACTGCCAATCTCTTGTTAGTTCTCATTCTGTGTACTTTCTCTACTTTTGTAACTATAAATTTAAAGGTATAGGGTTTGGTTTGTTATGTGTTTGTTTTTTTTTTTTAATCAGTACAATACTATGAACTGAAGGCTGGGCAAGCAAAACAATGCATCTGCTGTTGTTACCGTTAGTTAGTGCTGTCCTAAATCTGCAGGAGACAACTGATGCAGCTACCGTGTATACCGGATTCTCTTGTCCTAAGTAAAAACATGCTTCTTACTGGTTTCTTTGAAGCGCACAATCTTACCTATAACTTGACAGACAAATGAAGATGCTAAAACTTGAAAAGAGTAGCTCTTACTGTACTTCAGGAAGCCATTATGTGTGTAAAACTTGCCTCCTTGTGTGCTTTTGTTTTGTGTGTGCATTAAACTGTACCAGTTAGCTCAGTAAGAGATGTCACTTGTTCCTTCAGATCTTGCCTCGCTTTTATCTCTCTAATTACTTCCAAGTATATGAGAACTGTTAGGACAAGGATATGAGTTATTGCACTTATCTGACGTTTATGTCTTAAAAACTTGCTAAAAGCTGACAAAAGAGAATGAGGCTGTAGCTTTTTGGTACTTGCTACCATAGCTTCTCATATGACTCTCTTGGGGTTTTATTCATTCAGCTAACTTTACATACTGTTGGAAAATGTGTCCTTTTTTAATTTTGGTATTTGAAAAACATTGCTTTGAGTTGTGGGTCTGTTTTAAAAGAGTGAATTTCCTTTTGCTCTGTCTCACTGATCATTGTTTTGTTTTTGTTAAAAGTTGGCCTCAAAGTATTGCCATATTACTCTAGTGTCCCATTTGAAACAGCTTTCTGCTGTTTTTTGACTGCTTATTGTAAAGCATAGAGAGACATGTTTATAACTCATGTGGGCATTCAAGGGCTCTTGTGTTTTGGCTTGAAATGAGGACATAGCAGAGTGCCAGACTATTATTTCTACCACAGTAGTTAGCGCCAGCGAGATCAAAAACGGTGGTGCCGAATGCTCAATTGAGGGGCAGTGAGAAGTGGTCTCTTCTCACAGCTTGTATGGCTGGATGTAAAAGCCTACCTGGCCTTTGGGAAGAACTTCTCTGAGTAAGTTAAAGTGCTGATAATTGCAGGGTCAAGGTTTCTGCTTGACACCCTGTGATGGCTGCTTCTGGCCCATTACATAGTGGAGTGCAGCTTCTCTTTTTCTTCAAATTGTGTTCTGCTGCTGATTCAGCAGAAGGAGATGGAGGTACCTGCTTGTCCCACAACTTGTAGTAGGTTGTATATCTGCCTTTGAATTGCTGAGCTGAAAGAAAGAGAAATTTGCCATGTAAGTTACACTTACCCTTTGTTTTAGATTTTCCTGAATCATTCACATCTTGGACTACTGGTGAGTTTGAAGCATGTACTGTGTCATGCCCAACTATAATACCTCGTGAGATGTGTGGTTTGCCTAGAACAGATTTTCCTAGCATCCCAGTGTTTACTTTTCAGTTAGGAAGCATAAACTACTGAAGTCACTGAGCTCCTCAAGAAATTATAGTGTATCAGGGCCTCTACATGACAGAGGTCTTGCTACTTTACTTTTCCTTCCTCCCCTGCTTTTGTCTGTGGCCAATATTTGCTTCTTACACATGCTGTAGTTCTCATCAGACCCTTCAGGGAGCCGCTCGAAGTAGCTGATCTGACGCAAACTTACTCAGCTCTTCACCTTGGCTTAGTTTTGGGTTTGTTTGCCGCGCCACCCCCCCCCCCTTTTTTTTTTGGCAGGTAATTTAGTTTAATGGCAATCGATGAACAATACTGAATGCCAGTGCTACAAAAAGCAAGCACCACACCAAGTATGTGGCTGGCAGGAGGAGTGGCAAGGGACGATCTTCCCCTTGGCAGTGTTGAAGTGTTAAGTCATCTCTGCATCTTGTGGAGCAGCAGCCTGAGGCTGCGGGTGCAGTTTGCTGTTGTTCACCTTCAGCCTGCTGCTTCCTTACCGTTCTTCTGCGATTGACAAGGTTCCACCCAACCTTAAAGTTTTCTGCTAGTTGTGTTAAGCTGCTTTTCAAAGCACAACCCAGAATTGTTCTTGTAGAGAGAGAGCGATGGAGTTGGATTTCTGGAGAAACCATGTCCTGTGCCACAGTCTCCAGCCAGTGTCTCTTGCTCTTAGATTGCTGGAGTCACTTATGTTCTTTCACCTGGGCAACTGACCAGCCCTACCAAAAATTTATGGCAATGGAAGATCTTGGCTTTTTTCATTTGAGAGAGGGGATGTGTGCTGGTACTTAAAAAAAATTTACATTGGCGATATCTCCTCTGACTTGGCATTTAAAATTTTTGGGCTTGTGTTCCTCTCTTTCTTCAAAAAACCCTCCAGATTTAATTATATAGGCCAAGCACTTCCATAACATAAGAAATCTCAAAGAGCTTGGTTTCTGAGCGTAGCAAAAAATAAAGCTGTGAGCATAAAGGCCATCCTTGGGATCGGTCAGGGAACCCATACCCTGTTGTTGATAGCAGCCTGGAGTGCAGAGAGAGCTACACAAAACTCTTTGAGTACAGGGTAATCCTCTTGCAGGTTTTACTGTTCCAGCTTTTGGCTGTCAGTGTCTGAGCTTGAGTTGCTGGGACTTTTATTTAGAAGTTCCTGATGGCTCTGTTCTCAATTTTTCTGATCCTTTTCTGAATACCTTTGGGATTCACTTAGTGTGGCTGTAAGCTTTTTCACAGTATTTATTGTTGTTTGAAGAAAGTTCTTCCTGAGTGAGGGGGATATTAGGATATGTATTTATTTGCTTTAATGCTGCTGTCTTTTGAGTTTGAGGTGCCCCTGGTTCTTATTTTATGGGAAATAGTGAGTGAACATGGTTTGACTTTGTAAGCTCTCTAAAGATCTTAAGATGTCCTTTTTATAAAGTATTTCCAAGAGTATGCTTCATTTGAGTGTCTTGCTTCAGGTTTCAGCTCTGCTGTTTTATGTGCTTTATGATATAAAATAAGAGTTGTAATAAGTGAACTTGGGCAATCATTAGGTTATCAAGAAGAGCAGAACTTCGTTCACACTAGAAACCAAGTGTCTGCCTCTTTAGCCCAGGGAATTGGCCACTACTAGCCAGGACTTGACTGTAGCAAGGGCTAAAAAAAGTCTTAATTAATAGATTATTATTTCTTCAATGCCAGAAGGAGCAGTCGCATTGCTTTCTTTAATCTCCTGTCTATCAGTAACCATTAACTTTCATTGGATTATGCTTTTATTGAGCCAGGTAATATGTGTTTTGCTTGGTTCCTTCCCCAAAGATTTCTGTTAATTATTTGAATGAAGGCATGAAGGATGAACAATCACTTGCTTTCTGTGATAGTTTATTCCATTAGTCATGTTTCCTATTTAATAACAAAAAAAGGAAGAAGAAAAAAAAGAGGTAGCTCTATTGGGATTTTGCTACTTGCTGAGTCAAGTATATAGAATATATAATTTCCGTTCTTACAGAAGGAGATGTGATACTCTAAAATGCAGAGCTGTCTGATGGACACACGTGTAAATTAAGCATTGGTAAAATACTCAGTGACTAAACATTAAAGTCTTTTTGTCCAGGAGGATTGATTTCGTGTGTGTGTTTTAGGCTCTTTATCCTTTCATGGCATTGCATAGCATAGGTTGCGATTTAGCTTTCGTGTGGCAGTTTTACTGTGGTTGCAAATTCAGCGTATATGCGCTCCCTCTAGTGGGCTTCAAATAATAAACAAATTAGAAGTGTCACTAGTCTTAAGCATTGGTGCTTTTGATTATTTTCCATTTGAAAGTAACTTAAAAGCACTTTTTAAATGTAATTGAGCTCTCTAGGAAATATATTTTATAATAATTTTATAATATATATATAGAAACAAAAATATTTCTACTAAGAAGTCTTTTTGAGCAGGTGATTTTTTATTATTTTTTTTTTTTAATTTAAAAAAAAACCCAACAGCCTAATCACACACGTTATGCCATCCAGTTATCTTCATATTATTTATTTTTAAAGAGAGNACCCAACAGCCTAATCACACACGTTCTGCCATGCAGTCAGCTCCATATTATGCAGTGTGAAGGAGAGGTGGTGATGTTCCGAATATTGGAAAACCAGGACACTGTTAATGACAGACATTTATCTTAAGACTCAGCCACAGTCTGGTGCTGAGCCAGACCTTACTAAGCTTCATTGGCCTTGGACTTATTTTGTGAGCAGTCACTAGGCCCTATGTCCATTACGTACTTGGGTGCTCTCAGTCCTTTACATGGAGTCTATTCACATTAGCACTGTGAATTATCCTGAGCTCCACTTGCCAGGAAAAGGTGCCTTCCATCCTTGGACAGCGGGGCTGCGCTGGGACAGCAGCTCCTGCAGGCCGCAGTCCTCGGCACACAGGCAGCGCTCGTGTCCCCATGAATAACTGGTCGTGTTGTTGTCTTCAGGAGTATATAACCACGTTAATAGTGCTTGGTGGTTTTTTTAATTATTTCATGTTGTTTTAAAATAACACATCCTGTTGGAGCATCCTGGAGTGCTCTCCCTGTTGGGGAGAGGCTTGGGGAGGACAGCTGCAGGCATCAACTGCATTACTGCTCCTGGCTAAATTCGCAAGTGAATATGACGTAGGATATTTTAATGTTTTCAACTTTTGTACCTCTGCCCTCTTCTTTTAAAATTTTTTTTCTTCCTCAGTGTGTGCAGATAGTACTGTCCATTTGCAGAAAGATGTTTAAGAAAAATTTTTACATTGTTTCCTTTTTGCCAGTGTTAAGTTCAGATAGAACACTTAGAATTTGTCTGTCATAGATTTGGGGGGAGGGGGGGAAATGCCTATTTTTAACTTAAGCATGATGCCACACTGATTCAAGCTCTGTACTTCCTGCATTTTCCATTTTATTCATTTCAAGTGACAGTGTTTGGTGTCCAGAGAAGAGAATTATTCTGTGTTTTTTCTCCCCCTACCCTTTGAGCTTTTAGTGGTAGTGACAGCATCCACTGACTGCAATAGTTAATTTTCATGAAGCAGACAGGCTTGAGGAGATTAAACGAAAAAATATGAACCACAGAATTCCAGAAAGGGGTGAAAGTTAGTGCTTAAGAACCAGCTATAATATAGTCTCCCAGCATGAAGTGTCGATTAATTATACTTTTTAATATGTAGTTAATTCTGCCTTTTATAACTGGCATTCAGGATGGTGAAGAGAGAGACTTGTTTTGTCAATTGTGTGCATGCCAGATGGAGCCTTAATATGTGTCAGCAGATAAATGGGCCATTATTAAGATTAGATGCATAATGATCATTTCAGCCTTGTTTATTTAGGTCATCGACAGCAGTAGATGATCTGTTATAAGTAAAAATACTTTGGGATCTGAAAATCTTTTGCTTTTCTTAGACTGCTATAAAAATAAATGTACAAAGTTTGGTGTTCAGTTTTAAAGTAATACATTAAGTTAACTTTTTAGTTTACTTAAGTGAGAACTGAAAAAAAAAAAATTACAACTGCAAATAATTCTGGCAGTGACTTGTTTTGTTGTTCCAAGTAGTAAGGCTGGTAGCTGTGTAAGCAGATGATTTTTTTTTTCAAATTTATTGAATGGAATTCACAAAATTAATATTTTACCTAGTATTTCAGTGCAAGACTCTTAGGTATTTACTGAGTTAGTAGACAATACAATATTCAGTTATAAATCTATTCTTAAAATAACATCTGTTACAACTTTAGACTCCTTGCACTATTGGAAGACTTTGAGGGTAATAAAATGTCTGTGTTTTATTTCAGGTTGCAGTGTAAGATTTTGGAAGTTATAGCTCCAGCCCATCACAATGGGATGGCAAATGGCCACACCAGCAGCACTGACGGAGACACAATTGTCATCAGTGACAGTGACGACTCAGAAACGCACAATAGCTCTGCACAAAATGGGTAAATGATACTTTTACATTATAAAGCATTTGGGCTGAGTGTAAATGGGACTAAAGCAAACGTGGTGGGGTCTGACTAAAAACAAATTACTTATCTGTATGGACTGTGAGTGTTCAAGCAGCCGAAGGTGACAAGTTGAATATTCACAGGTGCCAGTTATGCTATATGTAATCCACCAGGGAACCGTGTGTCACGAGAAACGGAGTACCTACGGAATAATCATTGTTAAATCTGTTTGGAATGACAGTGTTTCTGTTGAGAGATGGTGGAAGAGCCATGTGTGCCTACCATAGAATGTCCTGAGTTGGAAGGGACCCAAAAGGGTCATAGAGTCCAACTCCTGTCGCTGCATATCGAGAACCTTACAGTTCACACTATGTACCTATCACTAGTCCTCTCTGCTGCAGAACCTGTGCTGCTATAGCTTGGAAAATGCAGTTATGTTCTGCATTTCTACAGTCTGGTACTATTTAGCGTGATCTATTATTTCACATCCATCATGGGACTCAGAGTTGAGATTGCTGTATAAGAAGAGGACATACTCTTGCTGGACCTTTCTGAAAAGTCTTTCCAGAGACTAAACGTGTTTGCATCCAAAATACAAAAATGTACAAAGCTTTTTTCATTGTGAAAGAAAGGCTGGAGTAGCTTAATAACATTGAATAAGAGAGCTTCTTGGTTATAATTGCAGTGTTTAATTTAGAGTATCCCTTTACCGATCAGTAACTGAGCTTATACATTCAGCTTATCCTAGTGGCATAATGAGAAGAAAGATATCTGTGCTTCACAAGCACAATGTTGATGAAAGAAGAGGGTTTGAAGTGTGCCCCAGTCTTGTATCTGGCAACACACAGGCTTTAAGGGAACGGCCGTTGACTGTGAGATGCCACGTGGATGCAGAAATTATTCTCACTGGTTGCTGCATGAGGGCTTCCATGTCTTGGTATGCCTTGCACAACTAGGGTGGAGCTCCTCACTTGGCTAAGAAGATAACATGGGCTAAATAATTTTAAAAATTCTATACTATCTCTTGAAGGCAGTGTCCTAGTTGTTCACAAAGAGGTCCTACACCTTTGAGAAAATAAATGCTTTTTCTGTGTTCCACAAGGCATATGGCATTTGAAAGGAGGTTGTTCTTGGAATAATGTAAGCGTGCACAGAGCTGACTGTTGGATTGATCCCTTTATGTTGCTGTCACTTCCATGCATGCAGAGCTGGTAGTAAGACTGAGTCTTACACTCCCAGTCAGTCTGTGGTTCTCCCAGCTCATTACTTATTTTAATAATGCAGGGAAGGGAAGGAAGATAATTTATTCTCTTAGAAGGAGAACCCTCGTGAGAATATACGAATTTTGGAAGCACTGTTCTGTGGCATACCTAACTAACATTTATGCTACAAACTTAAATTGCAAACCTCTTATTTAAGTGAGTCTTTTTGTAACAAATGCAAGAGCGCAGTAACACTTCTTTTAGTTTCTGGATATATTATGGGCCTGTGCAAACTTGGGAAGTATTATTTGCTGTACCCGTAAAACCTATCTGAAAGTAGAGCATTGTTGTCAATTTTTTTATATTGACATCTAAGATTCTTTATACCCTTGCTCATAACAATAAGAATCCCACTGAACTGAATGACATAGTTTTGCAGCCCTAATCCTTCAGGGACTGTATTGCTGTTTATGGAGAAACTTGGATGTGGAGAGTATCGATGTTGTTTGTCTTGGGACCAATGTCAAGTTGATATGTGCAGAACTGCAGTTCTGCCTCTGTCTGCACACAAATCTCCAGGTTTTGAGACCCAGCCTTTGAGCGAAGCTGCAGTGCCGTTAAACAATGGTACAGCAGATGCTCCCTGTGTTTGTGAGGGGGGAGGGGAGCACAGCACAGATTGATGGGCCATCTGCAAATATTTTTCCTAAAGAATCTGTATGGGTAGAGAATCTTAACTGAAAATAGATGTCATTAGAGATCCCAACCTCCCTCTGACCCTACTCCTGTCTGTGTGGGGCAGAAATAGCACAAGTTCTGTACAGTGTTCCTGCTGCCTTTTTTTATTGTGTTCTGCTGTGAAAGTTGAGGTTGTACAGGGAGGAAGAGGCCAGGATACTCTCACTCCTGCACTCCTCAGAAAAACAGGCTGCCTTGTAAGGCCTGGGTTATGAAGCAAAAGGCAGCCATCTTCTGAGGTCTGAAACCATTGATCCTATTCCCTGGGACCCTCTAGTTCTGTAGGATAATGGTCATCATAGAATAGCAGTGTTCACACCTTAAACTGCTGGACTTGGGGTGAGGTCGAACTCTTGCATTCTCTTCAGCACCGAGCAGCAGGCTGGAGATTGAAGGGCTTGTACTGCTCAATATATACAATGCTGGCGGCAGCTCAGTTCATAGCATTTCTCCTGCTGGGGCCATGAGTAGCGTGAACCATCAACCACATCGGAAATACTAGAAGAAAAAGTTCTTGTTGGGTTGCTGGCTGGTTTCTGGCAGTAAATTTGGGTGTTTATGCAATCGGATGTATCATCTTTATTTTGGAGAAGGGTTAATTGTTTCTGCAAATTTTGGGATGCACACAAAGGTCACAAAGCTTTTGAAAAAAATGTGAGTGGAACCTTATCGAGATTTTTTTTTTTTTTTTTTAAACCATCTTCAACCTAGGTTTCTGCCTCTATTTGGAGAAGAAATTATGAACAGGATGTGTCAAAAAGTGTGGTCCTTGCTTGTCATTAAAGCTATACAATGTCTTCAGTGGAATGAATCTTTCCTCGTTTTTAATTCTGATCTTTCCTCTTTCTTTTCATCCTCTCTGACCCCTTCATCTGAATCTAATAACAGAGGTGGTATGTCTTAGCAGTTGGAATTGCTCAGTATAGAGTAGCTTGTCAGTGGCAACCTTGAAAGGTGCACAGAGACCAGCTTTTTGTCAGGATCAATATACCAAGAGCTTACCTCTGTGTAAGGCTTGCATTGGAGCATAAGGAGACGGTGAATGTTTGTGTCATTTAGCCAGCATTCTTCAAGGGAGCTTTTTCCATTCCCAAACTTAGTCAAAGAGAAGAAGAAAAGCCACTGCCTCTTTTGGAAAAGCAGAACGGCATTCATTTTAGATGCATTCTTGATTCTCTAACCATCAGTGTTCTTCTATGCAAGTTTTCTAGCTCTATTAATACCACAAGATATAGGTAGCTCTAGCAAGACTCAGACCAGATAGCATAGATAGTCCTGTCCTGGACGAGGTGTTTCAGAAGTTTCTTGGTAAAGCTACCTTAAAACCATCCTGTCTGAATACAAGACAGCAGAAATTTATATCCAGGTCATGTGGTCACTGTGCCAAAGTAACTGAGGGGCTGATGAGATTATTATCTGTTAGTGATTCAGAATAACCTCATTCAAAAAATGCAGTACTCTGCCAGCTGCATTTACTTGAGTGTGGTAGAAACTAGTGTAATATGGGTCAGTTCCAGTTTTCACCTACTAACTTCAAGATATTCTGTATTATTTCCTCTGGATCTGGTGGTCTGTCAGAGCTGTCCTGTGAAGACTTGCTCTATGGACTCTCTGCTGCAAAATGAGTCTAACCTTTGCTAACTTTTATGTATTTTATATCATGTTTTATAAAGTGCAATACAACAAAAATGCTACTACATTTATGCCAAAGTGTCTAGATAATCTATGTAATTTTTAAAGCTTTCTACGTGTAGTGGATGATCGTTTTCTCCCTCTTCTGCACGAAGTAAAATTTTGACTTTGAGTTCGGATTTATGAAGGAGGATTTCAGCAGTAAGTTAGCTTCTTAGGATAATCAAACTCAGAAACTAAGCAGAAAAAACCTCTTTGTTTGGAAATTAGGTTGGGGCCATTATACATGATCCACTGAAGGTGGGAGAATGATTTTACTCAAACTAAAAAGTAAAGGTTAATTATACAAGGGTTAACCATTGATTATTCTTTGTGCCCTGGTTTTGATTATGGACAGTATTTGAGTTTAGAATCTATTAAAATGTATACAATAATCTACTTTTGGTATAACATGGGCACTTGGCCTTTTACTTTGTATTTGAACATTATCTGTTTGAGTCCTTCTTTAGCTTATTAGACTAAAGGGCTGGAGACACAGGGGTGTATGTATGCTGAGGGGACAAGTTTGTATTTGACACTATCCAGAAATTCCTAGCGACAGCCCTCATTACTTTAGCTTTCCTGTCTTGAATCTGAGGATGATCATGGAAGACTAAGTCGCTGTATGACCAAAATACAGACAATGTTCTGAGGGACAGAAGATATCATTACTTGTCTCCTTCTTTGTTTTTCCTTCCCTTCTCACCTCCCATTTCGCCGCTAAGGACACCAACATCTCCGATCCCTTTTCCTTTTCCTTGCAGGAACTGGCTTTGATGCAGATCTGTTAATATACGTAGTGGCAGAAAAGCTGGCAGAAGTGAGCAGGTCCTCTTTGGTACCAGTGGAAGTTACAGTCTGTATTAAATATGGCTTGTATTTTGAAGAGGTCCATTGTGTATGTGTATAAATATATTAAATGTGTACAATAAAAGACTGATGTTTTGTAATTATAGTTAACTTCATAATTTTTCTTATTTTTTTTAGGGAGAAGAAAGCCATAATTGATCCTTCTTTGTTCAAATACAAAGTAGAACCTATTAAAAAAGATTTATATGAAACTGTTATTGTTAAAGCATCTCAACTAAGGTAAAAATTAATCTATGAAAGTTAAAAATCCTACTTTATAACTGTTTGAGTTGTGTAGGTTACTGTAAGATGCTTTTGATATCAAATGAATGGCATTTAAAAATAATATGTTAGAACTATTAATTAGAGGCACTGGAACAAAATACTGTGTTTCACAGGCTTTCTGCAGCCAAGGGTTCCAAGCTTTACTAGTATTAATACAGGTAGTAACTCCTTACAAGTCTCTGTGCTTTTGTTGGCTGTTGCTTCTGATACCTGTGCCTACTGCTGTGACTGATGGCATAGATGAAGAGAAGTTTGAGAACCCTGGTCGATAATATTGATGAACTATTGACATTGTGAACCCTCTGTGGTAGCATTACTGGTTGGAAGTGTTGGAGCAGACACTGGCAATCAGACTGCTTTAAGATAGAAAGCCGCAAAGAGTTTTTGCTTCTTAAATAATTTTGTCTTGAATTTAGTTAATGCATTTTTTAGAGTAGATTGTGCATCAGAACTTTATAAACCAGGTGCTTTGGCAGGGGAAAAAAAAACCCAAACTTCAGTGATTTCAAGTCATTTAGTTCCAGCATGAATCAAGATTAGTTTTTCAATTAGCCACGCTTGTGTAGTTGGTTTTCTCCTTCCTGTGAAGTAACGTGGGTTCCCTGGGGTGCCAGGGTGCCGCTGTCCTGTAGGCAGGAATGGCACAGCCTGAGCGAGCAGGGGGTGAATCTGCCCCTCTCCCTTGTTGGCCTGAGAGTTCTGTGCCTTGCCTTCCCCCATGAGAGGTGTGGGTGCTGCGTTCCTGCTGCCCTTGTGTGCTTCCACTCTCTTCTGAGACAGTCAGACTGGAGTTTTATTTGGGGATTTTAAAAGCTACCATGACAGAGAGGATCTAGTGGGGATGAATAGGCTGCGGAGTTTGTCTGTATGTGTGTATAAAAGAGGACATACCAGGATCTTAAAAAAAAAAAGTTACAGATGCATAACCAACTTTTAAAGTATTTCTTGTCTTTTGTTTTGTTAATAAGGAAATTTTAAATTGAATTGGGGTTGCGAAGAATGGCTGTTAATTACAATAGTAAGGGTGTAATTTATAATTAAGAAAATGAGAAAAAGGTCAGTCACATGATCTGTTACCTGTGTTTTTGCATATATTGTCAGCTGTGCTTAAACACTAATTAAAGATGTTAGTTGATAATGCTACCTTTCTTTCCTTATACAGCCGGAGGAAACATCTCTTTTCTCGTGATAGACTTAAACTTTTCCTGAAACAACACTGTGAACCGCATGATGGAGTCATTAAAACTAAGGTAAATAAGAAGGAATAATTTGTGGGATAGGATATTGACGCTACTCAGTCTTTCTTTTGCTCTTCTCTACTAGCTGCTCAGAACCTCTTTTTAAAACTACATCAAGTTTAACTTTTTGTAAGTATAATATATTGAGTTCGTATTTGACTTTTCCATAATAAAAGGATGAATACTGCAACTTTTTCTGTAAAAAGAGGTTTATGTTAACTTTTGCTTGTAAACAAGATGGTAAATTTTCTGTACATGAAGCAGAATTTAATTCTCTAATTTCTTCTTTAGCTACCAGTTTAGAAAAAAAATCCCAAAAATAAAAACACAAGCTTCTACCTAGAAAAATGTTATTTATTAAAACATAATATATTTTTGCTTAGTCTAACACAAGTTGTTTTCATTCTTCAAGGTATGCAGCTGGTATTCCTAAGTCAAATAAAAATTATCTGTTTCTGGTTTGGTACAGTAAGCTAATATTATTCTGTTGTAATACTTTTAGCTGGAAAATACTTTATTGTAGGCTGTATTAAGTCTCCAGTTCTTCAATGAGATGGAAGTACCAAAGACTTCAGGTGGCTAGAATGGGCCTTAGGTGTTGAAGATGCATATTTTTGTCAGCTTTTGTGAAAATATATGGTGATACTTAGTTCAAGCTGAAGTTCACATCTTAGCCTGCACAGGATGACTCTGGGATTTTTTTTTTCCTTGTGCTGAAGGAATTGAGCAGCTTCTCCCATGCTGGCCAAGCAGGAGGCAATTTCCCTTGCCCCGCTTGCTGTGCCTCAGGAGATCCTGCATCCTTTCACTGCATATTGCAGCCTTGACCCTGAAATCCTTCTGATCTTCATCTTGTTTTCAGAAGGGAGCATGTTTGTTTATTACATCTTGCATATTGTGTATGTGTGTTTAAGAGGAATCGTCGTACAGCTGTGTAAGTGCTTGTTCTGCACAGGGAAGTTCTGAGAGATGAGAGCATCAGTGTCTTGCCTCTGAAAGTTGTGGAAAATAACAAAGGCAACTAATTTTAAATAAGTTTGTAATTTTGAAGTCTATCTCTTTTAAGGAAGTGGAAACAGAAGAAAATGGGTCTGAAAGGCATAAACCACCACTTTCCTTGAGCTTGTTAGTGATTATGTTGTCCTCGATATGATACAGTGAGCTGGGTGTAGTGATCTATTGGTGATGCTTTCTGGTGCCTCAGGAAAATTGTTATATTCTATATGTGTGTGTTTGTCATATTCTCTTTGTTTGGGCATTTGTGGAGTGTCTCCTTGTTCCCTTGCTGATTACCTTGCATTTCAGCAGTTATGTGAACATGTCGTGTTTGGGTTATCTCCTTTGTGTCCTCATCTGTATCACTTCATGAGGGTAGAGTTCCTGAAGTCACCAGGTTGAGAAGGCCGACTTTAAAAGAAATTTTGACAATTAAGAATGAGAGAAGTAATACATTTTCTTTTCCTCCAGAACAATTAAAGTATGATAGAGAATTATGTGATTCTTCAGTAAATTAATTTTCCAGTTTTCTCTGTCAAAAATAATTCTCAACTTATTTCAATAACTTGCTAGGAAGACTGTGTCCAGCTATGTTTGCAAAAAGGCATCTAAAGAAATAAAATCTTGCCAAATTCTATTTTCAGATGTGTACTGCTTACATTATCATCCACTTGGTGGATTAACTCTACACTTACACTATTTCAGGGTTTTATTTCTTATCCTAAGCTAACCAATTGTAAATCTAGTTACTTTGCCTTTTTTGTGAGTTAATGATTTGTTAATTAGCTTATACTTATACTTATGAAAAGGTAAGAATTTCGCAATTAATATGTGCATTTTCTCTCTAAGGCAACATCAATTGCAAAATATAATCTAGCAGAACAAAATTTCTCCTACTTCTTTCCTGATGACCCACCCACATTTATCTTCAGTCCCGCAAGTAGACGGCGAGGGAGACCCCCAAAGAGGGCATCTACTAGTCTTGTGAGTAATGACATTTTTAATTCCAGATGAAGACACTTCAATGTACTCTGAACTTTTAGAACAGTTGGAATGCCAGGTTGATGTTGTACTTTTTTACTTGGAGGATGAATTGGGATATGTTACATAATTGCTATTAAAGTAGATTGCTTTATAGTTCGGCTTGTAGAAGGGACAATAATTGATGTGTTTATCTTGCTATTTTTATCTTTCTTATTTCTGTGATCTCACCAAGAAACTAGCTTTTCAGTATTGTGAAGGTACATGGAGTACTTGTCCCTTCTTGGAACAATTAATAAATAATTTGCTAAAAACCTTTAATTTATACTCCTAGATACAAGTATGTGACTTGGCCTCAGATACAGTTATGTTACTTGCCTGTATTTAAACACAGCAAAGCTTAATGCTCTAAACTGCTTCATTTAAAAAGAAAGCTGGCAGAAAAGTTTTGGATTTTCTCCCCTCTCTGCCCCCGCCTCCTTGGACAAGATCTCTGGGTCCGTAGTATATTTGTGGGAAACTCTTACAGCCTGGTTTTATTCCTGTTTTAGAAAACTTGAAAAATTGGGAATATCTGTTTCTGGTTATTTCACTGTAGATATTATGTTCTTTCTTTCCATTCCCCCTCCGATTTCTCCATCAGGAGGATGAGATTACTGCTAAACAAAATACCCAAGGAAACAAAAGTAAAGTACCAAGGGAAAAGACGAGGTTCCAGAAGCAAAAAGAAGATATGCAGGCCATGGGTAAGTTGAGGTTTAGTCCTATGACGAGTAGAACCAGTTTTTGCAGGTCCGAGAGCAGGCCATAATTAGAGTACTTTTGGGGTTGTACCTCTCAAAGGGAAAACGTCACAAGAGTGCAATGCCACAGCACTGTTGCAAAGTGCTCCTTTCCGTAGTTAGAATGCTTGTTTCCTGGATTATTTATTTGTTTTTTCTTTTTCTAAACTGGAGAAATGTAGGAGGCTATGTTGATTTCTGTCGCAGATAAAGAGCAAAATACTTGCAGAAATTTGGATTCTGAAGTCATGTATAAATTTTACCAGCTGAAGGTATATCAAAACATGAGCATTTAACAAAATCAATTTGTTGTATGAAGAAAATCCATAAATGGAAAAACTACCTCAAAATTTAAAAGAACTGCAATGCTTTTTAAACCTGTAATAATCCTTAAGCGAATCTTGAGTCCTTCTGAAGATGTCTGTGCATAGATATTTAAGATATGTCTAAATGTTCTGCAAGATTACTTACAATCTGTTTACAATTTTTTCCTAATTAAGAGAGCACAAATCATTTAAGAGGTTTTTATTTCAGACTGATGGAATTATTTTGGCTTAGTTTTGACCCATTTTTGATCTATTTAAACTTGATTTCAAATGAAGTAAGGAGGCCCACATACGTTTTGCATGGGTTTAACTAGATAAACTGGTGCATCTTCTTGAGGAGACAAAGCTCAGACAAGATGTTCTTCTGGGTTGCAAGCACTGATGTCCTTCCTAACCAAAGGCTTTCATCTGTGGAAATGCTTCAGTGAACTTCTGGTTTCCACCACTCATTTCCATTATCACAGAATGTTTTAGGATGGCAGGGGTGTCTGGAAATTATCTAGTCCAACATCTGCTTAAATAACTGTGAAGTTGTCTGAGGCTGCTTAGGGCCTTTTCTTAGGAGATGGGGACACTGGGGCTTAATGGGCTCCTCTAAACTTGTGTGTCCACTTTTCTGCACAACCAGCACCACCACCTGTCTATGTGCTGGAGTGGACAGCACAGAACAAGGTAATCGCTGATGGACCTCAGAGCTGGTTCTTTTTTGTGTGTGTGGCATTAACTACAGCTTCTAGAAGGCTAGTTAAGACACATTCTGGCTTAATTTTAACTTTGTGTTATGCTATTGTACTCCAAACCCCTACAGCCTTGAAACATAGTTTCAAACAATGAAAGAGCAACCAGCCTTGAAATAAGTTGCGTGACGTGGAGATCCAAATGTGTTCTTTGTATTTTCTGCCACCTCACTAGAAAGCTGTCAGAGCATGTTGATGTTCAGGCTTTGTAAATGCTTTCTGTTCTTTGCTGGGGACAAAAAATTATGATGGATGCATCAAATAAGAAATAATAACTAGAAAAATACCATGGTGTCAAACATTCTGTGCTGTTCATTTTTGACCCAGTGTTGGCCCATGATTATAAACCTTCTTCTTTCAAAATATTTTTTGGTTTTAAGATGCAGTTTTTTTAATTTGAAACCTGCACCGCATTATACCCGTTGTTTAAAAAGTATGGTACCATCCATACGATGAGCTTAAAAGTGCACTTTCAAATATACTATATTAATGTAATAGAATATTAATCTAAACTTTTAACCTGTAAATAGTGTTTAATTGGAATGACAATTACTGACATTCATAAAGTGTGTTATAAAGAGCTGCTATAGTACTTCACTAACGATGTGAAAAGGTAGCAAAATACCGAGTACCTTGAAAAATCAGCTTCCTTAGCGTGTAGAAGACTACAGGGCTCAGCTTTACTGCTGTTGTTTGCTGGGTGAGAGCTGTTGCTGGTATGTACAGTAGCTATCCGTAAAAACAATCTAGCCCATTTTCAGAGTTTTATAGGAAAATGTAATCCAAATCTTTGAGTGATAATCTCGGTATATAGAAGGATATATCTCAGTCTCGGTAATAGAAGGATCTTTTTTCATTTTCTTCACTCATGATTCTAGCGCTCTTGTTTATTCAATTAAAATGGGAAGCCCCCTGACACCCTTTTATTTGTTAGTGTGTGTGTGTACATAGACAGACATTGTCTGTCACAGAAAGTGGACATTTGTATCCTGCTGTTCTTCCGTAGACAACTGCAAAGAAATCTGATCTCCTCAGGCAAGAACATTTTTTTAGCAATTAAAGTTAATTTTAAACTGTGTAACAGAAGTAAAACTTGCACAAAGCCACTGAAATACTTAGTAGGTTTCAAATGTACTGGCTTTTCAGTAATTAATGTATTTAAAGATCACTTATTTAAAGGTTTTTACTATCGTAAATATTTCATGGTTATATGCCACACCTAGTTGTGACATGCTTTTATTAGGCAGTGATTACTAATTATGTTGGTGTAATTATATGCAGTTGCAATCAGTTCTCATCTTTATATGTCACCTGATAGAAAACAATGCACAAGTAATAAACTTCCGTATATGTATAAAACAAGAGAAATTTGACTTTATTACAGTGATGACAACCTTGTAAAACATCTATAATACTTAGGCTTAAAATTTTGGTTCTCTAAAGAACTTTCAAATGATTGAATTTCTGGTTGGCATAGAAGCAATTCAGTTGTCATAACAATATATTTTTTCATATGGTAATTATAAAAAGATGAGTCTGCTTAGCACAATTAAATAAAATTAACACTTTATAAAAGAAAAAATAACTGGTTTGTTTTTTTTCTTTTATAGCTTTTGAAAAAGCTAAATTAAAACGAGAGAAGGCAAATGCCATAGAAGCTAGGAAAAAGGAAAAAGAAGATAAGGAAAAAAAGAGAGAAGAATTAAAGAAGATAGTGGAAGAAGAAAGGATGAAGAAGAAAGAAGAGAAAGAGAGACTCAAAATAGAAAAGGAAAAAGTAATGCATTTGCAGTTTATATGTTTCATCTAGGAACAAGTTTATTTGTTTCTTAGTTGCTGTCTGCTTCAAGTTATTTTCCATGGACTGTTTTCAGTTCATAGAAATGCACTTTTGAATAATAGGCAGTTATATTGTTATGGATTCGTATTTCTGGATAATATTCTCTATATCATTGTAGTTCACAAAAAGTTCACTTCGAACATAATTCCTAATTAATAGTGTGAGGTGGGAGTTTTTTGCCAATAACGCCTGACAGGAGTTGATTTGATGGTTGTCTTTTACTTAATTGTTAGAGACTGTACTGCATCAGATTCACAGCGTATTAAATGGTTGTGGGTTTCCATGTGGTTTCTCTTTGAATTGGAATTGTTAAATAACTTTTTGTCGCTCCGAATGTGAAGAAATTATTTATTCCACTATATTTCACCACAGCCACATCCACGATCGATATTGATGGTCTTTTTTGTGGCAACTTTTAATAAATACTCTTATTTTTAGTTCGGGGTTTTTTTTCCCCTTGGCCGCTTCCAATAAAAACAAAGATACAAAAGCAAAAAAACCCACCACAACAACAAAACAAAGTATTACCAGAGTTTACTTCTAAACATTTTTGCCAGTATCTTCTTATACAAAAAAAAATTATTTCATTCTAATTAAAAGTGTTTTCATTTTATTTTTCAGTGTGATTGAAATAATAAATGATGCAGTTCTAGAAACTATAATAGGGTGATCTGATCATATTTTAAATACAATTGTGACACTCTCTTTCAGGAAAGAGAGAAGCTGCGTGAAGAAAAAAGAAAATATGTGGAATACCTGAAACAGTGGAGTAAGCCTAGGGAAGATATGGAGTGTGATGATCTTAAGGTATGATTGAATTTGGAATAGCTCAAACTCGTACTTTACAGGGTGCCTAATGCAGAGGCAGATCTAGATATGATCTGAGTGCTCGGGGTTGTGAATCACCTGCGGTCATGTAATATTTCCCAGTGCTGATGCTAATAGGATCACCTGCATCGGCATTTTCACCCTCCAGAAAAACTTTACAGGCTGTTCTCAGTCTTAACATAGAACAGATGTATGTTTAAAATGCTGATGCTACTGAGTGGAAGGTATTCAGTATGCCTGACTCTTCTGTTAACTGTACAACATGGTCTCACCTAGAATAAACCCAAGTTACTTAAAAAAATTTGAGTAACGAAGTAAGCAAATTTTTGGCTGCAAAAGGTAGAAAGGACATTAGCTTGTTACTCTCTGTGGCGTTCTTTTGATTTGAACTCTGATAGTATCCTTCCTTAGCAAGCATCTTCCTGAATGATCCTAGAAACCTAGAGAAAATAACAAGAATTTATGTCCCAAAGAACTTAATGTGCTAAACAAGAATATAGTGTGGCTGTACATAATGGAAGATTGTCTAGTGTTACACATTCATGCACACTTTATTATGATTTCTTGCCACAGGGGATAGTGAAAGGAGGGAGAATTGTCAAACACAAGGACAGAGGTTTATTTGAGATACACAGGGAAACATGACAGAAGCGCAAGGAGGACAAGGGAAGAATACAAGGATGAATATATTTGCAAGGAGAGCTGTATAGGCCCTTGAATATGTGAGGAAAAACTCTTAGCTGTGTAGAGAAAAGAGGAAACTGAAGAAAGGGAAGAACTTCGTCAAAATGAGGGGAAGCTCTGCAAAACAGTGCTGCTGTGTTTCAATTGGAAAAGAAACAGGGAGGGGTGGGAAAGTAGTGTCATCACTGCAGTGAAAATTGACAAGAATATGGATACAGATGGGTGTAGATGAGGAAGCAAGAAGAAAGATCCACCTGTATACTGCTTTTCAAAAAAATCCATTTTCAGGAAATGTATGAAATACCTTACTGTGTTCTTCTCAAAGCACAGTATTTGGCATTCTCCTTGTTAATGTTTATGAACTGCCATCATTGTGGAAAGGGGCCATCCTTCTGGAAATTGTTTGTCTGCTAAGAAATGTTACGTGAAGACAAATCTTGAAGAGTTACATCAAGATACTAATTTGAAGTCAAACTCAGTGTTAGACACTGTCATCTGTGATTTGGAGGTGGTGTCTCTGTTCAGTGGTCTTGTTACACAGTTACATGAGCTCCCTTTAAAATGTCTTTCATAACTGCCTCACCAACATAAAACCCCAAATACCAGAACACTCGCTCATTAGACGTGATCTTGCATATCCTAATATTAGATGGGTGTGGTTTTATGTGAATGTAATGGGGTTTTGTTTGCTTGTCTTTGCAAGCAATAATGAGTAACTTTTAAAATAATATGTTTATTTTTGCTTGTCTGGACAGTTCTACCAAAATTAAATTCAAAACTCTTGTGAAACAATGCAGATTTAAAGGGAAAATCTTGGCAGCCAGTGTTCTTGACTTGTAGTGCATTTGAATTCCTTTAAACAAATATACAAAATCATTCAACTTCTCAAACATTAATAAACTTTTCTCTCAAAGATTTATGTCTATGTTGCATGTTCTTCAGTTTTTAAAGTCAGTACTACCACAGATGTTACCATGATAATTGATTATGTGTCTTGCAGAACTGTTTTTAGTAAAATGTAAAGAAACCTTACAGTTACTCTCCTTAAAATCATAGGCTCTTATCAACCACTTGTGTACTCTGCAGAAACCAAATGCAATACTAAGTTGTCCCATTTGGATTACAGGAACTTCCTGTTCCGATGCCAGTGAAGACCAGACTTCCTCCTGAGATCTTTGGTGATGCTCTGATGGTTTTGGAGTTTTTATATGCTTTTGGGGAACTTTTTGATCTTCAAGATGAATTTCCTGAAGGAGTGACTTTAGGCAAGTTGTTGTTTATGTGGCAAGGTGCCCCAATTTTGTGATGTCCCTTCTCCTACCAACCAACCAAATATCTTAAGTGCACCCAAGTACTAGTGCTGAAATTTTTTCTGTGCAGCTTTAATATGTCAGTGCTTACACATGCATATAAATCCACTTTTCACAGTCAACTTCTGCAGTGTTTATAAAATCAAAGTTAATTTAAATGTAGAAGCTGTTAATCTACTTATTAAAATGTCTACTTGTACTTTACTCTTGCAGTTAAATATTAAGAAAACAATGTTGTTTTCTCAGCACTCTTTCTGACAGAATCACTTTAGGATTATTTGTAGTAAATTATGGAACAGTAACTTGATTATCATACCTGAAGAAAAAAAATGTTTTTGTTCTTCAGTACATAATCGTTTCCAACTTTGCGGCAAAAGTGACGCTTCTTAAACTTTATTCACAGAAGTTTTAGAGGAAGCTCTTGTAGGAAATGACACTGAAGGCCCACTATGTGAATTGCTGTTTTTCTTCCTGACTGCCATCTTTCAGGCAATGGCCGAAGAGGAAGAGGAAGTGGCCAAAGATCAAATAGCTGATGCTGAGACCAAAGGTCAGATCCTTAATTTTACTGCTGAAAAACTGAAATGCCACTGGAATTAACTCTAAACTGCATGATTTATGGCATTCCTTTGTTTAACCTTTTCTTATTATGCATGGATATTGTATGCAAATTGGCTTGTTTTTTCTCTTTTAACTGAAATTAAAGTTTTAAACTGGGCATGGAAGGTGGGATCGGTTGGGGGAGGAGGGAATAGAGAAAAAACAAGCTCATTGTTACTACAATTGTATCCAACAAAGCATAATAAGCTTTTAACAGCACTGCTTATGGTTTGGCGGTGAGGGGAAACTCGTCTTCGCCTTCCGCCTCTTCCTTTAGCACTGTTAGATGTTTCTCCTGAGGGTCAAGAAACAAACCAATTTCCTAAATCTTCTCAAAGGTCTTTATCTGTAGCTATAAAAAAAAATCTGGACCTAACTAGATTAAAAACTAAAAATCCCCAGCACAGCTACAGTGAAGAATTTGATATTCATTGGCTGACAAGACTTAGAAATGTGCATCCACAACTCCTAGGTTCTGCCGTCTCTCTGTGTTTTTCACAGTTTCACAGAATGTTAGGGATTGGAAGGGACCTCAAAAGATCATCCAGTCCAATCCCCCTGCTGGAGCAGGAACACCCAGATGAGGTTACACAGGAAGGTGTCCAGGCGGGTTTTGAATGTCTCCAGAGAAGGAGACTCCACAACCTCCCTGGGCAGCCTGTTCCAGTGCTCTGGCACCCTCACTGAGAAGAAGTTTCTTCTCACGTTCAAGTGGAACCTCCTGTGTTCCAGTTTGTATCCACTGCCCCTTGTCCTATCATTGGTTGTCACTGAGAAGAGCCTGGCTGCATCCTCATGACACTCACCCTTTACATATTTATAAACATTAATGAGGTCACCGCTCAGTCTCCTCCAAGCTCAAGAGACCCAGCTCCCTCAGCCTTTCCTCATAAGGGAGATGCTCCACTCCCTTAATCATCTTTGTGGCTCTGTGCTGGACTCTCTCCAGCAGCTCCCTGTCCTTCTTGAACTGAGGGGCCCAGAACTGGGACACAATATTCCAGATGTGGTCTCACCAGGGCAGAGTAGAGGGGGAGGAGAACCTCTCTTGACCTCTCACAGTTACTCTGCCTTTGCTCTTCACTCTATGGCTGAAGTTGCCCATGTTTTCAGAGGCATTTGGTGTATGCTGAGCACTGATAAGAAGGAACTGCAGGCTTGGTTCCAAATTTATGTGGTCTGGGACATTATATATGTGTTTTCATCTTTAATCGCCTGTTTCTGTTTCATGTTCAGGCAGCTCAGTGGTTCAATTGATGGTCTTTGAATGCTCTAAGCCTCATTCCAGAAAGCATTCTACCTAGTGCTTTGCAAAGAGTTTGTCAATAACACAGACTTTCAGTATTTTGTATATTGCCCTTGCACAATTTGGGTTTTTATTGCCCTTGCACAATTTGGGTTTTTAATGCCTTTGCAAGGTGCTTCTGCCTGTTTATTTCAGTTCATTTATAAAGCCTCACTGTGGATCAGGGAACTGGTCTGACTGCTTTGTTATGCTCATCGAACATCTAGTGATGGTCTCTCAAAACTGTGTGCTAGTGTGAGGAGATAGAAAGAAGCACCAGACTGAGAGCCTTGACAATATTTTAAGATGTTACTGTTGCCATGTACCTTCCGTGTTTTGAATCTGAGGTCTAAGGCTGCTTCCAATTCTTTCACCCTCTGCGGTGCTTGGTGGAAAGGGAGGGCAAACGTTGCCACGCTGCTGTTGTCCAGTGTGCCCTGTGTTTATGGACTGCCAGGCTGCTGACTAGCTAAAGGAGGAGCTTTCACCCTTCCTGCTGGTCTGTATTTGATTAGAGGTAGATAGGAACATAAGAGCACTCCTTGTTTGAGGTCAAGTGAATCCTGTGGTTCCCCTGAAAGGCATGAGGTACAGGAAGGCTCCTTTAATTCCTCCCTTGAAGACTGTGTATTCTCATGCTTAAGATTTATGTTCAATCTATAAAATGTCTTTATATAAAACATGCGCACTATCTTCAGCAATAGAGGTTGCTCTTCTTGACTGAATAAAGTTAGAGATTTGATACAAAGTTAACAAATATAGACTGTATTTTAACTACTGTTGAATTTAGCAATTAAACTCTTTTTTAACAACTGAGAGCATTGATTGGACAATATAAGCAAGGATTCCATTATCAGGTAATAATAGAATAGTTGATTAGATTCTTAATTATTCATAGAACTGATCAGAAAAAATGTGATGTAACTTTCGTATTTTAATTTGATTATATGGGGCTGGCAATTGCAAAAATCTGCCATTTCACTTGTAGTTCAGCAGAGCTGTGGGCAGGGCACTTTATCTTTTACTTGCCTTTGAACTTTCATTTCTTGTCACTTTTGTTTAGACATCTTCTTTTCTGTAGAAGAATTACGTGTTCTCAGCTTTGTAATTCTGGCTAGCCAAACTAGTAGTATTCAGCATTTTTGCTCACTTAAATTCTTTACAGGCAGTGTTTCTGCAACAGGAAACACCATGGATGTGGGGTTTTGGTGTGCACAGTACTTTCTCAAACCCTGTTACACAGATACAGCAAGAAGGAAGGTGTGGAGGTTAATTTTGCCACGTTTGGGTGACAGTTTTCAAACAACATCAATCATCATACAAGACTCTGTTGTGGATTTGTTTTTTACATAGTCTTAGTTTGGATTTTTGGCTCTTTATTGACTTGGTGACTTTGTAACTGCTTAGTGATTTGGGCTTTGTTCAAGTGAAATTGTTGAAACAGCATACAAGGCTGAAAGAATTCTGCCAGCCCTCTGGAGAAATACCTGTAAGTGCTAAGGAAACTTGTCTAAGAAACAGGAATTTTGCCGTTTCTCCCTTTCACTGCTCTGCTTCCTTGGTCGTTTTGCTAATGTGCGATGCTCCCTGTTAAGTGCAGATGCTTGCTTTGGTGAAATTCAGTTCTTTGTCATGCCTTAGTAATTGTATTTGTGCAGAACAGTAAGGCTATATCTAAGTTACAGATTAAAAGTATACAGGGAATGGTGATAACCAGTATCTGATTGGTTTAGATGGTCTTTCCTAAAAACAAAATGATGATAGAATACAGGTGTTCTTGCATTATTTGTTTTTGCTTTCAAGTGTGTTTACGGATTTGTTTCTGCTTTTATGTTGCCGTTGTGCATGTTTTGTGCATTGGGGTTGCTTTAACAGCTTATATATAGAGAAAACAGCGTGTAGCATGTGGTGCATGTCTTTAGCTTTTAGTTGGATTTTTAGTTGCATTTAAAGATGTGTGAATTTTCATTTGGATGTTGAATTGAGTTTTGAATACGTTGATGCTTTTGTAAATATTGGCCCCCTTCGCTTTGTCTGCAACTTTTAAAAAACGGCTTGCTTTCCTCCCCTCCACAGTACAAGTTTTAATTTGCACTAGAATAAAGTGTTTATTTCCTTAAAGATTTAACAGAGGCTTTGGATGAAGATGCAGACCCCACAAAATCTGCACTGTCTGCAGTTGCAACTTTGGCAGCTGCATGGCCCCAGTTACATCAGGGTATGTGTGGGTTTCACTTCTTGTTTTGTTACTGTTCTTATTTTGCTCTGTGTTTTAAAGCACTTTTTTTTAACATTTATATGAATTTAAGTATCTATATAAAATAACTGTTCACTCTTCTCAACTGTAGGCTGCAATTTGAAAAACTTGGATCTTGATAGCTGCACTCTTTCTGAGATTCTCAGACTTCACATTCTAGCGTCGGGCGCTGATGTAACATCAGCCAATGCAAAATACCGTTACCAGAAACGAGGAGGGTTTGATGCTACTGATGACGCTTGCATGGAACTGAGATTAAGTAATCCTGGTCTCTTGAAGAAACTTTCAAGTACCTCAGTGTATGATTTGTTGCCAGGTAATAAAAGACAATAAACGTTAGAGGTGATTAGATTGCTCTTCAAGTGATCGGAGTTATAACTGCTTCAGATCAATGATGGTCAAAATGTACTGTATTATAAAATAATTTAGGTTAGGAAGGACCTCTGGAGGTCACCTAGACCACCCCCTGTGCTCCAGGCCCTCCAAGCAGCAGGTCCCACCAGATCAGAGATAGCGGAGCCAGGCAGTCTCATTACTTCTGAGTAGCTTTTAAAAATACCATAAAAAAAGTTGGTTTTACTTGCAGAAGGGGGTCTCTGTGGGAGAAGCATCTGAGTATTTGATTCAGCTCCTGCTTTTTATTGCTCTTCTGGTTTGGCTCTTTTGTTTGTTATTTGGAAATGGAGAAAAAATTATTATCTACTGTTCCTTTATCTCAGTTTTGAAGATTACGTTTTAGCTAAAAGTTAATAATTCACAAGAAAAGGCTTGCATCTCTGAGCAAAGCAGGTATTTCAGGAAATGCCTCTTTGCAAGTGCACCTGGTGCACTAATAATGTTTGTTTGCTTTTTCTTGAGTGAGAACCAATCTTCAGTCTGGAGTGTGTATGAGTAAGGCTTATTTATCAGTTGTATGATAAAATATAAAAATTGGTCTGAATTTTATTAGGAGAAAAGATGAAGATCCTTCATGCCCTCTGTGGGAAACTTCTGACTCTCGTCTCCACTCGAGATTTCATTGAGGACTCTGTTGACGTGTTACGACAGGCAAAACAGGAGTTCAGAGAATTAAAGGCAGAACAGCATCGCAAAGAACGAGAGGCGGCAGCAGCAAGGTAAAGCCAGGATATGGAAAGCTAAATTTTGTTGCTACAAGTTAGATTAATTCCCCAATTGCAAAAGGCATATGAGAAAAAATAGCAGTGTTTGTGTTTTATACTGTTTTCTCGAGACTCTAGACAGGAGTGAAACTTTATTGTGCTAAGCATTGTCCTTTCCCATGTTACTGTTATTTTTAGATGATGCGGTAGTATAAAAGAAGAAAGATGTGGCCAGATCAGATACTAGATGAATTGCAACTGCTTTTCTATATTCTTCTTATTAGGATACGTAAGAGGAAAGAAGAAAGGTTAAAAGAACAAGAGTTAAAAATGAAAGAGAAACAAGAAAAGCTGAAGGAAGAGGAGCAAAGAAATTCTGCTGTAGAAGTACCTCTTGGGTATGATACATAGTGTTACTGTGACACATATGATACAGCGCTTCAGTTACGTGCCTAGAACTTACCTATGTAGTTTTCATTGACGTGACCATATACGAAGTTAAATAAAATCAACAGTAAGGGCTATATATATAAATATTTCTTCCTAGTGGAATTGCTTTATGAAAGTGATTTTATTTTAAAATCAACTTTTATTATACTCATAATTTTACCAACTGATGAGAAATTTACAAAATCTAATTTGTTGGGGGTTGTTTTGCATTACTTTTTGTCTCGCATTTATTTCGTATCTGTGAATATCTTCATAACAGACCATTCTAGTTTGTTTTCTAATTTGAGGAATTGATCTGAGCTAGATAATACTCATTTCACATAACAGTTTATGAATCAAATGTAATAGCATTTAAAAAAAATGCTGTGTTATCCCAGATGATTTTCATAAAATCAAGGTTTTTTATTCTATTAATAAAACTGTATGGTTTCAGGTGGTAAGATTCATGCACAGGCAGCTGTATATGATTCCAGAAAAAAAGCAAAGTGTGTATACAACACTATCTTTACCTGCTTGAGGAAGGGAGTTAGGTAAATAAATCTGCTAGCAAAAGGTGAGCATGGGCCAAAGACAGATTTGTGCTATATTTTTAGAACTGTAATTGAAGAAAACCGAAGCTATCCTTTAATGGTTGTGTGTAGTTCTGTAGGTTTTTAATTGCATTTGCTAGATAAGGGGGAAATGTGTAATAAGTGTTTTATAAAATGGTATAGATTTCGAGGAGGAAACATATTTTTTTAGTCATGAAAAAAATAAATCTGGTCAGTAGAACTTCACTAAGATGTCTCCAGAAAGATCTGATTATATTAATGCTCTTCAAATGAAAGAGTGAATAGCAAAGAGCAGGTTTTAATCTTTAATACGGAACTTTCCATTTATAGTTTAGTGGGTTTCTTCTGGGTTTTAATGCCTTCTATGACTTGAAGTTTATTTTTTAAAAGCATTGTAGGTCTTTGAGTAGCTTAAATATTTTTGAAAGGTAAATACTGTTTGTATAGAAGATGCCATATTCTACCGTGTATTTTTTTCATTCCATTCAGCTTTTAATACGTGGCTGATCACTTAGTTACCTTTATTTTATTGTGTCAGGGAGGAGGAACGGGAAGACCTTGATACTAGTACAGAAAGCAAAGAAACTGAACGTAAAGAGCAAGACATGGACACAGTGACAGAGGATGAAGAAGAGATGGGACCAAACAAAAAACGAGGGAGAGGTAACGCTATAATGTTTTGTTCATTTGTGTACATGTATGCACACACACACATGCATGCATGCACCTGGGAAGTTCTTGGGTTTTATAGCAAATTTTTATAAAGTATCAATCTTTCCTGTAAATTTTTTAAAGGAAAAACAAAAAACCCACCCAGACATGATCCTAATGGGCTCTTAAGCATTGAGCTGGCCTTATGTAGTTCTCATGGTCAGGTGTATGGTGTCTCACACCTCGGTTTCATCTTGTCTTCCATACTTGCTGTCTGAATTCTTCTTTTGTCCAAAAAAACCCCAGGCTGTTGCTGGGCAAACCATTACAGTTACGAGCAGTGCACTTGAAGACAAGGAGTTGTAGGAGTCTCATCTAACAGGGTGTGGTGTGGGTTTGGTGCTTTTTGTTAGGAAGCTGCAAAAACAACAGGTGTTTTAAAAGAAGATGTTATATTGAGTGGTTTGCTTTTGTTTGCCTTTGTTAATGAAGTAATGTAATTTCTATACAAGAATACAACTGGGTTTTTCCAGAGGTTCAATTTCCTCAGCAGTGTGCTAGTAGGAGCTGTGGCGTAGTAAATGGCACAGCCTGTGATTTGCAATTAAACATAGATACTGCCACAGGAGGATGAATCGTTGGTGGCTTTATCCTGCTACCTCATCTGTGCCTTTCTCCCATGAAGGCTTTGTGCTGGTGTCTGTGCCAGTTAAAGTCCTGGATGATCGTGGACTTAAGCCTACAGACTTGTACAGTTCCTAACAGTACCTGGGATAAAAATACTGAGTCATTCAGTAATGCAGGTTTGAATATTTCCTCCAGCTTTATGATGGCAAAACAATGACGTCTTAAAGAGAATGTCAAGTTTCTCAAATGCCCGTGTTTGAGAGACGGTGTCTGGGGGACAAACAAGTGTTATTTCATTCCTACAATTGGAGACAGAGAAGGTGACACTGGAAATTGGTAGAAATTGAGTACTGACCGTCTTTCACCGTAGCATGTGTTAATTACAAGATGTGCTTTTCTAGATTACTATCAGGACATGATTCTTTGGTAAACTAAGATGTGAACTGGAGTATTTTCAGCTGATATAAGTTGAGGGAAAAAGTAGTATATATATGAAAAAAAAGCAAATGGATAAAGTAATGTAACTGAGTTTGCAATAAAAGCTCTTATATAGGGATTCTGGTTTTGCCTGAGGTCTTTGGGGGGTTTAAGTTGATAGTTTTGAGTATGATAAATTGAGTCCAAAACATAGTTCGTATTCAATAATGAAATTTCTAGAATTGTACTTGATCATGATATTTTTATAACACAATTTTTTTTTTTTTTTTTTTTTGGATGGTGTTAAAAATTACTGTCAGACTTGGTCTAGTTTCTGCGGAGTGAAAGTATGCTAAAGATAGCTTTCTCTTTATCGAGAGAAGGGGGTTAATCACTTGAATTTTTCTTTGACAAAACTAGTATTGTTTCTTGACTGAGCTGATGGTCTTTGACAGTGTAAGTTTAAATATAATCAGAAAGGGACAGAGCCAAAACCTGTCCTTTACTTGAGTTTTTGGTTAAAGAAAGAATTTATAAGCATCTTGCTATCATTCTTTTTCCCTTAACTTTTAGGAAGGAGAGGGCAAAATGGATATAAAGAATTTACAAGACAAGAAGAGACTCCTTGTGAAAAGAGTGAACCTCTTACTGCTGAAGAGGAAGAAGCTTTAAAACAGGAGCAACAAAAGAAAGAGAAGGAACTGTTAGAAAAGATTCAGAATGCAACAGCCTGCACAAATATCACCCCGTTAGGTCGTGACCGTCTGTACCGACGCTACTGGATTTTCCCCTCTGTTCCTGGATTGTTTATAGAAGAGGACTATTCTGGTCTCACAGAAGATATGTTGCTGCCTCGAACCTCTTCCTTTCAGAATAATGTACAGTCTTGCACAAATGAACCTCAGGTATTCAGTAAAACTGGAGAGTCTTTGAAATCTTCTGAATCTACCTCCAATATTGACCAAGATTCACACACCAGTGTTGTTGTAGAGGTGCCAAGGCCAGTATATAAACCAAACCGTTGGTGCTTTTACAATTCTCGGGAACAACTGGACCAACTCCTAGAGGCTCTCAATTCCCGAGGACATAGGGAGAGTGCCTTAAAAGAAACTCTTTTACAAGAAAAAAGTAGAATATATGAACAACTAAGCAGTTTTCCTGTGGAAAAGTTCCATATTCCAGGTAAATAAGGAGTTCCGGATCTTAATTTGCTTCCATGGCTGTAATTTCCATGTAATATTCTAGAAACCTCTAATTCGCATTTAATTTTAATTCCTAAGAAATATGAATTATTCGTAAGCATTATTTCACTCTGTGGAAAACAGGTTTGGTGTGTGGCTTGTTTCCCCCCACCCCCCGATAGATTTTAGTGTTTTTCTGGTGTTTTATCCTGAAAAAAGCAATAATTTTTCTGTTATCTCACTGCTTAGTAAAAACGGGATTGGCTTTTATACAAACATCTTTAGGAAGTAATTTGAGCTTTGGGAAAAGATTAACTGGGGAATAAATATTAATATCTGCTGAAGGCAAATCACAGTATTGATCAGCTGATGTCCTCATTTCCAGTATGATGAAAGGAGACACAGATATGACACTGGAGACAGAAATATTGCAAAGGGACACAATTACTACCTTGATTTGTTGAGCCGGGCATGCTCTTTGCTAATATTATAATGCTTTGGATATTTGAAAGCCTTTACTGGCCTATTATGAAGAACGGAATGACACCATACTGCAGGGTCATACTAAAACCTTTGGGAGGAAAAAACAGTGTAGCCTGTTGGTTGTTCTGTGGGTTAATGTCAGTGCTGTGGTTTCTTTTCTATTTTGTTTTTTCCCCTTCTCTTGGCAGAGGCTTATTACAGGATGGGGGGCACATCTGCAGGGCAGTGTTGTTTTTATGGGTTTCAAAACAAAGGAGTGTACTTTAAACCATCCTAGACCTACGGTTTAGGGTTTTTTTCCTTTTCTCCTAGCCAAGTATTTTGCCATTTATTGGCAAGGCATTAGCTCCAATCACTGATAAAATTCTGCATACACAAGCTTGCAGCTGGCTTGTTTGTAGTGTGTTGGTGGGTTGAGTATGTTACCAAAATGAAACTCACTACGGTGATGTTTAAGAAATTGCATTTTGTTTTGAATTATGCCAAATTACCGTCAGGATTTTAGTGTACCTGAATTATTCACGGCAGAGCTGAGTTGTGTTTTACTGGAGTGTGTGTGCCAGGATGTGCCACGAACACGTCAAATACTACTGAATCTATAACTGCTTTACCATTTCTTTTGACGGAAACTAGCACAGGACGGAGTTCTCGCATAGTAATTAAGCTTTATTTGAAGGCATTATGGCTTATGGCTACGTTTGTGTTTTTTGTGAGAAAATCTATCATTTTCTGATATATTTGTGTTTGTGTGTGTGGTTCCTTATTTTCCTAATTGCTGCACCTTTCTATTTTGTGTGTTGTTTTCTGCCCCTGAAGCAACTTTATTTCCACAATCATAGATTTTTCTCGTTCTATGCTAGAATTATAGCATAATGTTGGTTTAAAAAAAAAAAAAGGCAGCTTCGAACTTCACTTTACTAGAAAGACAATTCAAATGCAGTGGTCCAATACCAGCGCCGCCTCCCCTCTGTGGTAGGTGCCCACGTGTAGCTGTGCTGGGGAAGGGGTTTCTCTGCATGGACTTTGGCTGCTGCCCTGTTGTCTTCACTCAAATGACTTGCAAGACAAGTGGGAACTACTCAGTGATTCTCTGGTGCTGTAAACTGCCCTTCTCCGTTTTCTAATTCCCACTCAAAAGAGCGTTGAAATAAAACTGATACGTGCTATTACCTGATTTCATTCCAGTAACCGTTAAAATTTCCTCATCAATTGTTTGCAAGCCAATTCCTGCTGTTTCAGTTTTGCTCAAGAAAAATAGATTTCTTCCTTTTCTTTTTGAACCAGAAAGAACTTTTCTCACACCCAGACATCACAGTATGCGAGTATACATTTTGAGAATATTTGTATAGTTACTTTCAGTTACAGGGCATTGTTTCTGCAGTTGAGAGCATCTTAGAAAATTCATCCTGTACTTCCTTACAGCTTCATGGTAATTTTTTATTAAATATCTCCAAGTTCTTGCATTTACTTTCTCATCACTGCACTCCTAGAATTTAATGTAAATCCTGGGAACTGAAACATTTGCTACTTATGCAGATTTGCAAGCACTAATTTAGGATCTGGGCATACTTTCAGCTCTTTCCTGTGGCTTTTGAGCTTTTGCATGAATTTTCAGTTCTTTTATGAAGAGGTTTTTGCATGGCTGCCCATCATCAGCTCTTCCCATCTTTTTCATAAATTACCTTGCTGTCTTGTTCTGTTTTTTTCCCAGCCTTTAATTAGAGGACACAATCAGTCTAGTCTGTGCCTGTGTCATCTTGATCTGTTAGTTTTGGTTTAAAATTAGATTTTTAAAAGGGATTATATCTTCTTCTGTTAGTTTTTGTGATTATCCTTTGCAGATGCTTGTTTTAACTGTTGTCATGATAAAGATCCATGCAGGAAAGAAAACTGAGGAGTTCTGTAAAGTAAGGGCCATCAAATATGAAAAATGCTAGAAATTTGACTTTATTATTTCTCTTGGTGTTTTTTTTCCTCCTTGCACTTATGCTAGTTGTTGACTATCTACTACTTCAGAAAGCATTTTAAGACAAAAGAATGACTTTTAAATTGACAAGAATCTGTCATCCTGTGTGTTGGGATGAGCAGATGCTAATCCGTAGGTCTTCCCTTAAAACTCTGCTCCGCGTGGTTGGGTCGGGTGCCTCAGTTGTCATGGAGCTGCTGGTATTGGCAACTGTCCCTACAGGAAGGGAGTTTTGAACCTGTGCCTTCAGTCTCTTCAGCCCTGTGCTACCTTTTTATTCCCTCCAACAGCAGCAACTTTAAGGAAGAAAGTCCACTCACATGAAGTTACTCGGTATTTTTGCAGACAAACCTCAAAGTGACATCAGACCTTCTTCAGGACGGGGAAGGATGTCAAATGCCCATGATGGATCTTACGTATCTGCAGAGAAGCAGCTTGAGCTGAGACTTAGAGACTTTCTTTTGGACATTGAAGACAGGATCTACCAAGGAACATTGGGGGCTATTAAGGTATTTGTGAATTGTAGCATACCTAGGAGCATGGTGGTGCCGTCAAGTCTGTAGCTTGAATGAGAACTCTTGCATGCTATGGATTTTACTGAAAGCATAATTAAATTTAGACAGTAACTGGCACTAAAAGTTTGTGGCCTCTGATTCTTTAGAAACGTCAAGTTTCATGTTTGCTTCAGGTTACAGACAGACAGTCTTGGAGAGCAGCCTTGGAACATGGGCGGTATGAGTTCCTGAACGATGAAAACAAGGAAAATGGTATAATTAAAACTGTGAATGAAGAATCTGAAGAAATGGAAACTGATGAACAAGATAAGTTTATTGTGAAAGACAGGTAAGAGCTATGGTTTAAATAATGACTCTTCCCTGTGAGATTTACAGCAGTGCTCTGGGGTTTTTTTAACCTTAAAAGTGTTTTTACCCTCAAATGATTTGGAATGGTGTTTTTTAAGATTAGAGTTGTAAAATGTGACTTTTTTTGGTTTATATTTTGTAAATGACACTGTTCTATTACCATATAAGACTGAGACACCAATTTTTACAACTTCTACTATTCAGATACTACACTGCTCAAAGTGAAGATCAGTTATCAAATAAGGAATGCATTAATTCATTTTAAAATCATTTAAAATGCAGAGAAAAGTTAATCTGGCAATTCTGGTTTGTTTTCCGGAAGGAAAAACAAACAAACGAAAAACCAACACTTTGTGGAAAATGTAGGAGTGTTTCAAAGGGAAAATGGTAATAGTAACAAATTGCTGGTTGAAGTGGCCGCTGCACCTCTTCGAGTCACAGCGAGGACCATCAGTGCAACAGGCCACGGTCTGGATTAACCTTTAGCAATGCAGCACATCAGAGATATAATCTTATAACTTATGAATGATGGTCATTCTGTAGAGCGAGCTGCAGCATAGCAAGAGAGGAAACCTCAAATTATATAGTGTTGTTTTGTTGGTTTGTTTAGGGTCTTTTTAAAAAAACATTTGAGACAGATGGGGGAGTCTACACTATGTCTGTGTTTGTTGTAAATCAAACTACAGAAACTATAGAAATGGAAGATCTCTAAATATTCTTTCTTTGCAGAAATATCCAATTTACTTAATAGGTGTACGATTGTATGTCTTTATAGAACGTGAATGTTGAAATATTGCAGAAAAAAAGATTCCTTTGAGGTGATCATTATATCAACATACTGTTTGCTTATGTATTCTGTGAGGTTTTCTGCAATTAGACTTTTATGAAAGTTTTATTTCTGAGTGGATTCTTGAATGCTGTGTTGGATGTAGGAATTTGAAGTTCTTTAAGGTTTTTTCCTTTTTTATTTCAGTTTGTTGAATTAGTATTTTCGTATAAGACTGTCCTTCAGATCTGTGTTCTCTGGTTGCATGCAAAATGGATAGGCTCATCCTTTATATTAATGACACAATTTAGACGTTTGCTTCCTGAAAACCACAACATAGAAATATTCCAGTGTTTTAATTAAGAAGCTAAAATTTATCTGTCTCCAGTTGCCTGGGGCACTTGCTCTATTGCCAAATCTCAATTCAACTGCAGAAGCTTGTTGCTTCGTTTTTTGTTTTTTTTTTTTTTTCCATTTGATCCTGACTCAGTCAAAGTTTCTGAATAAAGTCTGCTCTAATAAAGCCTTGCATATTAAAACAGAGACTATGGGATTCTGAAATCATGTGACAGATTGCTTTTGATGCTGGGCTTTTTATCCACCTCAGAGCGAGTGACATCTCATTAAGACCTTGGAGTTTGACTAGTGAAATGTAAATAACTATGCAGCTTTTTTTCTGTTTGCTTTCAGGCTCTCAAAATGTGTGTGACTGCAAAATATAATGAACAGCTTTTAAGTGTGAAAAAAGAACAGGGACAACCCAAAAGCATTGCTCATTCACCAGAATAAAGCAGAATCCAGACAGTGTTAATTAGTTATATTTTTTTTTATAAACCCCAAGTAGAAATTGAATTTTATTTTCATTAGTGTGAGTTGCTTTTCTACACTATGCTTAATGTGATGTTTGTGGTTTGGGAAGATTAGTTAGACTTTGAAATGATTACTTAATCTTTGGTCAAGGAGAGTTAATATTTTAGAAAAATCCTCCAAGGATGAGCACATATAAGTTAACAATTCTTAATATAACATTCTAAAATACTTTCTGGTTGTGTTTAATTTTCTTTTAAAAAATCATATTAATTGTGGGGATATATGTAGTTGAACTTCTGCAGATGAGAGTATTCTAAAAGGCTACATACACCTCACCCCTGGAAGTGTTTTCACTGAAGGATTATTGGGAAAATAATTGACAGAAATCTCTCTAAGCTAGCTGATGGATGTTGAATCAAATCTTCTGGAAATCTTAATAATCGTATTGAAATTTGTCATATGCGTTTCTTGACATTTAGATAAGTGTTACCAAAAGATGATTTATCTAGATTTATTAGGCTAATTACGCAACTATGAAAACTGGAATAACTGTCTGTTCGTATCTGTAGCCCATGCATGTCTGTGAAGTGAAATAAAAATCTGGATACAGACCTGTACAAATATCTGTGGTATTAAATTCAAAATATGTTAAAACATATAATTTAATGTATTTCTGTTTTAGGCTTGTTGGGTTAAAAACTGAAGCTCCAAGTGCTGCGTCAACAAGTACAAGTACTCCTCAGCCAGTTAATAACGTGGTCCACTACTTGGCATCTGCGCTGCTTCAGATAGAACAAGGGATTGAGCGCAGGTTTCTCAAAGCACCTCTTGGTAAGCTTTAGAATTGAAACTGTTATGTCTCTAATTTTGTGTAAGATTTTGTAACAAACACCCCTCCTCCCAAACAAGCAAAAACCCCACAAAACAAAAACAAACAAACAAAACCCCACAAACGACACAGAAAAAGCATACACTCCAAACTCACTTCTTTTGTAAGACTGGATGCTTTAGAAGGACATATTGGGGAAAAGAACAAATAACTGATCTATTGCTGTATACCACTGTAAAATTTAAAAATGTTAGATTGTCGGATTACAAGGCCATAGATCATGAGGAAACATTAATATTTTTCTTTTCTGCATGTCCTGAATTACATGTATTAGTTAATTTACAGCATATTTTACTCTTAAATACATGCCTGTTTAACCCAGATCACTTCAGTGATCTTGTTCATGTGGCTGTACAATTATACTGATGCATTGTGAGACAAGTTGTACTGTTGAGCAGGAATGAGTGAGCTTTTTGGGGGAATACTCCATAATTCGGCATTGCTGTTGAGGCCAATGTATCATGCAACTATACCATGAGTTTCTTAGGTGGTAAAATGTGTCCTCCCTTTTATGTTGTTTCTGTGAAAGCAGTATAGGCCTAGTTTATCTGGATCACCTTCTTCAGCAATAGCAGAATATTTGCAGTAAAACTTAGTAAAGATTTACACTGCAAACTTTCAGATCCTCAGGTTTTGCCTTCATGCTGTAAAACTTAGAAATAAAGGGTTGCAAGAAAAAATTAAACCAAAGCACGATTATAGCTTGACTTTAACACATAATCCTTCCTTGAATTCCTCTGACATGCTCTAGGGGCAAGAGGAGATCCAAAGTGCATAGATTCACTTTGTTTTCCTGTGGTCCCTTAGGTCTGGATTCCTTAGGATGCATTTGCAATTCAAAACCGGGGTTTTGTCTTGGAGAAGCGTGTGCGGGTGGTTCGTCCTTCCCGAGGCAGCTGTCTCGGTCAGGCTGCCCTTCGGATGCGGCGGCGAGGACAAGCGATGCTCTGCGCTGGGCCGCACCGCTTTGCTCCTCACCTGGGGGAGCGCAGCGCGGGTCACCAGTGCGGCACAGGCTGGGGGTGCCCCAGAGCGCAAACCGCTACACCGCCTCTTACATTGATATTCTCCGCTGATAACGACTGCATACAAAATCCTTAGGCTCTGGCAGATTTTGCTGCAGCAGTTTAAGATGAAAAATGCAGGTTTTGGTGTATTAACAGTAGACATTAGTGCCCTGTGGCACAGTTGACCTAAAATTGTTTCTGCGTCTCGGCTGCTCCTGCATGGAGGCCAGTGCCTGGTTATCAGTTGACACTGAAGATGAGTTTGAGCTAGATTTGTGCCAGAGACTGACACACAGGCATGGGTTCCCTTCCACAGGCTTTTGTTATCAGCGTGATGACCTCTAGGAGAGGGAAACGCAGCAAATGATTGAGATGAAAGGGGAGAGCATTGGAGTGGTTTAAGCTGCAGCTGTTTGCAAGCTTTACTTGGTGAAGTGTTTGGTCAACTCGAGGCTGTCTGCCCTTTCCAAGCCAGGCATGATGCAGCTTATTTCCTGCCACGGGACTAAATTTACAACATGTGCCTGGGACAGTTAATTGACAGTACATTCAGTATTTGCCATATTGACCTGCACACGCAGAGTGGTAAATACATTGTGCAGTGCGTGCCTCCATTTCTAGACTCTCTCTGGGAGTATTTTGGCAACAGCATCTTGCTTGCAGCTGTAAGTTTACCCTGTAAGGGGAAGAACATGGCTATTAGTGGGTTATGGGCATACATTGGGCATCATGACTTACAGGAAAAGAACTAAAAGAAGAAGGATGTCCCTGAAGTATTGGAGAGGAAGTTTTTTAGCAATCCTCCCGTGTCTTTTTTCAGTGGTCCCAACTCTGCCATAATCTAATGATGGTTCGTGGGTTTTGCCTGACCTTTTGTTGATGGTGGGCTTTCTTGTTTGCTTTTAACTTGGCAATGTTGTTTTCCTTTAGATGCTTTCTACTGTGTGACAAAGAAACTATGTAGGGAAAACAATCTTACGTGATTTGCATGTCTTAAGTCTTACATGTTTGTTTACCATACTGTGCCTGTGCATCTCTTTTGCTCTGATAAATGGTACTGCTGTAAGATTATGCTAATGTATAGAATAACCTACATAGCTGAGGGAGCAGGAAGGATCCCAGGTCTCCTTGGCTCTGGCTTACTGCCCTAACCATTACGCGACAGCATCGGGTTCCCTCTTCCTTGCTTTACCTTTGGTGCCAAGCGTCTCATGTTTTCGGTTGCGTAATGGGCTGCTTTTAACAGGATACGAGTCTGAATGAAGGCAAGATTTTAGTTTTGTTACTAGAGAGCTCTTGGAGGAGCCACAGCTTTTAGTGACTCTGTAGTAAGGAAAACTTAAACCACACACCTCTTTGATTTTTCTGAGTGCTCGGCAGCTCTACGAAAGGTGCTCTGACTTTGGAACTTCTGGGTGTAAATAGAAGGCACAACTGCCAAGTGTCAGGGAAACTTGTGTGTTTGAGAGGCATCTGGCAAACTTGCGGGATGCAGCCCTTTCTGGGTACAAATCTTCAGTGTTTGAGATCTTTAAAAAACCAAGTGTGTAAAATTTGCATAATCTTACATTCAGCTTGAGTTCCCCCGTTGGAAACAATGTCTTAGCGTGCTACTGCAGTGAGCTCTATTTCTTAGTTTGCAACTTGCATATGTGTAACAGGGAAAGAAAAGTTCTATACTTCATTTGACAAGGAAGTGTTGATAGCGTTACTAAACCTTTTAATAAAAATGGACGCTGCTGCTTGCTCGGGGACTGCCTGGTGCTCAGAACTAAGATTCCCTCTATCATTGACCCCTAGAAAGTGGCCAGCAGTACTCAGATGATGGAAAATAGTTTGTAGTTTGTAACCACTGCACTTCGGTTTGTGGGTTTTTTGTTTCTGTTTGCCTATTCTTATAGAGATCATTGTGTTTGTACGTTCATATTTTTTTCTAACCGGTGGGTTTTTTTAATAGTCGTTCCAACTATTTAATGGCACTATTCCCTAGACAGAATGCCTGCATATCTATTTCTAAATGTTAAACCTGAGAAACCCAACTTGTTAGGCTGATTTAATTACTACTGAAGTAAGAGCATTGCAAGTCAGGCAAGCACTAGGAGTTCTGTTTTGGTAGCAGTACAGGGGAACGCTTTTGGTGAAAAGCGTACCCGTGCATTTCTGCTTTACACCAGCCTGAACGTGCTTTGTCATTATGTCGGTTGTTGCTTTTGCTGGGGCAGTTTCTTTTCCCTCTCCACCCCCCCTCACTGTGCTCGGCTCCTGTTGGGGAGCAGAGCCCTATTTAACAATTTTTAGTTTTCGCTCCGTATACAGCTTTGAGCACTAAAGACAGGGCAGTGAAATTCACTGTGGCCACTGGCAAGTTTGTCCCGGTGGCCTCCAGGGTGCGGAACAGACAAAGGGACCCAGCGCAGCAATAAAAGGACCAGCTGCTCCTCACTGCACCGTTTTTGTTCTGAGGCTCTTATCATGCTGCCAAGAGCCTTGCTGGCGATTCTGATAAGTTTAGAGTTGAGGTGCGTACCGAATATTCAAGTGGAAGAGCAAGAAAAGACTGACACAGAAGATAGCAATGCAAAAGGAGATCTAGAAACCCCAGGAGCGGCACCCTCTGCCTCGCAGAGCTGCTAGATGGCTGCTAATCTTCTGTTGTCTGGTGATTAAATGTCACATGAATTGTATGCATTTCTTTATTACAAACTGCATTTTAGAAATCCTTTCGTTACATGTTAGCTATGAAAATTTCATGGTTCTTTCTGCAGTCCAGCCCAAGGTAATGTTTGGGGAGAATCACAAAAAGGGGGATGCAACTTGCAGTACAACATGTTCTTCCTGCAAAAATTCTGAGTTAAAATTAAAAAAAAAAAAAAAGCTGTTTGATGGAAACTGAGTGCTGCTTCTGAGGTAAAAAATATGGTTGAGGGGGTAGAAACACAAGCAATTGTAGATTTTGCTTCTTTTTTTAGTAAAAATTAGTTTTCTTTAAATTTCAAAATACTTTGCAGTGGAGAAGTAGGTCTGATCATTCCTATTAAGTCAATGTGAAAGTTGAGGTATAGAATGATGAAGTGATTTGGTTGCCCTGGAGTTCAGTGAGGCAGCCACAAAGAAACCTGCTGCCTTCTGCACTAGTGCAGGACTGGAGTCACTAAGCATTCTTCAGATTTCCGTACGAAAAGTTGGATTCTAATTCACCGGAGCACCTTTGTGACCGGAATAGGGAAGTGTTTATCTCCTTTTTAACTTGTGCTATGTATTTCCAGTGGAACAAAAAGTCCAAAACCAAACAACAAACAAACAAAACCACCAAACCCCAAACCACAGCTTTTTCCACTCCTTTTTACTTGTCTTTGTTCCATTCATTTCTTTCTAGATTTTTATTATTTTTGTTTTCTCTACCCCCAAAGTTATTTCCTTTTCTGTTTATAATTCTCCTCCTCTTAATAGCATCAGACATCATCCAGCCATGAACTGGGATAGGATTCGTATGTAGGCATCCTTTGTTCTTGTGCTTTTCTGACTTCCCTGTGGAGTTCCATGAGCAGAGGCAGCGAAGGTGCAAGTGGTCTTCTTTTTCTGATGAAGAATTTTTTGCTTACCCTTCAGAGAAGGCAGTCAAAGAAGGTACCTTGCATTTGGAGCAGATGAGGTTTACTCTGGCTCTTACCTCCTGGGAGAGTAACTTCATTGTTTTAATACTCAGGAATGCCCCTGCACAAAAATATCTTAAGCGTCGTTTCACATGGACGGACGAGCTCGTTCTCTTGGTCCTTGAGAATGGTGCCCATGAACCGCCTGTATTTTCGAGATGTGAGGAGGTTCGTGGTAGCACAGACCAGACAAGTTGTTTGCTGAGAGAGAAACCTGTGGTCAGCAAGCTGCTTCTATAGCCATTTGTACTGGGGATGGACAAAAAGGTAGATTTAAGAGTTTTCACGTTAACCCTTCTGTTCGTAGTGGGAGTCAAAGTAAATCCCGGGATGTCCAGTTCCTCCATGCACATTGTTCTCCTACCTTTCCCTGCCTACTTTTTCCACATGCACGTGTTGGGAACCAGTGTTCTAGTTACATTTTTAGACTACACAAGTATGGATTATAACAATTAATTAAAAAATAATCTGCCATGCTTCAAAAAAATATTTGAAATAACTTTATGAATTTAATGTTCGGTAATGCAGGAGATGAAAGGAACCACTGGAGGGATAAAAAGAGGAAGAGAGTGAAAGACAAGAGTAGTCAGAGAGACGGTAAATTTTACATGTTACCAGTATTGCTAAGAATTAGAAAGTGTTGAATATTTTATCAGGTTTTTATTTTTTTACTATAATAATTTTATAGCCAGCTCCTTATGTTGAAGGAATTGTGGTATTGAAGCCAAAAGCTTAAATAAGGGTAGTAAAACAAATACAACTCAAAAAAAAAGAAAAAAAGAAAAATTAAAGTTTTCTGCAAGTGGAGATGAAGAACTCTATTTTCTTTTTATCACTTTGGGACAGAAATCCGCATGTTCACATAATCCGCTTCCCCCACCCCTTCTTTTTAATACCCCCTTTTTTTTCTTTTTTTTTTTTTTTTTTTTTGAAACTTCACAGCATTGTGCAACTGCATATCCTTTCTAGAAATACTAAAATGGAAAACCCTTCCCTGAACTCAATTAGCTATTGATAGATGAGTGCACAGATCTGTCAAACAACTTCATTTGCATTGTAGCGAGGCTTGGGGGGCTTAGCTGGCGGAGGGGTATCCCACTGCGCCATGTAGAGCTGCTCAGACACAAAGAAAGAGGCTGTTTCTCTCTCCAAGTTAACAATATTAAATGAGAAAGATGATGGATGGATGAAAAAAGTGTTAATCTGATTTTACAAATTGGGATCTGAAACAGCAGGTGTCATTTAGCTTGTTTCTCTCAGCAGCGGGATGTGCTGAAGCAAGTTGTAGTCAGTAATTTCTCTCTCTACATTGCAACTGCAGTTTTGCAGTGCAAATATTTGTTGTGTGGTGTGATGAACTATATTGGTGAACCAATCCAGGCTAAAAATAACCACTCAAAAAATAAAAAAAGTAATAATGCTCAAGCTGCCATTGTCAGCAAAAGAAATGCTTGCCAAACTATAGATACACAAAAAATAAAGTGTCTTTGCCAGAATTACAGTAGAAATCTGCAGCAGAGCAGAAGTGGGTCTCATGTTACAGTCTAGTGTCCCAACAAGTGGTTTTAATTTTCTTCTTACTGAATTTTAAAAAATACATTGAGAGATGTACTGCAGTGCTGTGAAAAGGACCTTGTCCACTATCCTTCATAAGACTGAACTTGAGACAGGAAACCTAAGGATGAAGTAAGGGGAAATTTTAGGAAATCTAGATTTGTAGTTTAGGTTCAGGAGTGGCTATATTTTATTTATGAAGCTGTGTTGCCTGTTTATCCCCTGCCTTCTCCCATTGCTTCTCTTGTGCTGTTTGCTGTTCATGCAAATGTATGCGAGATTAGGCAAATCCTGGCAGCCAGTTGATGAGGAGGCAGAAAGGCCTTGCCAGGAGAGCAATTAGTCTCGTTTTTGTTCTTTCATTTTGTTTGTTATTAGATATTTTCCTATTCCTGAGGAGAGCTGCTGTGGCAGGCAGGTGGATTGGAGGCCATTCCTCTGCCCACTGTGGCTACTGCAGCAGGCGAGGGGGCATTTGACACTAGAGTGGATCATTAATCAGCGAGAGATCACACAGCAATAACTGGACTATCACTTTTAGAAGGGAAATCTGTGCACGTTTCTGTAATCAAAATTACAGGATATTGTCTCTTCCTCTCCTTAAACCTTCTTGCTTCAAAATGCAAGAAATTAGCTTTTGACATTCATAAAGAAATTCCCTTTCTGCTCAGCAGCAGCAGCGCAGGGTGTCGTTTGTACCTTCTTGTTTCTCTAGCTCCTCAAACAACCCAATTTCTTCTGTAATCCCCAGCTGCTCATTCCCATTGGGTGCTGCCCCTCTCACTATTCTGTGTGTATTGCTGGGTTGCAAACCAAACCTGCCTGCAAATATAATTTCTCACCACTGCCCCCTGCCCCCTCCCCCATTTATTTCCAACTTAATTGGGATTCCAGTTCTTGCTTGGTTTGCCCCTAGGTGTGTACCAGAGACTCACATGTGCTACATTGCTTATCAAATATCAAGAAACATTTCTATTTCAACCAGACCAATCACCCCATCTGGTTAACCAGACAGACATGCAGGTTCTTGTGAAGGTGGAGTGCAGGGCAGGAATAAAGGCACCAAGGCAGGGGGAGAGGGCTGGAAGTTTGTCTGCTAGACTATACTGGGGCCAGTGCAGGTGAGAAGAGCTCTTTAAGCTGTTTTTTGCCAATCAAGCCTGTTTAATGCCAGGTTCTTTCTTTAAATGTAAGTGTTTGGGGATTTCAAAACATATATACAACCAAAAGTAAATTGGGAGCGTGTTTTGGGGGGTTTTTGTTTGGTTTTTTTGTTTGGTTTTTGGTTTTTTAATCTTGAGTAATCTTAATTTATACTTTATACATTTAATCAAATTGTTAGGTTTCCAGGTTGACATCTGAGTAAGACTTTTATGTCTTGCTCATGTCCTATGTGTAACTTGTATATTGAATTGGTATTGAAGTGTAAAATCTTACAGCTCTTACAGCTTCAGCAGCTTGGAAACTAAGGAGAAAATTTTCAGGTATTGAAGAGATAAGACACAGGTTGTAATATTATCCCAGTTCACTACTGCTATCTGTTTGAAAGTCAGAGCCTTACCTCATGGTCTAGAATAACCTGGATGCTTGATAAAGAAGTTTGATTGTTCTGTTTTTTTTTTTTTTTTTCTTTTTAAATCCCCTTCTTTAATGGAAGATGCCAGTGATGGTGGACGGTCCTACAAAACAGTTTTGGATCGCTGGAGAGAGTCACTTCTTTCTTCTACCAGTTTGTCCCAAGTCTTCCTTCATCTGTCTACATTGGATCGAAGTGTCATCTGGTCAAAGTCCATCCTCAATGCTCGCTGCAAAGTGTGTCGAAAGAAGGGCGATGCAGAAAGCATGGTGCTGTGCGATGGCTGCGACCGAGGCTATCATACCTACTGTATCAGGCCCAAGCTGAAGGTATCTAGGGAAAAGGGCTTCCTTTTGACACAAAACATGAGAAATTCTCACAACTTAATTGCATATTCCTAATGCTGGATTTTTTTTTAATTCCGTTTGTAGGTCATTCCTGAAGGAGACTGGTTTTGTCCAGAGTGCCGACCAAAACAGCGCTCTAGACGCCTCTCCTCCAGACAGAGACCTTCTGTGGAAAGTGATGAAGAGACTGCTGAACAACTAGGAGAAGGGGAAGAGGAGGCAAACTATGATGAAATGAGACAAAGTGAGGAAGAGCATTATGAAGAAGAGCAATATGGGGAGGATGAATCTCAAGAGGAAGAAGAAATAAGGTAAACAGACATCTGGTAAAGTGGTTTCCTACTGAAATATCATCTTGATCATTAGGTGGAATAATTGTTCACAAAAGCACATATCTTGGAAATTCAGTCTGGAAAAGATGTTTATTTAAAAAAAAAGCATCTTGTTATGAATTTGGCCGTTACTGATGGACTTAGTGTTAACAAAAGTTGGGTCCACTGGACTTAGACTGACTTTTCAGGATGAAAATTTCAGACTTGGATGTATGAGTGAGAGATGGCCGTGAGAGTTGTAGTTCTGCACAGCTACTGTTTGAATGTAAAGTGGAGAGTGTTTCAAACAGTAAAGATTTTCTGCAGAAAACCTGGAGTTGTTTTTGTCTAGTTTTGAATGTTGGAGAACTAGCTGCATACAGTAAGTATTGGAACATTAGGGAAGACAAGGGAAGACATCCATCGGAGCCTATGTGGCTTTGAGAGGACTTGAGGACTTCTGCAGTAGCTGTTAAAAAAACAAGAAACACCCCACCAAAATGAACCAAACAGAAAAGACCCCAAACAACTAAATAATCCAATGCATGTGATAATTTCAGTAAAGTGATAGATTTGATACACATGCCAGGAACATGAAAGTTGAAGGAAATTTTCCTGATCTCTGACTACTTTTTTTCTTCTTGGTACAGTATTTTAAATTGGCTAAAGCCAGATTATTTGCAGCTCTGACAGCTGGCATTCAATAATTGGAGAGAACTTGCGTCTCCTTGAGAAGTGAATATATCTCTGGGCTCTTCCTTCTCTCCTGTAATGGAAGGAGAGTCTTGAGTATTAGTTATAAACCCTGACCAGAGCATAACTTTTATACTTAGAACTGCAGTTTACTTAGGTAACTGATAATATAGTTCAAAAATCTTGGTAGTTACAGTTGCTGTGAGAAATAAGTGACTTAAAGAAATTGATACTTGGTACTCCAGTTAATGCATTTGTGTTGCTCGAGCTGCAAGGGTGATCAGAATTCTGGGCATTTCTTTAAAGCATGTGCTCCAAGTAATATTTATGTAAGAGTCTGCAGAGCAGTATTTAAGGTAATAGTAACTGGATGACTGCATCAGCCTGAAAGCCAACTGCTCACCAATCCAAACTTGAATGGCTGGGGTTTAAAATGCTGATTAGAAAACTGAGGGAAAAGAGAGGAATGGAATTTTGGGATAAATAAACATAATTGTTCACTTTTTGTAGCCCATCAAAGCCAGGAAGACCCCAGGTCAAGTTTCCATTAAAGATGAGAGCAGCCAAACTGAACAATCCGTTCTCAAGTCGTAACAGCCAGCATCAGGCAAGATACGCTTCTCGGAGTCAGCAAAACACACCTAAGCAAGCTGATCCTTTATCGAGAGTGACCAGGAGGGGTATAAGAAAAGTAAAATCAGCCCTTCCGTCTGTGACAAAGCCTTCTTTAAGGCTTCATAGCCGGACCACTCGTCAGAGCCAAAGTTCTTTACAAGCAGATGTATTCGTGGAATTACTTGGTCCTCGAAGAAGACGAAGAGGAAGGAAGAGTGCTGACAGCACGCTGGAAAACAGCCCCTCCAATTCGCTCGGATTCAGAATTGTTGAAACGGCAGACCCGAACGAACGGCTTAGGAAGTGTCCAGTTTCTGTTTCAAAGCTTTCTCTGCCTGTTACCGAACCCAAGAGAAGAGGCAGGAAACGACAATCTGCAGGTTAGAGAAATGTGTTCATCCAAAACGAAAGCGGTGTTCTGTTCCTTGCTAAAATGTTTGTGTGGTAGGGCAGGGAGATTAGAAGTGGTGGTTGAAGGCGTTTTTACCATTTCCAACAAGACAGTTCCATCTTTTGCAGTGACAGAAGTGAACCTGAAAAAAGAACATTCAGTCATCTAAAGAACAATACTTAATTTCCCAAGAAGATTTATCATAACCATATTTTAAATTTCATATTTGCACATAATATGGAGCAGTTGCTAATAAGTGAATAGAAAATGTAAAAGTGATATTTATGCCTTAACCCCTGCAAATGTTTCCTTATAGCTTTTATGGTTTTGTTTTATTAGAGAGTTAAACAGTGAAGAACACAGATGTAGGCAAGGTAGTGAAATTGGGAATATACACATACAACAGGAAACTGCTACCAGAAGAAAAAGGTTGTCTATCTGGTATAGGGCTAACAGTGTCCTTGCTTGTTAAGCTAATACCAAGTGTTTGATGGTATGGAAATACTTGGAAAGCTACAATAACCTTTTAAAAACAAAAAGGACCCCGTGTGGGTCTAAAGAGTGTAAAAGAGTTTGCACTCCAGTGTGGCAGCGTTGTATTCTGCACCACTTCTCTCCCTCACCATTGGGAGTTTCTGGGCTTATCCTCTAACCACCCTGCTGACTCCTCTTGAAAGCAAATAAAACCACTCTGAATAGAGGTTTTGTGGAAGTAAAAGTTATGAGTAGGCGGCTTATTCTGTCTTTCTCTAATAGGGCTTTTCTTTACGTGTTTAACAAATTGTTTTAAAATTGAAATAGGTGAAAAAATCCTTTCCAAAATTAATGTGGCGAAGAAGAATGGAGGAGGAACCCAGCTAAGTCCTAGTCCTTAGCATTTTGTATGGCAAGAGAGACATTTAGTGGTTAATAACAAGGCTGTAGTGTAGTTAATACCTGAATCTAAACTACATGAGTTGTGCCCTGAAACTACAGTTTTAGTAGTGAGGAATAATGGTGTTTCACTTTTTTTTTTAATTATTATTTTTTATTTTACTTACCAGGTTTTTATTTTTATCTAATGGGGTTTTTTGTTTTGTTTTGTTTTCCAGAATTACCTCCTCAAACCTCATTGAACAGGAGAAGTTCAGGACGTCAAGGAGGAGTCCATGAACTCTCAGCTTTTGAACAACTCATAGTGGAACTAGTACGACATGATGACAGCTGGCCTTTCATGAAACTGGTTTCCAAAATCCAGGTAACTGATAAAACTGTAGGTGGAGTGCTAATGGGTGGGAATCCTGTTTGCCAGCAATAAAAACTTGGGATTTTATAGCATTGCCCAAACAGGGGATACAGCTAAGCAATGGGATTCAGGAGAACTCTCGCATTTCAACTCAAATATTTGGTGCCAGAAGTAACTTTTCCAATTGACTTGTTATTGGGAAAATTTTAAGTATGCATCAGGCGTTTAAAAATGTGAAATGCTTTGATTTGAAAAACAAACCTCGAAAACAAAGAGAGCACAGGACTGCTAAATGTAAGCTTATGGTTATCAATTAATTGGTTGAATTAATCTTCAATTTATGCAAAGGTATTTTGAGAAAAGACCTGCAATAAAATAACAAGGTAGGAACAACTTCACTCTGTTAACTGTAATGCAGTAAAAAGATTATTTCCTAGCTTAGTTCTTAATTTAATTTCCCTCTTGTTTAGATTTTAAAATATTTGATGTTAAAGTAGGTACCCAAAGCAAGTGCTGCTGTAGAAGTTTGTGTTACAACAGAAGTTCCTGCAGCACATCAGCTTTTCCGCAGGCCGCCATGGTTTGTCAGCAGGGAGGTGCTGCTGGAACCGTCCTCCCCGACACAGCGTCCGTCCCCCCAGCCCCTGCAGCAGCGGGAGCCAGAGCTCGCGGGTTAAGTCCTCTGTTAAAATTAACAGTGACAGCTGATAGGTGAAGACTTGAAACTTCTAAGGAGTCACAGATAGCTGGAAGGATTAATGTATCTAGGCAAAAAGAACGATGTAGAAAGTGCAGAGGACGAGGAGGAGAGGAGTTTTGAATGAAACAGAGACTAGCGTCTGCCTGCTAGAGTACAGGACTTACATTCTTGCAGAATCTGGTGAAGACAAGGAAGCTTCTTAGGGAGGGATGGAGAATTCAGCTTAATTTTGATCCTGAAAGGAAGGTGCTAGAACCCAGTGCATCCCAGTTTGCCTGAATCTGTCACTAAGGGACAGTTTCTGTATTGTTCAGAAAGAAAAACCCATACCTGAATGACCCAAGTTTTCTTCATTATGATAGAAATTTTGGTTTAAATTTTTGCTGCCTTTAAGACAACGTAAGGAATACGTTGCAAGATCAGTGCGCAGCAAGCCAGAAAAAGAAACTTACCTTTCTTTTTAGTACTTATGCAAACACCACTCCTAAAGGGAAAGAAATGAAAAATGTGTCAATCTAATTTGATTTCTCTACTAACTCCTTCCATAGGTTTGTTTGCAGGTTGCACTTGATACAGTAAAGTTGCAGCCCCGGAACTTGGTTTTCAAACATACATGATGGTGCATGTGGGTATCTAATCTTGTAAAGGAAAAAAAAAGTAAAATTTGGATCAGCTATCTTTTTTCTTTTGCCCCCGCCCCGCTTTGTGGGTGAGACAGAGTCACCGTAAGCTTGGTGCTTACCTGGAATTCAAAATCCGTGATCCAAATGGTCAGTGCCCCTCAGGGTTAGGCAATCCTTTTCCTCCCCTCACTTTTATCACCTCAACGCTGTTCTGAGCGGGTGTTTATCTCTGCTACTTGCACAGCCTGTCCTGCTTGCTACAGGAAGCTTCACCACCTTCTCTTCAGCACAACTAAATGGAATCTCAGGATTTCATTTCTCTTGCAAGATGGTGAATAGTAGTGGAGTAAAAATGGCCATAACTCAGGATTAAGGAGCTTTTAATATTGTAATATGTTACAGGAAAATGAAAAGTTTTTAAATCTTGGAAATGTTTTTTGTGCTTGACAGATGGGAATAGCTGGAACACCATAATGCTTATCGGCTCAGGCAATTTTCTTACAGTTGTTCACAGGGTATTTAGGTTTATTTATTCATTGAATTGCTGGCTAATGTTTGTTGTGGTCTGCTACTTTAATGATATAAAAAATGGAAAAGCAATACCTGCAAACTAATATTCTGTCCAGGAAATGGAGGTGGTTGTTTAGGATTCCTCTGTTTATAAAAAAAGAAAACCAAATTGCTTTCTGCTAATGCATGGTTTGCTTAATTTTTTTACACAGGTAGAGTTTTAAGCTTCCATTTGTTTGTCTATGGATAATTCTTTTTTTTTTTTTTCTTTTAAAGGTACCAGACTACTATGACATCATAAAAAAACCTATTGCCTTAAATATAATCCGTGAAAAAGTGAATAAATGTGAATATAAATATGCATGTAAGTATTATTTATTAAAAAAAGTAAAGAACCATGTTCTCTCTCTCTAAAATAAATTATTGTCCTAAAATAAGCTGTGTCAGAGGATTAGAAAGCCGAAATTGTGTTTAGTTTGGGGTTTTGCGGTGTTTCGTGTTCTGCATTTTGTTTGGTTTTGTTTTTTAAAGAATATTTTTAAAATAAGATTTGTTGAACATAGTTCTTTTACTGGCAAAATACACGATGTACAGATGGATAAGAAACGAGCAGATGAGAAACAGCTGGTAATATCTCAAGCCTTTTGATCTCAGCGAGTGATACTGATGAAATATTTAGAAAAGATACTGTTATTACTGCTTCATTTGTATTTACTTTATTGACAATCAGAGAAATTGAACAATGTTTACATGGCACTTCACTAAATAACGATAGAAAGTTGACACGTGTGAAGACATTTTGTCACTGTACTAAGTCAGTGGTGTCACACCGCTCTCTGACTTGAGACACACTAAATTAATTCCTTTCCTTTTTGTTTACTAGCGGAATTCATTGATGACATTGAGCTGATGTTTTCGAACTGCTTTGAATACAACCCTCGTAACACAAGTGAAGCAAAAGCTGGAACTAGACTTCAGGCTTTCTTCCACATTCAGGCTCAAAAGCTTGGACTTCCCATCACATCTGGTAATGTGGACCACGCCGCTCCCGCGGCAAAGAAGTCACGAATCTAACCTCTGCCTTCCAAAGGATTTTCTGAGGGAATCTGTTATTTTCATTAAAATGAAATGTTAAATCACGCAGTCGTCATACCTGTATAAAGCAATAACAACTCTTTAACCACCTTGAAGTGTGGCCTGCACTATATTCTCAATGAAATATTAAGCACTCAGGAGAATGTAGGAAAGATTACCTTTGCTACAGTTTTATTCAGTGTCTAATAATTTTGATAGATGTACTGGGTACAGTACTGGTTTACAGAGGTTTTGTACATTTTTAATACATTCATGTGTCCAAATAACTTCCAGAAGTACATTGTTTTTTTTCCTGCACCAAATGACCTTGTTTCATCCTCTAGATTTTGTAGGAGCTGTGGTATTGAGGGCTTTATCAACTCAGATAAAATCTTCTGCTGTAGCACAGTTGAAGAAACTGTGTGTATGTTTAAAACTTGTTTGAGCGTATCTTCTCAACACTACACATGAATGAGTACAACTGCATATCTTTTAAGTACTGTACCAGTGCTGGCTGGAGGTATTCAGTCTGAGTTTATTAAGTAGATATTTATTTAGCATTCAAAGTAATTTGTGAATTTGTTTTGTATTTATAAAATTTGTATGTGGGGATTAAAAACAAACAAACAAAAAAAAGAGTTCCATAATTTTAAATTTTTTTTTCCAGTGGGTTTCTGTTTTTTCTTTTTTTTTTTTCCTTTTTTTTGTTGTTTTGTTTTGTTTATTCCCCTCTAACTTGATGATCAATCAATAAATACCTTCCTGTGTCCTTGGAAGTTCTTCTAGCAATGAGTAAATTTACAGGACTGTGCTATAAGTTTCTACGTACAACTTTGGAAGTGTACAAATAAAACGACACATTTTTCAAAGTATTTTGGGCTTCTGGCATTTCCTTTTGAATTACACTGCTACACCATCTTCCCCATGAATTTACTAGGACAAGTTGCTGGAGAGAACACAGCAGAATCTGGTTTCAATGTGAATACCCTGTCCTGGATTTGGCTGGAATAGAGTTAATTTTCTTCCCAGGAGCTGGTATAGTGCTGTGCTTGGGATGTAGGCAGAGAAGATGTTGATAACACACTGATGTTTTAGTTGTTGCTACGTAGCGCTTATACTAAGTCAAGGACTTTTCAGCTTCCCATGCTCTGCCAGCAGTGAGGTGCACAAGAAGCTGGGAGGGGGGACAGCTGACCCAAACTGCCCAAAGGGATATTCCACAGCACGTGACGTCATGCTCTTTATATAAACTGGGGGGAGTTGGCTGGACAGCTGGGATCGCTGCACTGGGCATCTGTTAACGGGTAGTGAGCAGTTGCACTGTGCATCACTTGTATATTCTATTCTATTATGATTTTTCTCTGCTGCCTTTATCTCAAGCCACAAGTTTTACCTTTTTTTTAGTCTCGCCCTGATTCTTCCAAGGGGGGAGGAGTGAGTGAGTGGCTGCGTGGTGCGTAGTTGCCAGCTGGACTAAACCACAACACACCCCAACCAGCACTTTCAGCAGCTGCAGCCAGTGTGATACCTGGTCTGTGAGTGATGCAAATATTCATCAGTGTGTAAGGAGTAATGTAAGAAGTACATATATAAGTTGTATGGTTCTTTAGTTAGGATCTTTATTTGAAGAGTGTAAAACCTCATCGATTAATTTAGCTGACCAGCAGCTTCTTTAAACTATCCTTACTGTCTTAATAGTTTTACTTTCAGTATTTATTAATTGAAGTTTATTAAACTCAGTTTGAGTCAATAGCTTGAAAACCCTTTCAAAGCCAGTTTTGCCCACCTGGAGGGATGCCATACTCTGCGAAAACAATGTGGAGCGGAAGTTCGGCAGTAGGAAAAACTAAAACATGAGATTTGCTGCTGCATTGACTTTTCTCTGTGTTTGTGCTGGGTAATGCTGCAGCGTGACGAGCTGTATGTGCTACAGACCTGAGCAATAACTTGCTCTGCAGTTGGGGGGTTTCTTTGCTGCTGTAGAGTTTACCTGGCCTTAGAGGTGGCAAAAATGGGTGTTCCCTTGAGCCTGGGGAATGGATGGTGGTCAATATGAGATTAATCAGGATGAAGTGTTGGATATCTTTTTTTTTTTAGGTTTAAGAATGAGAACTGTGAGGGATACTGTTTAGAAACATCTGTTCTTGTTTAGAGCCGACACCTCTCTCCTGTCCAGATCAGAGATGTATTTCTTGTTGCCACCACAGAGAACGCTAAATTGTGTAAGGAATGTGAGCAGCAGAAGGCTGCTTTGCAGGGTGTAGGTTGTACTTGATATCCGTGCATCTGTCCAGTCCCAAGAGGACGTGAGCATCCCGACTAGCAGGTTGCACAAACAGTTGTGCAAGTTCTTGTTCGCATGAATAGTGCCCTTTGACTTAGATGTGAATACTCTGGTTGGGGGTGGAGGGCACAGCGAGCTGAACAAGTGCCTCTGTGGCAGGTGCAATTTAAATTGTTACTGTCCCCAGCCTACTCCCAGCTGTCCATTCGTATCGCTCTTTCTCCAAGGTTATTTCCTTCAGTAGCTTCTCCTCAGCAACACAACTATAATTTTAATTTTGGGTAGCGCAAGTGGGAACGGTTTAACCCAAATTGCTGCTTGTGATGGTGGTGTCTGTCTGCTTGGGCTAGGAGTCAAGCTACCAATTTGTCATTAAGTTCACAAGCCTAAAGCCTTACTTAGACATGCTGAGGTGGGAAAGCGCCCACTTCTGTGAGCAGCTGTGCTTAAAATATTCATATATGCTGCATGTGCAATGCAGATGTGACCATCCTTGGCTTTTGTGGCACTCCCAGGGCACGAACCAAGCCCTCTGTTCCTGGCAGCTGGCTGCCTTGGTCAGTACTTGTGTTGCAGCTTTTTGAAACTTCAGCTCTGCTTTTCCTGAGTTACGGCAAGATGGCTTTTTACGGCTGTTTGTTTTCCCCACACATTCCCCTTGGAAAAAAAGGGGAATTGCTTCATATCTCTCCCCTTGTCTTAGGAGTGGAGATACTCATGCTCCTTGTCCATCTTTCTCCCCTAGACAAGCCCACGTCCTGGTGCAAGCAGCCAACCCACATGCTGTTACTGCTGGGGCAAGGGAGGTGCAATATCTGCAGGGGGCTCCAAGCCAAAGTTCCACAAAGGTGCAGAAATGGGTACGGCCAAGGGCTCCATCTCAGATTCAGAGGCCCCAGCTGATCAGGCTGAGCCCAGCCCTCCAGGAAAACAGGCAATAGGCTTCCCTGAGCTGCTGTCCTCCAGGCAGAATTTTTACAAGATCCAGGAGTGAAAGTCTTTCCCTTCTCGGTAGCCCGAATTTTTCTTAGCCCTGGCAGGTATACAAAGACTGCCAGACCAGATGTTTTTCCTGCTGTGCAAATTCTGCCTCTTCCCTCCTCCCACTCCGTTCATGACAGAGCTAAGAATTAACTGAGCAACCAGCCACCCTCAGCAATTTCTTCTAATGCTTTTTGTCCGTAAGTCTTCCATAACCGCGGGGCCAGTTGCCTTGGAGGAACTGGGCTCCAACCCAAACTACTGTCTCTTCCAGGAAATCTCAGCATTTCCTCAAAACCAACTTGCTCTGCTCCCGGCCACCACAGGCTGTCAAACATTGAGAAGACAAATCCCTGCGGTGGCTGCCGTTACTGGAAGCTGCCCTTCCTACCCAAGCAGGACCGGGTCGGGAGGAGAAGGCCTGTTCTCAGAAACGCTGGATGTAGCCTTGTGTGCTGGCTGCAGTCAAGCTGGTACTGGCTGTTCATACTTAGGTGTCAGGTGGCAGCACCGATGTAGCAAAATTGTTGCGCCAGGTCCCTTCACCTGTGTTAGGATGCTGATGATCACCTTGATGGTCTATCCAGTGTCAGATTCACCTGCTGGAAGTTTAACTCCTGGAAACCTTGCACGATGCTGGAAAGCTTGAGCTGCTTCCATTTGGCAGACCTTGTGACCGATGTGAGCCAGAACTCTTCATGGTGAAGGGTTTGGGCTGGGGCCACCACTCCTGCACCCAGTGTTGGGTGGCTCTTGTGGGGAGGGTGAAGTTTTCAGTATCACAGGAGACAGCACATGAATGTTAGTATTAACAGTAAATAAAGATGACCTTATTGTAATCTTAGTAAATATGGGCATTAGAAACTAGTGAGAAGCAGCAGAAAGCCAGCCTGAACTTTCACGTGTAATCACAGGGAGGCAGAGATTGCCGGACCCCGAACGGCCCACCTTGCTGCAGTCAGCAGCTGCCCCGCAGCCAGCCATCCTGAACCGCCACGGGCCAGCAGTGGAGATGCTGCCATGGACGAGCGCAGGGAGCAGATCTCTGGGGACACCAGAGTGTGCCAGAGTCCTGCCCAACATCATGTTGCTGCTGGACTGGTAACCTGGTACTTTGAGATCAGGAGATTGCATGTGTGGTTTATGATTTTTTTAATCATTGATGTAACCGCTGAATTAACCCTTACTCTGCAAAAATCCTGTATCTTCCAAGTTTTATCTATTTGCATTCAGATAAATAATATCTAACACTGGTCACATTGCCTAGTGTGGAGCACTGTCGTCACTGATTGCAACCATTCCAGCTAACAGTTCCTGAGGATACCAAGGACTATTTCCACCCTGCAAAAGCGCTCACACTCTTTAAAACAAACCCAAAACGTCAGCATCCAGATGGCTGCAGGTAGTTTTCTGTGCAGCATTTGGCCCGCCTGCTCTAACTCCAGGAGATCCCTCCCCTGCACTGCTGAGTTGCCCCCTTGATCTCCACAACGGTGACTGTTCATTCCAGTTCTGCAGAGGTGCCGCTTGGGCTCTGCCCCGTGTGCTCTAAGGGGGTGTTCGGAGATTTCTCAGCCTGCTACTGTCGGACCTACTGATGTCGTCTTCCTCCCGCCCTTCATCAGCAACCTGTTTCCCTTAATCTGGTGCTTCCTTAAATGGCACTATTAAAACTTTAAGTGCTCAGTTATACATATGTCCAGCATCAGGCCCATATAATAACCCCTCTTGGAGAATCCCCAGTTACCACTGATAAGAAAGTTGCCCATTTGGGGGCACTTGGGTTTGAAGACGTTTGGATTAAATACAATGCAAAAGGTAAAACGACTTGTGCTGCAAATCGAAAGAATTATAAAGATGGGTAAGTAAATCCATCCCCTTCTTTCCCATCTGTTTCCTAACAGGGATGCTGAAGTAGCACTATCCCTAAAACGTGGATGTGTGTGTGTGCATACGGGGCAAAGTTTTGTATTTTGAACTGCTGTAAGCCACCTCTTATTAAAATAATGGTTATCATTCTTGAACGTTGTACTTCTATGTCTTTAAAAAGTACATCTCCAGTACCTGCGAAAGTGCTGGATAACTGAACAATTACTCAGACCGAGAGCGGTCTGGGAGCAAAGCCCAGCTCACTGCGGCCTCCCCCCGCTCCCAGCAGCATCCACGAGCCTGAGCTTCAGTGACAATATGCCGCTGGGTCTGCATTTAAACTTGGTTTTATTTTTTTAAGTGATCAAACAAATCTGATCTGCTGGTGGTGAAACACTCCACCCTCGGCCACGCACCTGCAGCTGCATTCTGGCAGACAGATACCTTTCCAAACCAATGCTTTTTAATATTTGGAATGCATTACAATGCTAAACAGTAGTTCAGACTACACCTAAAATGTTTTCGATGGCAGAAGGCCACGGGCTGCACATGTTTTGCAAAAAGTGTACTGAGGCCAACTTTGGCTTTCTGTACTGTAATACATTAATTTCCCAGGTTTGTAGTGCCGGAAAATTGCTGGAATTAATTATAATTTTTTTTTAAGTGCACCTCCATCTTTAAAAAATTTTAGGTGTGAAAGAATAAGGGAAAAAAGGTGCTTTCTGGGTGTGCGAACACAGGAGCGTGTCAGCCGTTGCCTCGCGAGAGGCCGTGGGTCCGGCAGGAGGTGCTGGGCCCCACGCCAGCGCCCCACACCCTTTGCCAGGGAGGGAGAAGGCAGCGAGCTCCGGCACCCCGCCTGCGCCCTGCCCGCTGCTCACAGCCTGGATCCAGCTGTTCAGGTCACTCGCTTTTGCTGATAGAAATGTTCGATTGGGCCAAGTTTCCTACAAGGATGTTACGCGACAGCATACTCTCCAGAGCACTGGCTGCTGCCCACAGGAGATCAGCTTTCACTTATTCTTCTCTACAGTCGTTCACCATTCCTTTCACGGAATCACAGAATTTCTTAGGTTTATTTCGAAGAACCACGAAAGAAATGTCTTTATCCTAGCAGCGGAGTGCCACGGCGCTAGCACGGTGTCGCAGCACAGGGTCATTCTGGCGCTGTGTACAGCCTGATTTAACAGGGCCGTGCGGGGGAACTGGAAATGGCAGCTTGCACAATCATTTCCCACGTAACAAAGGCGTCTTGCAGAGGATATTCCTGCTCTGCTGGGGTCATGCACGCTCCAACCTGACTTTTGTCAACGTGCGGTTCCTAGTTTACCAGTTTATTTAGGCTTCGTATAGCTGTTTTCTGGATTTGCAGTCTTATAGGAACATATACAATAAGCTATATGCTTTCCTGTTTTTCTTCTCCAACCGCCTTACAGACGAAATCAGTTCGGAGAGGGAAGGACGTGGAGGAGACGGACGGGCTGTGCTGCGGCCTGGCTGCTGCGCATCAGGCGTTGGGAATGGCAGAAATGCGAGCCAGGATGCTGAAACGGGGTTTGCGCGGCAGTTCCGCACTTGACTCCGGGCAGCGTGGGGATTTGCCTGTGGGATCAGGGCTCCATAGCTGCCTTTCGCGAGCATTCCTGAGCAGATCCCCCCATGGGTCACATGCTGAGCCCCGCGGGGCTGGCAGCACTCGAGAGCGCGGCTGTCGCCGAAGGACGCTGCTGGATCCGACAGGTCCCGCGGCCCAGCAGCGGTTATAAATACCCCTGTGCCCCTGCCATCCTAAAGCCCATCCCCAACCACCAGAAAAGTGATGTCAACTTGTGGATTTAGCACGTTAGGCTTAGCTAGCGTTTTATTTTTAGATTGCTATCTGAAAGAGAAAAATCTAGCCATTTCAAAAGGCAAGATCAACTTTTCAAGCAACATATTTTGTGAGGGGGTTTTGCAGTGCTTGGGAAGGTTTAGCCCATGCATCTTTTGTTTCCATAGTTGGCCATCTTTGCTTCTAAGAGGTTTCTTAGTACCAGTCCTTGGGTTCAACCTTCATCAAACACAATCTCCTTCCATTCAGATGCAAATGCTGCAAACGGAGTCCCAGTTCTGTCCGGAGTAATTTTAATAGTATTAAAACTTCAGAACCAAAAGTGTCTGTCCTCCATTCTGTCCGGTCTTCGCAACTTCCAATCCGAAGAGGCCACATGAATTAATCTCCTGTTTTGGCACTTTTGCGATGGCTTCCTGGCATCCTCCATCTCCTGGTGAAGATTTGATCCTTTCCTGGTGATTACTTTTTCTATTGCAAAGACATCTCCTTAAACCAGATCTGTGTCCCAGAAGTGCTGATCATGATTAGAAACAGTCCGTTTTCCAAGGACCTTATTCCAATGCGATGACATAACCCCAGCAGGAGGGGAAGCCCGGAGTGATGAAGGTTAGTAGCAGAATAAGGCCGAGGCTGCAAGACTTGGGATTAGTGCCCAAATTCTATGTGCAATCTAAGTGCTGCTCTGCACTTGTCCAGCCACGGGAAAGCGAGGATTCCTTGTCCCGCCAGGAGCCCTGGCTGTCTCAGAGGGCCCGCTTTTTGGGGACTCACAAAGTTGAATCATTATAGTCCTCACACGCCAACCAGCCCCAGCCTCTTGAAGGTCTGCATGCATCTATCCAGACGGGAAAGAGCTTTCTGAAATCATTGCCACCTCTTCCTGGAGAAGCACGTCAGAAGGCTGTGCTGCCATCCAGTGAGACCTGGACAGGCTGGAGAGTTGGGCAGGGAATAATCTGATGAAACACAACAAGGGCAAGTGTAGGGTCCTACATCTGGGCAGGAACAACCCCAGGTTCCAGTATAGGTTGGGGAACAACCCGTTAGAGAGCAGTGTAGGGGAAAGGGACCTGTGGGTCCTGGTGGACAGCAGGATGCCCATGAGCCAGCACTGTGC
>VWYH01010773.1:1060523-1085729 GCA_013399365.1 Pampusana beccarii
CCGAGGGGCTGTCCCCGGCCGGCGGCGGAGGGAGCGGTGCTGGAAGCGCCGGTGCCGCCCCGGGCGCGCTGGGGCCGGAGCGAGGGTGGCGGCGAGCCGGGCTGCGGGGCGGCCGCTCCCCGGAGGCGAGGGCCGCCCCTGCGAACAAAGCCGTACAGGGGGCAGGCGGCTCCCGCGGGGACAAAGCCGGCGGGTCCCGGTGCACCTGCCTGCCCCGCACAGCCGCGGGCAGCGCCGCCTCCCGTGTGCGGCTGTGGGGCCGGGGCGCTGCGGTTGGGATCGGCCCGCGCCCTCGCCGTGGGGTTCGGTGCATTGTTGTGTGTTTGCCGTGAGCTCCCCGCCTGCCCTGCCGGTGTCTGGTTTTCTTGCTGTGCTAGGCTCGGGTTTTGAACGGCTGGCGAGCCCTAAGGGGAGCTGAACACATTGTGACTGGTGTTTTCGTACAAAGACAGAACAGTCGGGGAATACTGGTGTGTAGCAGTGCGAAGTAGAATTCAGGAGTTTTTAAAGCGTGATGTTGAAGCTGACACAATGCAGAAAACATTTCTGCTGCTTGTAGAGCCTTACATCACCCAGCAAAATGAGAGTCATGACTGTGCTGGATGTGAGCTGCTGCTGTAGTGTTTGTTCTGCTAAAAACAGACAAAAAGAACAAAATCCCTACCCTCCATCCCGACCCAAAGCTACAGACTCCTCTCCTATGTTCAGCTCCCTCCAAGCCCCCCCCTTCACAACCCTCCCCCCAAATAAGCCAAGGGTGTGATAAGGTAATGGAAAACTGCTTGAGTAGTACAGTTGTATGCCTGGTTGTATAAAGCTGCCATCCAGAATCACAGCTGAAGATGCTGAGATCTGCAACAAGAGAGTACAGAATTTACACCTCCTTCATATCTTCTGCTCCAGTCCTGCAACAATTACTAAATTCATAGTGTGTTCACGTTGAGTACAGTATTTTTATTCTTACAGGGGCAGGCAGACTTCTTTATCTAGCACTGTGGGCTATCATCTTGTCTGGTGAGTGTTAATTTCTGCTATTTAAATTATTCCTTTGATCTCATTTTACAGGCTTCTGGAGTAACAGTGAATGATGAAGTCATAAAGGTTTTTAATGACATGAAAGTAAGGAAATCTTCAACCCCAGAAGAGATTAAAAAAAGAAAGAAAGCCGTTCTCTTCTGCTTAAGTGATGACAAAAAACAAATAATTGTAGAGGAGTCAAAGCAGATATTGGTTGGTGACATTGGAGATACTGTGGAGGACCCCTATACAGCCTTTGTAAAGTTGCTACCTTTGAATGATTGCCGATACGCTTTGTATGATGCCACATACGAGACAAAGGAATCTAAGAAAGAAGACCTGGTATTTATATTCTGGTGTGTAAAAGCAAAGCTTGTTGTTAAAATTGAATATTCCGAAGTTAACACTGGATGATTGAGTAACTGTTTTGTTGTGTTTTTCTTCTTTCCTTCAAAGGGCTCCTGAAAGTGCACCTTTAAAAAGCAAGATGATCTACGCAAGCTCTAAAGATGCCATTAAAAAGAAATTTACAGGTACAGCCTTTAAAATGTTTTGCTTATTATTTATAACGCTGTCTAGATCTTGAGGTTCTCACAAGTACATTTGTTTTCCGTCTGCCTTTCAGGTATTAAACATGAGTGGCAAGTAAATGGTTTGGATGATATTAAGGACCGTTCAACACTCGGAGAGAAATTGGGAGGCAACGTGGTAGTTTCACTTGAAGGAAAACCCTTATAAAAAGACAGACAAGTGCCATCTGGATCTAAGGAGCTTCCATTTCTGCAGCTCGTTCAATTGGAATAGTATTAGTCTCCCTGTCCCCTGCCCTCCTCAAAAAATAAGTCCTTTCCCTAATGCCCCTGAAGGAGATGTCATTGTTAAGCAGTCTACCAGTGATTGCCATTAGACTGTTTAATCCTGGTAGTTTTATGTAGGATCCAAGGAATGCTTTCACGTCATACTCTTAGCCAAAAGTGACGTGGCAGGCATTCCTTGCAACATGTACAATGAATGTGATAGTTAATGTGAATAGTCCAGCAGACAGCAAAGGGTAAGCTAATTGAATGCCTTGAAAGTATTGTCCACTGGTCGGATGGTAGACTCTATACAGTATTACTTACAGTTGCACTTGATTGCAGTTCCATGAGGCTCTTGTGCATTCATACACCTCACCTGCCTTGACAAGCCTATTTTTGTGACATGGCAGCACACAACACTATGCATTTAAAGCACTTTTTTTGTAATATGTTTGACCTGCCCCCCGCCCCCAAAGGAATGCCAATTAAGTTGCTGTAACTGTGTCATCAAATCATTGTAGTACCTCAGTTTCATTCCTGTTACATGCATATCTTTATAAATGAAGTAGCTGTTACGATGCCTTTTGTTTTCCAGTGAATGTACACTACTGAGCAGGAGTAGAAGTTACCTGTTTACCATGTGAGTCTTGAAACACTAAAGTTTTGTAAAACATCAATCATGGTGGCAATTTCTGTATTAAAAAGAGCCTTAAATGGAACGTTGTTTTTTTTGAGATCAAGAACTGGCCACGTTGCAATAAAACTTGTGGCTTATTACAGAACGTTGCCTTGTTTTCATTGGAAAATATAGTTTTTAAGTATGTTTAATTTAAGCATATTTCAGATAACTTCTGTGGAAAGTATTGTAAAGATAAATAATCATTAATCTCAAATAATGCAGTTTTTTCATTCCTAATCATGATTTAGGCACGGCTTTACAATACTTTGTGGCTCTGTTCGGATCATTCAATAAAGGACCTGATTCTAGTTTACCATTGAAGAAGCTACCACTACTAGAGACCATTAGTTCCATGAAACACTTGTGTCAGAAACATATGGAGTGATTAACCACGCAGCGTGTTTCGTACCTGAATGTTCTTAAAGTTCTACATGTCAGAGATAAACCTTGCACAAAATCTTACAGCTCGCCGTCTTTTCTGCTAAGATCATGTGTAATGAAAATTATATGCAGAATATGAAGCTGGTAAATTATTTTTGTTTCTTGAGGGTTGCAGCTGAGACGGACTTGGTACAAGAAATAGCCTAAATTAACTGTTCTACTTGTTAGCTTCTATGTAAATAGAACTGGAAAGTGTTTGCCACTACTGAGGCTTGCATTGGGGACATGTTTTGGCGGGGAGCCAAATAATGCTCTCCTTATAGAGAATTTGATCTGCTCTGTGTGAGCAATCCTCCGTTAGCCAGAGCTATTTATGGCAAACACATGCTTTTGTATCTTGTCATCGTTATCCACAAATGGCAAAACTGGACATGATTCTCCTGGTATGCGTAAAGCAGCGCCGTTGGGCAGCCACTCGCAGCTGAGCTGTACATGCTGCTAGAAGGAATGCTCTTTATCATTACCTTATTTTAAAAAGTTGGTAGAGTAGAACTGTGGAGCTTTCAAATATGGGCCCTTTATGTTCAGTTCATAGCCCTTTTTCAACAAGGAAACAATAATAAAAATTCTTTTTTTTTTTCTTTTTTTTTCTTTTTTAATAAGTAGTTTAAATAACCTACTGCTACTGTTTTTAGGCTCTCTTGTCCTGTAGAACTTTAAGACTTTGTTTCAGGCTTCTGGCTATCCCTCTGACTTGCACACCTCATTGTGTTAGCTGTTGTATGTAGACTAAACTTTACTAGAATTTAACTAAAAAGGCATGATGACCACTGACTTACTAAGTGTATTAATGAGTCTTGGTTTTGTTCTACAAAACTCTCCTTTCAGGTACCTTTTAAGGTTGAGAAGTAACTGATGGTATGCATGTTGTCTAGATAAAGGAAAAAAAAAAACCTTTTTATTCCTCAAAACAGTCTATTTCTGATTATTCACGTTGTGTGTACAGCCCAGTTTAATGTAAGGATCTCCTTTGTGCTTTATGTTTTACTTGAGTTCAATACAGTATAATGAAATGATCTTTTAACTGATTTTTCACAAGGTATAAATGTTTTCCTTAGAAAAAGCCAAAACTGAAAATGTTAAATTTTAATAAACCATTTGAATTTCATTTTAGACAGTAAACTTTTTTAAGGAGTACTGTGTTTAAATTTATTGTTTGTCTGTGCTGCAGTCTGGAAAGATGTCTGTGGCTTCTAAGTTGAATATGAAAAGTTACTTTTTTTTTTAAAAAAAAAACTAGCTTAGATGTGTATTCACTCAGTCCAAGTAGATAAAAAAATTGAAGCACAAACTGTGTTTATGTAAGATTCCTACCAAAACAATTTTGGATCCAAAAGGATCAGCCTGCCTTCAGTTTGTTCTTGAAATGACTGACTGATGCGAGGTCCAATTCAGATGGCTTGCTTTTTCTTTTTTTTTTTTTTTTTTTTTTTTTTTATATTTTTTTTTTTTTATTTANTAAAGAAACAACAATAAAGTGCTACAGAACTGTTACTGTTTGAATTATAAAACAAATGAGAGACAGCTGGCATCTGTTCCAAAATGGTTCGTCAGCTGTTGTTTTCTGTCATTATGCAAAATGGTGAGGGCCTCATTGTGATCGAGAAGTGGAGGAAAATCCTCTCGAGTTGAATATCTTCTGTGTATCTCGGTGTAGACGTGACTTTTGGGTATCATGGCTTCAGTTATTTTATTGATAAAGAAATGTAAAATAAACTTTTCATGAGAGTAGCTTGTGCAGAAGCAGCATATTTCTTCTACAAATACTTTGAAACCAGCAGTTTTTGTTTGATTTGGTAAATCCTGGAAGAGGTATACACATGAGGGCTTGATTTCTCCGAAAAGGGAAATCGGTCCAAGACGAGGGTGAGAAGGTGATGTTTATGCTTGTGGCGATTTTAGAAATGCAAAGCTTAAATATATACGGACTTGATTGTAAAAATCACTCCTAGTCAGATTGTTAAATAGAGTTTGAGTATGTTCAGTTAAAATCCAAAGAGCTTCTCTAAGTGGAAGGGTCTTTTTCTGCTGTACCGTTCCCTCAGAACAAGTGATGAAGTACACCAATTGCCACAATTTGATAATAAGCTTTACTCTCTTATGCCAATTCCAGTATAAACCAAATTTTCATGTCTGCCTATTTTTTATAAACTTCTGTAAGTTACCCCTTAGTTTGTGGTGGCGAGTTAATGATTGTAGAGTGAAAACACAGCACTAATGGTGGATGAAAGATCATCAATGTAGCACCTGTCTATTAAGTATTGAATTTCTTGGAAATATTTCTGATTTTGAAAACCTGGTATAAATAAAATTAATTTAAATGTCTCTAGATGTTGAGTATGTTTCTGTGCTAGGTAACACCTACACTAATCGCTTTGCTGCTGTCTTTGGGAGCAGCCCAGACACTGTGAACGGAGAGATCAGGAGGTAAAAGCATGGAGTATGTTTATTTTTGTAATGGGTTTCACCTACAGCCCATTCAGTTCAATACCCAGCTGTAGCAAAAGCCAGCACTGGTGGCTCTGGAGATCGGTATAAAGAAGTTTTTAGTGGGATGGTGATGAGTAACTTTTTTCTTGTGTTGGGTCCCAGCTCATATGTTCAGAAAGTCTGATTTTTTTTTTTTTTAAGATAGCAAAAAGTATGTTGGTTGACATAAGTAATTTTTAATACTCAGAAGAAACTGAACTGGTGCAGTATGAAAAAGGTGACTCCATGAAGAATGATAGAAAGATTATTCTTTCGGTATCAGCGGTGTCTCTCCTGTTAATGTAAAATCTCTTGGATCTAGGAATAGCTTAACTGGAAGAGAGTTAATTTTGTGAACAAAGCTGTCAAGAAACGGCTTCACTGGGTTTTCTGGAGGAGACAGGCTTTGACACTGTAAATGAACATTCTTGTTTACCGAACAAACTTCGTATGTGGCTATAGAGGACATATGTGAGAATACACACTAAAAATTAAGGAAAGGTCTGTAAGAAATTAAGTATCTTTGTTTGTATTACTGCTATTGTAGTATATTAAATTACTGCTTAGTTAAAAAAATAGTTTAAAAATGTTCTATTCTTACTCTGTTCCTATTCGGTGCTTGATAACCTCCTGAATTTGGGCATTTCCCTGCCTCACTCCTCATGCTGTTAAATCTACAGTAACTCCCATACATCTTACTATTCCTTGCATTGCTTATCTCTGCCATCTACTAATACTAGATGAAAAAAATACAAAAGTGAAAAATTAAAACCTTTCATAGGAAATTGAAACAGGTAACATAACTTGTGTTGTTTATTTGATGATGTAATAGAATTTTTTACATTGCAGCAAAAATGTGTGCTATTTGGAGGCACTGAGTGATTTTGACATTGCCTTTTTATTATTATTGTAGGTTAATATTTGTGTTGTCAGCTTTACTTCATAGCTACTTAAAAACCTGATGATTGGAAAATAAATTTGAAGGTGCTGCTGGTTATTTTTCAAGTTCCTAAATGTCAATTTGGATGATAAAAAATATGCCAACTTGAATTTCCTGCTGTTAGCTTAATTTTTATTCCTGGGTGAACAGGCGTAGGAATGTGTGTAGCTGTAATCATGCCTTCTCCTCTTCCACCTCTTTATTTTTAAAAACAGCTGTGTCACTGCAAATCCCTACCATCTGCCCACCATCTTCTGTAAAGCTTTACGGACAGTCTCTACTTGTACCTTTTAGAATCTATTTCCCCCCTCTTGTTTGTGATTGTAGGGGTTTGATTTAGAAAAACTGAACATTGTAACATTATGCTCCTCAAAAGCTTTTCTATTATGCAGAAAGTTAAAAGCATCAGTTACTCTCTGGCGAGCGCAGCTGCAGGGCGTACGTCGGCTTGAAAAAATAGATGTGATTTTGACAACAGGTTTAGAAGAGCCTGATTGGTGTCTGCTTCCTCTTAGTGGCAGCGCTGCTTTCATCTCTGACCTTCTATTAAGGCTAATGTGAGAGCTAAGCTTTTCTTCCATTTTAGCTGTTTCAACAGAAAATGGCATGTGCATGTAGCAAACAAGGTGCAGAGGAAGGTTTAGAAGATGCGGGTTTTCATGGAGACCTGTACATCTGGGCGCGGGGGGAAGGTTACAGCACAGGATTTGTTTCCTTTTGATTTCAGCATGAGCTTGCAGCTGTAAAGACTGAGCTTATGTTGTCTTTTGCTCTGCCTGAACACTCTGATTCCACTGTCTCGACTGCTTTGATGCTTTTAAGCAATGAAATACAAACACACAGGTCTGTATCAGTGCAATTTGTTTTACTCCTATAAATATGAAGCCATGCTGTAATGGGGCTTCTGCTTAGCGATACCGTATAGGTGGTGCACCTGAGCTGCATTTGAACAATCCTTTAAAATTGTGTATTTTTTATTATACCAAATACAAGAATTAAGCTATTATATAGGGAGTGAGGATGATCTGGTGTAGTTCTTAATTAGGTGACTGCAAGTGACAAATGTAATACATGGTCATGTTTTAGAGTCTTCGCCCTGTTACTTAAGTGTGACTTAGAGATTAAACACTTCCCAGTCCACAGAATTAATTGCCTGCATAGATTCTTTTAAGAAGCAGTAGCATAATTTTAGCTCTTTGTTGACTATACTGATGCAGAATCTGTCAGCCGAAGGTTTTTATTCTTCTGCATTGGTGAATTCCCTTTGTCGTGCTGCATTATTTCTCTGCATCCACACTTCAAAATCAGTTCCCAGAACTCTCCTTCCAAGTAACCAGAATTCCTAAACAATATTTATTCTGCGTGACTAAAGTAGAAAGGCATCTTGTAGAACACACATAGGAAACAAATGCCTGGCATTATCCTGCGTGGCCACTGGACATGTTTGGCCCTGTCTGCCATCTCTGACTATTGGGTTATCCTGATGAGAACCTCAGACTGTTCAGGTTTGTGTGCAGCAGCCCAACCCAGAAAATGTGTGGAAACAGAGGAGAATGTTTTAATTTTTCTCATATAAATACTTCACAAGCTGGCTGAATGCCTTGTTTACTGGTAAGGCTGAGTGAAACAGCTGTCAGGGTCACAGTCATAACCCCTTTTTCAAAAACATTTTTCACCTGTTCTGACAAAAACACCTTGCTTTGATTCTAGCCAGTTTTATAGATTTACTTCAACAAGTGCAGTGGTCGGAAGTATCTTCAGAACAAGCTATATTTAGATATATAACCTTTCAATAATTCTGGTCGTTGCTTTCATCCCATTATTATTTTAATTCAGTCACTTCAACTCTGTTATGATTTTCACTGCCTGGAGTTTAGCACTGCTAATATAATGCTCACAACACAGCATAAACAACATTTAAAAGTAATCATAATCAAAACTAGTAATAATCCAAATTAATTGTATTTTTATAGCCTGGTTTCAGTTTTGCAAGGAGGACGACAACTCTCTTGAAAGTCAAGTGGTCTTCCAGTGAGCTCCTGACTGAACACCTGCCATAGATCTTCACGAGGGAGTTGAAGAAGTGTTGGAGTATCCACACAGAGCAATTTGCTTTGCTTTCTTGCATAGCTGAACAAATTTCCTGTCCCGGGATATGTTGAGGTTACTGTGGCATCAATTTGTAAAGCACTTCACCGCCTTTTTCATTCTGAATAGAATGGACAGACTGCAGTTACAGCTTTTTCTTATGATACTACAGTCAACCATCTCAGCTATGTATTTTATTTTTTCCTGATTACAGGAAGGGAGAAAAGAAGGCTTCTCAAAGCACTGTGCAGCATAAGGCCAAAATACAGCACCAGAATTACGTCTTCAGGAACATAAGGACTGCTGTTGTTCTAATAGTGAAATACAAAGTCAAGATATTTCCAGTAATAGCTTTGTGCACAGCAAATTCAAGAAGCACGTGGTTCTGTGTTTATCTGCAGTTATCCTGTGCACAAAGTAATGATGATACATAAAAATATATTTAACTTCAATGGTAATTCAGAATCTTACTTTATTTTAACAGCTGTTTTCTTCGGAAAATGGTGAGGATAAGATTTTTCCAAAGGTTTACTAATTAATATCCAGGAAATGGAATACCTTATTTTCATATATGTGCTTTAAGTATTATTTGTCTAGATATGTAAGGAATTTCCTGCTTTTACCTCCTTTTTCTTTTAATATTTTTTTTTTTTAGAAATTGTGTTAATAATCAGTGTTTCCACTGTAATAGCCGACTGTGGGAAGATGAGAAGAGTTATTAGTTGTTTCTCTTTCCAACAGCATCTTATGTTGTGTGCAAATACAGATCCTCTCAGTTTCTTCCTAAAATAGCGCTTGGATCACATTCAGTGGTTAATGGACAAGAACATACAATTTTTGTAAGTAATTTTACAGTATCAATATGAACATGCACGTTTTTGAGTTATGAGATGAAAACTTTTAATTACCAAAGGGCATATTTGGGGGAAAAAATAGTAACTTTTTAAAGCTTATATTTTTCTCTGCTAGCAAGTTTTTTGTGTTGCAAGTTGCCCATGAAGTTCTTTCTGTTCTCTTAGTTACCTGGTTTTGGTGTTCTCACTTTCCCCACACTGCATCATGTTTCAGTCTAATATAGACTGGATTAAATTGTTACCAATGGAAGGAGCTATTATGTATATAAAATATACAGTTACTGTAGAAAAGAGTAAACTGTTTGCTTGACCCAGTTTTATGGAGCTATTTCTTGCTACAGGGATGGGATCACAGTTAAGGAAAAGGGATGAATGGGTTTACTGAGAGTATTTAGGAGCACTCAGTGGGAATGAGATTATTATTGTAGTGCTTAATCCTGAAATAATCATAGGCCATCTCATCAATCTTGCACAAGCATTAGAGAGATGAATATTATAGCTACTTTATGATATGTCTGCAATAATTTTCCTTCGTTATAATTTAGAACAGAATATTTACACCTATGATGAATGTTTCAATGTTTTTCAGAAGATGATTCAGAACTAGTGGAAATGTAACTCTTCAACGTCTTTTACGGGGCTGAAAGTTAAAGTGAAGGTTATAGAAGCAACGAGTTCACTTAATCTATTTTGGGGAATTGCTATAACGTTATCAGGCTTGCTTTTCCATCTGTGGGGCACAGTGTGAAAGGGTGCATAGAAAGGGTGTTGCGGTGACATAGTATCCGTTATCACTGACGTTAAATGCGTTTAACAGCAGTCAAGTTCCAAGTCGTGCTATATGCAAAAGGAATAAAAAAATATTCTCAGATCATCATTTGCCATTTTCATGGGCAGTAACATTTTGTTCCCTTTGAACAGGTATAAGCATCCTGCTGTGTCTCTGCGTTCTCAAGGAGGTAAATGACAGAGCTGAGCCTTTCCTCTCCCTTTGACTGGCTTTCCGCATCCCTTCTCCTCCAAAGCATCTTCCCTGCCTCTGCCTACATGCAGAAGTTGCTCACCTGCTTCCTTGAATCCTCCCATTTATCTCAGTTACCTCAGTTTCACCTCTGCTCATCACGACCCTTTTTGGTCCCTGGTAGCTCAGGTTCTCCTCACATTAGCAGTGTGCTTTAGTCTGTATCATAAATGTAGCACAAACAAGAAAACAAAACAACACAACAAACAAAGAACCACGACACTTTTGATCCGTTTACCAGTTCCTCTTGTTAAAAATATGTGACCTTATGCAGAAATTGTTCAAAGAGTAAACTTGGCTACAGTTTACTAGAGTGGCAAACAGTTTGAAATAATCTCTCGAGATGTTTGAACAGTTTAATTCCATCCACAGGATTTAACTCTGAGATCCAGGCTCCACCGTTTAGATGGGGAATTGCCATATTGCGTGATTTTGTGCTTTCCTTGGTGCCAGAAGCCTGAACTTTCATTTTTCACAATCATTAAAGCATCTGGTTTCAGCTGTTAACTTCCACAAAAGTGGTAAGTACTTACAGTGTGGGGAGATGTTATGGATGCCTGAATTTATGGTATATTGAAAACTGAAGCTGTAGAAATAGTGTGAAATAAACTGTGTATCAGCATAGAATCCTGAAAGTTAATTGCATGGCTCATTGGATCATAGTCAAATGCACTGTTTCATAGTCAAATCAAGAAAATCTCAGTGTTATAAAATGTATAGAAAACTGCTACAAGGATGAAAGGCCATATTACAAACTTACATATTCAAAAAATAAAAAAAAGTTCAATAAATCATGAAGGAGCCATTTATATATTCAGAAGTTACATTAATATAATACCTTTTAAGAGTTTTCATCTGCTTCCTTTTCTGAAATCTTGTATTCTGCTTATTCATCTCCTTGGGTTTTTATCTGCAGTTACAAGCACTAGAAACCGACAGCATTGCAGTGAGGATTTATTTCCTTTTCCTGATCTTGAAAAAAAGTCTGATGAAGATATATGAAGTAGGGCCATCTGAGGGTGCTGTTTGACAGCATAATGAAGGCAATCCAATGGCATGGGGATTCCTGCAGGCGCTGGGCTGGAGGCTCCCCCTCTTTTCTACTGGTGCTTGTACCTTCCTGACCAAGCAGTGAATTTAGGAATCTACACTTCTCACTTGGTTTGGAAAGGTTTTTTTAAATTTTTTTTTGCTTGTTTAGGAAGGCACAATGCCTGAAATGTTTGAGATGTTTCTGAGAATTGCCTCGGTCTTGGCAGCTTAGTATATGGTATACAGGGTGTCTGTGGAGGAGCCAAACTTTCTTTATGTTCACGGCAGCCACCGTGCTCCTGTGCATTTCCAGGCAATGCCAAGCTATTGGATTACATACATCTTGTACAGTTAAGTCCAGCTCTTCTAGGAAGAATTGGAAGTTCTCTGTCTGTATATTACACAGCAGATATGTACAATCATAACATATTTCACATAGGTCAGAAGCATTGGATGTTTGGGTCTACGCTGGTTTTGGTTGGGGCAGAGTTAATTTTCTTCACAGTAGCTAGTATGGAGCAACATTTTGGATTTGTGCTGCAAACAGTGTTGATAACATAGGGATGTTTTAGGTATAGCTGAGCAGTGCTTACACAGTGCCAAGGCCTTTGCCGCTCCTCACACCAGCCCACCAGTGAATAGGCTGAGGCTGCACAAGAAGCTGTCAGGATACATGGCTGGCACAGCTGACGCCAACTGACCGCAGGGATATTCCACACCATGTGATCTTGTGTTCAGCATATAAAGCTGGGGGAAGAAGAAGGATGGGGGGGACATTCAGAGTGATGGTGTTTGTTTTCCCAAGTAACCACCGTGCGTGATGGATCCCTCCTGTCCTGGAGCTGGCTGAACACCTGCCTGCCCATGGGAAGTGGTGAATGAATCCCTTGTTCTGCTTTGCTTGTGCATGTGGCTTTTGCTTTCCCCATTAAGCTGTCTTTATCTCAACCCACGAGTTTTATCATCTTTTACCCTTCCAATTCTCTCCCTCATCCCACCAGTGGGGAGTGAGTGAGCAGCTGCATGGTGCTTAGTTGCCAGCTGAGGTCAAACAATGACAGGGTCTCTGGTGGATGGTGAATGACTCTGACATAGTCATACATGTCTCTGCTGGCAAATCTTGGACAAAAATCTGGAAAGGCCAATGATGACTTGCATCTCAGCTTCTTGTCATGTACATACATTAAATTGCATATTCTTCAGCACTCTGACTCCTGTACACATATGCAGCAGTGGTGAAATTCGGTCCATCAAATCTCAGCTGCTGATAATACCGCACAAGACATGTAAAGGCATTTTAATGTTTAAAGTGAAACTTGGAGTTACGCTACATCAGATGTGCATGCCTGACTCCAGCTCTTTCTTCCTCTCTTCACTCCAGTGTTCTGGCCACCCTTCCCCCATGAAGACCTGTGGTATGAATTAACTGAATTTCTCAGATTCTGAAGTCCTGACTACAAGGTTTTCAGAGACTGGGAGTCCTGCCATGCCATGGTATTCGTAAGGGTGTAGGCAAGCATGCTGCATGTACAGCACGTCACATGGCTTTGAATATCCAAGGGCCAGCACTTCTAGAGAGTCTGGGTTTTGCCTTGTTCATTTAGCTGGTGAGACAAACTTACTTCCCTCAACTTCTGATTTCTGTTAGCATTCCAGGCGAATTGTATCTAGTGGTGTTTTGAGTGGAAAAGTAAATTATGTGTTTACTATGGACCAGTTAGAAAACAAGACATGCAGAATAGCTCACTTGATGTGTATTTGGAATTCAACTGCTGCATGCATGTGCTAAATATATCAAAGTAATTTTTTTTTCATCAGGATTGATGTAATCCAGGCATAATCAGGGGTAGCTCCATTGAAAGCAGTGGAAGTTAGAAATGGTTATTACAAGTCCATTAGTGTCTGGAATCATTAGAACAGTATAGTGTGACTTTAATGGCAGCAGGAGAATGCTCTGGATGTATAGAAAATGAACAGAAATATTTTACCAGCACTATGTGTATTTCAGAGCATGCATTGTAGATTTGTATCTTTAGGCAACAAAGATAAAACAGTCCAGACGGTAATGTGATGAGTCACAATATATACAAGAAAGGCAGCTGTGATTCTTTTAACCAAAAGGTTATTTTAAATATGTATTATTAATTTAACCTAATAGCACTCACTTTTAAAATGCATGAAATGCAATTATAAATGCTCTTGTTTTATCACGTGGCCATTTATATCTATGACGACCTTTCTGGATCAGCACCCATGTACTGCCTCCTTGTGTTCTGTATGTGCACATAAGATCACCTCATTTTTGTGAATTTAAGCTCAGCATTGACATCAAGGCTCATTTGTAAGGCAGAAGCTGGGCTCTCCTGACTGGGTCTCCACGCTGGCCCAGTGCAGTAAAGATGCTTTAAATGTGGTCACAGAGCTCCAAACATGCAGTAAGCAGATGTGGCACAGATCAGGACTCCATGCTCTGCATGTGTAAGTTTACACATTATTCTTCTATGCAAATGTGGCTGACAGGGAATGGAGAACCTGGTGCCACCTGATGGGGCTTTCATTCCAACCACTTGCTATTGCCAGCTATGAAGACATATAGCCTCCCCCCGCAATTTAGGAAGTTCACCTTAAAATTAGTTAATGTTTTTCTTTCTACTACTACAATGGAAATGATGTTCCAGAATCCTCCTTTGATGTTTTGGAGCTTTATTTTAGTTCCAGTCTAAATATATTACTGGACATTTTATTTTGTACTTGTATTGTCCTTTGAACAGCCTTCCCTTTCCCTTTTTTAATCTCCTGATGTGATATTCTCTTATTGTATTTGTTCACACCAAGATACTTCTAGTAAGATAGCCTTCTTCATCCCCTTAATTGCCCTAGCAGCACCTCTTGGTACCTGCTCCAGCTTGAATCTAGCTTTCCTGAACATGTTTGACCAGGCCTAATCACTACATGTTATGAAGATATTAATGCATTGCTTTCTCCTGTGTCTTCTTCCATTAAAAAGTCTGATATATATCATGTGACTGATACATTTACTTCTTTCTCCTCCTCCGCTCTTTACTCATGCTTATAGAAATTTCTTTTGGCCCCTAAGATCATCACTTATTATTCTCTATGAAATTCCATCCTGTTTCTGCTACTGCATCCCTCAAGGTCATGAATTTCTTCCTGCATGATACTTCAATCCTCTTCTGTATCAGCAGTACCTTCCAGTTTTCTGTTGTCAGCAGATTTCATTAGCTCATTTACTTCCTATTTTTTGTGCCAAGGTCATTAATGAAAGATTAAATAAGATTGTTCCCAGAGTGAATCTAGGAAACTCCATTAATAATTGCCCTTTCTCCTGTCAGAAGACTCCTCTTCAGTCAGTTTCTTATATGCTTTACAGTTCATATGTTAGCTTTGATTTTCATCTTAATTAATGTTACACAAAATACATTCAGCAGTCCAGCATTATTAGATCTAGTGTCTGTCTGTGTAAAGAACAGGTAATCATTTTATCAAATAAATATATCAAACAACATTAGAATAATTTATCAATGATGAGTAGGTATTTTTAATCCCGTTTCATATGCCTCTTTATCTTCTACTACGTTTTCCTTCCAAATGTGTCATAAAATCCTGATCGTTATTCAGCTCAGATATACATGCTTTGGCAGCTGCCTAGTTCACTCATTCCCTTTCTTGAATCTATCTAAAATTCACATCAAGAGATAGGTATATCACTTTTATTGTTAATAAATTCTCCCCAAATATTTGGTACTTCATTCAAAATAAGAATGCTAAGAATTAGAACAAATAAAGTGTTTTTCTAATATTCTACTAATAATTATAAAACAGTGTCTCAGAAATGTACAAAAGAGGGGAAATATGAAGCAAACGAAACAGCTATAAACTTTATTGTGGGTGGCATGCACAGATTCTGTAAGCATCATTGAGACAGCTTTCAGCTCTGGGGCATGCTGCTGTCTCACTGCCCTACGTGACAGCCTCTTTGCCCAACGTAAAACAATAGCTGGCAGCCCTTCAAACTGAACTCTGATGTTGCACACTCTTAAAATAAATTTCAGCATTGATGTGTTTTAGATTCAGAAGCAGATGTGAACTGCAGGTGACCCAAATAGGAGGGGGCTAGAAGAATTGCTAGAATGCTAGGAAGGGACTTGAGCTCAAAATATGTAGATTTAACAAAGAGCCCTACTGAACCTGACTGAACCTTCCTTGCTCTCGTTACTTGCTTTAACTCATCACAAAGATTAAGTGTATCACACACAATGACATCTCAAGCAGCCAAAACATTTTATGATTCATGTGGAAGTCAGAGTACCTTGAGCATTGGTTCAGAATTGCTGCAGAGGAAAAAGCGTCTCCTAATGAATCACCAGGATGACACTTTTTGCTGTCCTTTCCCATAAATTCGTCCCACAGGTACCAACTTGGTGTAACTCAGTTCTGTTGTGCTTGCAGGATTTGATACAGTATTGCACCACTACAACACACTGAGGTGTTTTACGGAGCAGAAATTAATGTACATTCTAAAATAAAGTAGCCATGATTAAACAGAAGTCTTACTTGTTGGTGGCTCGGAGCAGGTTTTGTGACTGTGTGACTGGGAGACATGATTACATGAAGTCCAGAGCTAAGAAAGGTCAGCCCAGACTGGAGAGGGAAACCATTGCCAGGATGTAATACTGGAACTGCTTGGTCTTTAGTGCTACAGTGGGTGATTATATGGAGATGTAAAATAAGAAATAGAACAAATAAACTCTTTTTTTCTATGAGATGTAAAAGGCAAAATTTAACCTAAAACTTTTATTTGGTGCATTTACAACTAGGCTTTACACTGGTGCCTACCTTTGTCCTACAGCACTGATTCTCCGAGAGGGGAGATTTCAAAGTGCGAATTCCGAGAATAGCATTGCCTTAAATGGTAGGAAATGAGCTGCATTGCAGGTTTGGTAAATCTGAAGGTTTTGTTCAGCCACTTAGTCATACCTACCCCCTCAACAGAGAAATAACAAAAGGCATTTTTTTTTTTGAGAAGGTGGGACTAGAGCAAAATACAATTATCTGAAACTGTATGGGTCCTTTGTGTTTTATAAAAGAAGCAGAGGTAAAAGATTTCCCTTTGTAGCATATTATCAAATGACTAGAGCCAATAAATTGTACATAATGATCTTGACTTCACGTAATCAGCCAAGCTCCATTGACTTTAATGGAAAAACATTGATTTGCATGAGCAGAAGAGTTGAGTGGAAGGAAGTGCATTCCTGACTGTCTTGTTCATGCGGGTAATCTCCCTGAAGTAATTATAAAAAATAAAGATTAGTAAGAGTCTGTGTTTCTTTTGTAGTTCCATTCTGCAGGTCCTTATACTTTCAGTGCCAAAACTATCCTTAACAGCCCTAGTGCATGAAGTGCAAGAAACCCACTCCAAGGGAGGGTCTGAATTTACTCCCTTTTTTTCGCTGGCCTGGATGAGGCTGCTTCTCCAGTCCTGAGGCACAGCTCCCTGCTCCACTTCGGCTATGTACTGCTGTGTGAACTTTCACAGCGTCTGCCACAGGGGCAGAGAGCTAACAGGGGAACTCAGCAGCAATGAGCAGGACACTGAACCCCCTGCGTTTTGCATGGAGTCAAACCCTGCCCCAATAGAAGAAATTTTGGTGCCTGTGTTATTCCATGTATCAGCAGGATTTGGCCCTACATATCACAGCAATCTGAACGTAACAGTTACAATAGCACAGCTGATCTGCCCAAACCCAAACTAATATTTGGGATTTGTTTCTGTACCTTGGGAAGGAGAGAGTTTGATCCCAGTGGGAGAACTGGAAGCATTTCCTAGACTGGTTCCCATTTCCGAGTTCCCTTTTGCAGATCCACCCATGTGGCCCAGCATTCACTTTGGGAATGAGTAAAATTCTCAGTGAGGCTGTTTCACCTGTTCACCATCAGATCCACCCATTCAGATGCAAAAAGCTCTAAGTCAAAAGGCACCGGTGTGGAAAAAGCAAAAAGCAAAGTGAAAGCACCAGTGCTTTCTTTTTTTCCCTCCACCATACATGGACCAGCTGGGACAAAATGCATCTGTAACACTGCTTAATTCTTATCTGAAGACCTGATCCTGTAACAGTGCTCAAGTCTTCTCTGAAGAGCTGATCCTGAACCTGCTCACAAACACTACAAGTATCTCTCTTTCTGACCACATGCAGTACAGGTCAGTGTCTCAAATACCGAACGCTTTGGTTCCCCACATTGCAATACAAGGCTTTTTTAGCTCTCAAATATGGAATCACAGTTCTAATTTCTACCTGCAAAGATATAACCTCTCATAGTATCATGTTAGCTCTGCCTTGACGGAGGGACTGCTGCAACTCAATAAAGTGCTAATGGAGATCCAAATGCTATTCCATTAGCCTTCATTCCAGATTACAGCCTGGCCTGGGCAACATCATAAAGCTGTGCTGTCTAGAGGCTGATGGACAAGTGCTTTTTTAATCTGTAGCCAGGCATGCTTTGTACAGACCTCTGTTCTGATGTAAGACGTCCCAACTGAATTTGTGCCGAGACAGGCTCAGTGTGTTTGCCTGATGGCACGTCCTGTCCATCAGTGAAAACCACCATACTACTCTGAAACACTATAGCAGGAGCCACATGAATTTTTCCTGGTGTGCCCGCTGCATTTTCATAGCAGAGTGCTTTATTGTAATGTACCCGTGGGCTCATCTTTGCTGAAGTGCAGGTTGAAATAATCCATAAGTAATGCCACAAGAGGTTTCCTAATTGGTTTGGGCCAATCTAAAACTGTAATGCTGCTGAAAAGCAGGGTGTTACTCTTCATACTCTCCGTATGTTCCTATTCTGCTGACTCACGTGAGCCAGCTGGAAAATGATCCTGCAAGAAAAGCAGGTAAATGGGGTCGATTCCCTCATCTGCCTGTCCACGGGGCTGTGCTGAGGGAGCACTGGGACAGCAGGGGCACAGGGGCAGGTGTGACTTCCACTCCAGCAGCAGCATGGCCTTTGATGGGCTTAATCCAAACTGCCCTCTACGGTTGTTCCTCATTCAGCATCTCCAGATCCAGAGGGATGGTGTGATGAACCACATGGTATGATGAACCAGGCAGTGTGAACAGAACTGGCCTGCCTGGAAGCATGGGCTGCAGCTCAAGTGCTGGCAGTCACACTGTGGGAGTCAGTTATTCAGTGTAGCTATTATATGATGGCTCTGCACATCTTGGCTGTTCTGCAGTGAGCACCATCAGTCAACTCAAGCTGTCTCAGGAGATGTTAACTCAAAAGCAGATAACTGGAAGTAAAACTGCAGTAAAGCCTAACAGTGAGTGCTCTGTGCAGCTGCATCTTAACCCATCCCTTTTATTGCAACTGGCTATCCAACACAATTTAGAATTAAACAAGCATCTGCATCTCCATAGCTGTTAAGTTAGGAAGAGAGAACGAAGAGGGTGATATGCTTGGCCAGCCAATGTCTATGTGGCCCAATTTTTTTTTTTCTTCTGACTGTCCCTCAAGTCAGTCCTAAGGCCTCTCGCTCTGAAGATACTGTATAGAAAGGAACACATTTGAATGCAGCATAGTTTTTTTTTTCTTTTTTTTTTTTGCTGGACTACTAGGCAAGCAGGCATTTCAGACTGCGAATGAAACATAGGATGTGTCTTAGGGTGGCTGCTCCCATGCAGCTGTGCTGTAATGAGTGTCACAACAGATTCACCTGGAGATGGAAGCAGCTTGGGTTTTGAGTCAGATATCATCATGTTTGAAGAGCTGCCCCTGGCCATTAAATAATGCCTCAGCTGATTGTAATTTTAATGCTGGTTGATGGAATCTATCAAACTCAGGTTTTTTCTCCGGTAAACATATAGCAGAAATAACGTGTTTGTTTGTTTTCTTGGCTTTTCTCTGATCATTTTGAATGAGACCCCTTTGGTCAGAAAGTCTTCAGGATGCGAGTCAGGTAAGGCTCACCTGAAATGTGTAGGAAGACAAAGGATACCTGGTTATTGTTTGGCAAGCTTGTGAATGTTGCCTCAGGCATACTGGGTTAGTGGTCATCACATTCTCTCATGCTGCAAGTGATACTCTAATACTACTGGCATTCATAGGACATGCTACGAGACATCCAACATTTTCAGGGGAGAACTCAGAAGAGTGTGGCCACCTGCCAGACACGAAAGAGGGCAATAAGGAAATTCAAATGAGCAAGTACCCAGTGAGGGGCACATTAGGAAAAGACTGAATGTAAGACTGAGAGAGACAATAATGGAACGAGCTGGGACTGATTACAGAGAGGACCTGAAGGCTTGGGAGTGAGTGGAGAGGATTCATTTTGTGATGAGCTCAAGAGGACAGTTGCCATCAGGCAAGACCAAAGGGAATCGGGGCATGGAACAGGGTGGTCTAACAAAGAGAAAGGAAGAGACAGGTTGGAAGACGAATGAGAGATTAGGAAGGACAAAATGGTAAATATTTTTAAAAAAAAAGGGAAAAATAATTGAAAAGCAAACAAAAAAAGTATTAAGATAAAAGGAAATAAGGTAACAGGGAGCAAAAGACAAAGAACAATGACTGATAGGCTCCAGCAGTAGGTATCTACTGAATTAGGCAGAAAGTGTCATTCAGTCTGTTCTGGCAAAACAAGCAGCATTGTGTGGTCCTGCCTGATACCCATTATTGTACCAGTGACAAGACATGACAAGAGCTGCTTTGTCTGCCCTGCCTGGTGCTGCCCTGCTGGGGCAGAGCTGGCCTTTGAGGAACGACGTGGATGAGGTCAGTGTTAGCAAATGTGATTTTTATCCTTCTTGGTCACAATTTCATCGACAAGGCCTTATTTATACTGAGGATTTTTTTCTGACTCTATTTTACTATTCCCTAAACCTGACAAGAATCATCAGCGCTAGTCCTGATGAAAGCCCTACTATAAATGGCCTTCTGGTATTTTTACCTCAGATTCATCAACATCTGATGTGAAAAGAGTAATGAAACTGCTTTGGAGAAGTCTCCCATAATGCTCTTACCATTGCAGTTACTGATTGATAGAGTTAAGACTCTACTGTGAGGCTGGTATCCCAAAGCATTGCTATTGCCCTCTACAACTCAGGGATTACACCAGGCAGCTCTAAAATTAAAAACCTGAGAAGCAACGTGGGGAGAGAATCTCCCTGGTTTCAGCTGTGGTGTCAACAAAAAGGTGTTTCTGTTATAATAACAAATACTGTTACAATAATAAATAATTTTTTTAAAAGTGCCAGTACTTGGTGCAAGTAAAACCCTTAGTCTGGAGCAAAGGTGAGGCCAGAAATTTTGGGTTTGTCTTAAAGACATATTCAGAATTGTGGAGAGTAAGGGAAAAAGGATTCCCTCAGAATATTCTCTGGAGCGTTCCATGTTTCTGCTGGTTTTAAAAAGGAGAAGGGACTGGAGTTCAGGAAAAGAGACAAGTTCAATGGCTTTCAATCCAGAGTAGGCAGCTGAAACACTGATCAGCCTGTGATTTTATTTATAAACATTTCTACGCATCCCTGTATGCCAGGGAAGGAGAAAACTTCTTTATAGGCTCTTTCCTAGACAATCCTATGGGAGCTACGGGAGATGCAGCCTCCTTCTGTAACCATTTGCAATTAAGTATTTGTGTAGAGCAATGATTGTCTACAATCTGTTCTAGAATATGGTGATTAGGTTAATAACAGAATGCAATCCAAAAAAGAAAAAATCCTTTAAAAGGTTCAGAGCTCAGAATAAGTTATTTTTACATCTGTTTATTGGATGATATATTCTTCCCCTTACAGCCTCTTGGCATTAGTTCATGGCATTGGTGAAAAATTAGGTTTTAGATAGTTGACTTTCTGCATAGGTGTAGCTGTATAAAGGCATTAAGTCATTCATGGCAGACAAAGACAGAATGTGTCTCTAATGCCGTGTAAATGAATGTTAAAAAGGCAAAAAGAAAAAATTCCAATTCTTTCCTAGTGAGGAAGTGTGCTGAATTGCATTACAATGTATATGCATATGTATAGTCAGCATCTGGCACAAGGAGGCCAGGATTTTTAAAACTGCCGAGTGAGCCTTTTCAGGATCCCTGCAGTCTGAATAGAAACCCACACATCCTTACTATTTGCATATGGCCCCATTATGCTTTGGAATTCACAGAAGTCTATTCCACACAGAGAAACAGATATTTTTTTTCTGATGGAAATTATTGTTCTTCAGAGTGTCTGCAAGTTACTAGGGACATACCGGACTAAGCTATATTTTGCTTTCTTCTCTAGAATATTACGTATATTTCCCCTCTCTGTTATTTTAATCCTACATCTTCTTTGTGTTCCTAAAGGAATATGATCAGTTTGATAGCCATTTTTTGCTGAAAAGTGATCTATCTCCATAACAGGTTAAAAGCCTTTATTGCTAACTGAGCTTTTTAGACTGGTTTTATAATAAGATTTTGAAGCCTTTTTCTCTTTTAGCCTTAATCTTCTGAAAACATTACACATAAAAGCTCTAGTTTTCCACAGAAATAAAAGGTAAATATTGATTAATCTTAAATGTAATTTTCTGCTCTGCCACAAAAATAGCCTTGCAATATAGCTTTAATGATATGGTTCCTTAATACAGTTTCAGTTAGCAGCAGTAGAGAAAATTTAAAGGACGTATGTAAGGTAATTTAATATTTTAATCTCAAAGATGAAAAGAAAGGAGGTATCAGTTTGGCACTGAGATATAGAAAAGCTGGTCCTAATGACCAGTTTGTCTGCAAGATGTTGTATTTGAGCTCCACATGAACAATACATGAGGTGGTTTGAAGGAAAGTGAGAGTAATTAGGTTTAGAGAGGGAAGTCGAGAGACTTCTCAAAAGAGAAAAGTGCATGAAGAATAGCTCTGCACACTTTTAAAAAATACGTATCAGCTAATGAAATATAAGAACTATGGCACTTCAATACACCAAGCCCTTGCATTTGTTGAATCACTCCATGATTAGTCATACAGTACAGGTAGTACTATATGACATGATGCCAAGCAGTCGAAAGCCTTTAGATCTCTGCAGTGATTTCCTGATAAAAGCCAAACATTTCTTAAATTCTGTGGCTTCTAGGTTTCCAGGGTTATCACATTCAAATACAAAGGAAATGACATTGATTGGGTAAACCGCGGCCAAAAAGCATTCATAAAAATATGTATATAGCACCATCTACTGACATCATTTGTCTTCACAGGGGAATGTTAAAAATCAAAGATCTCTGTGTTAAAATAGTGCAGCAGTTTCTCCCTGATTGGTTCAGGGTCGGTCCTTCTTTCTACTTCTGGCTCTGTAAACTCAGAATGATGACAACCCTTGCCTCAAAGGTTTAGCAGCTAAAAATGAGACAAAATAAAACACAGCAGCCGAAAATAAAAAAAAAAATGAGGAAAAAAGTGAGGAAAAACGAGACAAAAAATGAGTAGCTGAGTGAGCCAGAGCATGTCCTGGAGCAAAAGTGAGATGCTGTTGGTAAAGGGAAAAATTTCTCAACATGTAATTTGAGAGCTCCAAGACTTTCTTCTGACTTCAAAATGTGGCATCCTGCTTGGGGCCATCCATACAGCTTATGGGAATCAGTGCAACTCACCTGTCAAAACAGTGTTCCCTTCCTTTATCCGCTGTAATTTTTCTGCTGGTGAGACACACTGACTGGAGTCAAGGCCCGCTGAAGACCAGGGCTGGTGTAGACAGCCAGGTGTGTGGAGAAGGGGAGGCATGTGATGGTACCAAAGGGCTGTCAGTTCACCTCAGTTACAACCTGTAATTTCATTCTCAGTGGGTTTTATTTAGTTCATTGACCTGGTTTATTATTGTTATGTAGACATAGAGGAGAACGTGCAGACAGCCAAGAAACGCCTTAGGTGGGGTGAGCTCAGCTGTCAAAGGACACTGAATGTAATCCTGCTGCCTCAGAGCAGGCTTATTAAACTGAGTCTGGACAGAAGAGCACCGAGGTGGTGCTCTTCTCCCACCCACTAGCTAGGATGTCCCCATGGCGTATAGGATCTGCCTCTTGGCCGCTGAAGCAGAAACAGTGTGCAGCAAGCATTGCTCTGCCAGCGGGGAGGAGCATGGGAACAAAAGTAGGGCGAGACATGGAGCTGGGATGAGTTGATGAGGGCAGGATGAAAGATTAGTGTCATGGATAGTATTGCTGCTTAGCAGTTTCGGTATCGTTTGGTACAGAGCAGCTTCTGAGCCACGGTACTGCTGTTGTTTTGGAATATGTCCCTCATTAGCCTCCGTGCCATCCAAAATGTGAATGAGCTGCTCCCAGAGCCGCACTGGAAAGCCACATAACCTTATTTTTTGTAGATATACCTGAGACTGTCATCCTGCCAGATCCATGCCAGTCAGCTGAACTACTTAGCTGTCACCTGAAGAGGGAATTGTCTCTATTACTTGTGAAGCCTTTTCTCAACTCTTTGACATGGGTTCTTTGGTCCTACAAAAATGTATTACCAATAAACAATTCAAAAAAGCTCATTCAGTCACTGATTTTAGTTTTTCCAGAAAAATAGATGTTTGCAGGTGGAGTGGTAGCATGGCGCTGAGCTGAGACTGCACAGACCATAACGCATACAGGTGAACCCACGGAAATCAGTTTCTGTGTGACTTTGTCTTTACCCCTTCAGCACTACAAGGTTGGTATTTAAACAGAGGTGACTTACTCTTTATCAGTATCTTGGAAAATATTTCTACTTCTCTTGACCTGAGTAGTAAGTCAGTACTTTGGCTGATGTTGCATGTATCTGTATCAAGACAGAAATAGACTGTGTACATGAAAATTGTTTAAAGAATAGCTTTTAAAATTATTTACAAAATGCATGTTCAAAGGCCTCTTTCCATAGCAATACTAAGAACAATTTCCAGGAGACAATTTCCATTTCCGAATTCCAAAGCACACTTTTAAGCAGTACAGAGCTCAGAAAGCTTTCTCTTCACTTATCTTGAAGCTGCTTGAGTATCATTTCTCAAAGTGTAGTTTTCTCATCGGCTTAGTCCCATCTAAATCCATGGTGCCAGTGTGGCAAGTGGTGGCCCTGTCCCACTAGTGCTGGTGGAACTACAGGCTTGGCTGCATCACGGAGCTGACTCAGGTGGAAACTGACCATTTGTTGCAGGGTTGATTTGCAGCTGGATCTATGCCCTCATCAGTCTGGCTGTGCGCCCACGGCAGTGCTGGTGTCCACAGCTGCCACCATCTCTCAGCAACAGCACACACTTGGATGGATTTATGCTGATCAGAAAACCCCACCCTGAGGCCGTTTCTTGGCTGTTCTAGCTCTGATTCACAGGAAAATGCAGCCTCAGGCATGGACTCCCTGCCCTCCACGCTTATGTTCTGTTTAGTCTGCGGATGCTGATGTTTTCCGCTGTCATTAGACAATGGGGCATTTAACAGCCCCATTTCTTAGTCTGAATGAAAGGCAGTCATCAATCTTAGCCACGTAACTGCCCATAAAATAAAGGCGTATTATGCACCACCTAATTTCTAGCACTGTATAATTGCGTAGTAAGGTAAACATGCATGTGGTAACGCGCCGGTGCTGCGCAGCCCGTCTCTCACAGGGATGACGGGAAGAAGAGCAGGGCGAACACAAGAAGGATCAGTTCTGAACAAAGGTCAGGGCCGGCAGCAGAGTTCCGCCGGTCACGCACATTTTCGGAGGTTTTGCACGGCGGCTCTCGGCGTGCCAAGCATTTCGGTTCCGTACGCAAGCACAGATCCGCTCTCGCTTCTGCCTCGCACCCCCCCCACCCCCAACGGCCGCCGCGCGCGCGTGGGCGGCGGAGGGGCGGGCTAGGCGCGCGCGCCCCACGCCC
>VWYH01010773.1:1085779-1131242 GCA_013399365.1 Pampusana beccarii
CCGCCTCGCCGTTGGGCTTCGGGCGGGCCGGCGGGCGCGGAGCGCTGCGAGCAGCCATGATGGTGGGTGTCGGGGCGGCCGCGGGGCCGGGGCGGGGCGGGCGTGTGCGGCCGGGTCGCTAACCTGTGCGCTTTGTCTCCCCTCACCCTCCCTGCTGCCGGCCGTGCCCCGCCGCGTTCCCCCCGCCGGGCCGCTCCGCCTCCGCCTCTTCGCCCCCAGCAGGAAGGCTCGGACGACGGCCCAGATTTCCTCTCGGAGGAGGACCGAGGGGTAAGTGCCGCGGGGAGGCGTTAGGGACCCCGGCGCCTGAGGGGATGAGGCGGGGAGGGCGGGGTCGGCCCGCTCCCCGGGGGTCCGCCGGCTGCTGCCTGGCCAGAGGCGCTGCGAGGGCTCCGGGAGGGCCGCGGGTCCGGGGCGTTTGTCCGCCGGGCTCTGCTCGTGTGGAAGCAGCGCAGCCTCTCTCTGAAATTAGCGGCTGTGCGCGTGTGTCTTTTGCCTTGAATTTTTCATTGTTCTGTCACCCAAGTTTTGGAAGGGCAGTTCTTTCGTGCTTTTGTGGGAATAGCTTGAGCGGGGCGTTGTGTGTGTTGCTAGAGATCCGTGTTCTCTCTCCGTGTCCTTCCCGGGCTCCCCTCCCCCGCACACGGCCGGGCCGCGCCGTGGTCCTGAGCAGGTTGACCAGCCCTGTGGAGAGCACCGGGATCCATCTTTAATCGTGGGTGGAACGCTCCTGCCCTCTCTTCTCTCCCTAGGCCCCGGAGGTTCTCCCGTAGATAACAATGGGACGTTTACATTGCAGGCACACGCTGCATAATAAACTATTGAAAAGAAGTTCTGTTGTTGAAGCGGGATGCCGTATCTCACTGAGAAAACCTTTTTCTCTGCCCTGCTGTTTTCTGGCCTTCGTTTCTCTTTTAACTGCTGCATCTGTCTTTCTTTAGCTTGCCTGCCTTACTTAGACAACAAATCTGTTAATCTAGTGTAAATTATTCAGGCTGATTACCCTTATCAGTAAGTGTCTTGAGAAAGCAAGGTAGGAAAGCAGCTTCTGGGTTGCTTAAGTTGCTTTGGCTATTGCTGGTTTAATTAAGGTGGTTTCATTAAGTATCTTACTGAAAATATGAAATCTGAAAAATCCTGTGTTGGTATACCCTTTTACCATGCATGCCATGCTCAAATGCCAAATATAACGTTAAGTACTAAGTGATTCTTAACTGTATGCGTGTGGTAGGAATTTAGTGCATTTTATGTTCCAGTTTATGACCACAAATAAAAAAGGAGTTCTAGTGCTGTATAAGCCAATTCTGGCCACTGTAGAGCTTTTGACTTTAATTATACAGCTACTTTAGTAGGAATACTGGATTATTTTTTAAAAGGATGAAGGTGGAAATGGTCCTCAGAGTGTCTTCGGAACAAAGTCTGAACAATTTGTTAATTATGGAGTTGTATGTTATGTAGGTTGTCCCTGGTATTCAGGAACAGACATTGAAGTGCCCATTTATGTTGTCTTTATCTGAAGGTGCAGGTAGAACATCAGAAATGGAGATCTGATCGTGTGTGAAACATGTTTGTTTGGTTATTAGTTTTCCCTCTAAGGCTACAGGTAGTCAAGAGTTCACAAGGTAATTAGAAAGCCTTAAGAAATCTCTTGGCATTCTTGTTTGTGCTGTTGGACAACTTACATCATCTCAGTTGGCCAAGTGCAGTCTTTTTTTTTTTTCTTTCCTTCCCTCCTCTTCGTCCAACACCGAGGAATTAAATCAGAACAGCGTCCTTCTCCTTTCCCTGATTTTTTCAAGTTTCTTGTTTTCAATCACTCTGGGTTTTAATTTTTTTTCCACTGTTTTGTAAATCCGTAGGGTTAAAACACAGGTGGTTATCTGCATGATTTTGATTGTGATACAGAAAATCTAAACAAAAGCAATACTGGCAGTCTGTTCACGAGCGGATTTGCTGTACTTTAGTCTTCAAAACTGTAACTTCTTTTTTTTTCCTAGCAGCAGTCATAAAAATGAACAGGTTTCCTTAAAATGTTTCCCTCTTCTGATTTGTCATCTTTTTCTGTTTGCAATTAAAAGTGTGAGTAGCTCAAGCCTTTATTTGAAAGCATGGATCGCAACTTCTAGTTGGAGTGATTGAGCTTTTAGTTTTGAAAAATCAGTACTCTTTCCTCTCTAGAATTTGGATATTGCTATGACAATTGTACTTTTAACTCTTTTGAATCATGTTGGTCAGCTACAGTTGTGTTAACTTGGGGTGATGGAAATTATGCTGGTGCCACATGGAACAATAATTCTCAAACAGTTGCGTTATACAGAGCCTTTTTCCAGAGGCTTGTAAACCAGAGCACTGAGAATCATCTTTGAGGAGGCAGCAGTGGGCGGTCTGTAGAAGGAGTTTATTGTAGATGGTCTGCATAAAATGAACTTGCCGGAATGGCTTTTCTAAATCTAATTTAGGAGGATACTATTGAGTTCACTTGGAGTAACTCAGTTCCTGTTGGGGTTTTTTGTGATCCCTCTAACGTAAACAATGCATGCTTTGAAAGGTGGTATAGTGTTGCTCTACTAGTACTGTCTCGTGTATTTTGTGTCTATATAAACTTTAGCTGACTTGGCTGATGCTCTTGTCTACTCATTTAGAGGAAAGGAGCTGTTCTTTATAATAGAAAAGGTCTGCTTGAAGCTTAATGCTCTCATGGCACTTTGTAATCTTTTGTTGTAAAAGTATTATTTGTTTCCCTTGCTGTGTGTATTTTTCTGCCTCTAAAGAACCTGCTGAAGAAAGGGTCCTTTTTCTCTGCCATGTTTGAAAGAGCTTAAAGTATAGAAGTTACTGTTGTTAATGGATGGCATGACCCAGGAATGTAAGGTTTGGTTGTTTTCCTTGTCTCTACCAGGTTCCTTCCATTGTCATTTGAAGTATAATTGATCCTTAAGCAAAAGCTTAGGTGCTAAATCCTCTCATTTGCATTGTGTTTTCTTTTAGTACTGTAACATCACTTAGTCCTGGTTTTGGCTTCTGGTATTTTCTAGACCCTTTGAATAAAACATGGAGTTTCTTGATATAGCATAGGAAACTGTAAAGCAGCTAAATTAAGCTGGCTTTTGTTTTGCAAGTTGTTCAGCATGAGTGTAGAGCATGTATCTAAGCATAAAATTATTGTGCTATGTTGTATCTATCAGACTGGGGACAGAGAGTTGGGCAAAACACAAATAGGTGGTATCCCATCTCAATTTTTTGCAAAATTTAAGGTACTTTCGTTTCACTTTTCAACCAAATCAGATTTTGTAGCATTTTATTTTCTCGTTTTCTACTACCTTCATGACGAGAAAACCATCCATTGGTGGCAGTTTTCTTTCAGAAGTAGTGATAAAGAGATTGCTTGAGTTGTGTGATAAAGTTGTTTGTGAATTTAATTCCTAGTAATGCAATGTGAACCACTGTGTCACATGAATACATTTAAAGTCCTTCAATTTTATGATTGTCTTTGGCACCTTTCATAAAGACTTCATTACCATTGCAGATGAAAATGTTCCTGATTGGCAGTCAGATTACACAGCATAACTTAGCATATGATTAAACTGTTACAAACTTAACTGAGTATAAATCAGGCAAATAGTCTTTTACAGTTGTATGTCATGAGTGAAGTTGTCATGTTTAGGTAGCTCTTTATTTTCTCAGCACAGATAATAATTTTGTTTCTAAAGTTGTGAATAGTGCACATGGCCAGGGTATGCTGCGCTAGGGACCACATATACACTAATGACAAACCTGAATAGCTGTTATACTGAATTTTAGAATTTTATATTGTACCACTTTTTTAAAAAAAAAAAAGGTGGGGGAAAAAAGCATTTTAGTAGAATTGTTTGTGACCTGTGAAAGACTACAAAGATACTATTTGGATAATCCAGCTTATTTGCTGAGATTGCTCTGTTTGTTAATGTGTTCTGGGAGATTGGAGAAAAACAGTACCCCAGACAGTGTAACCACTAAAAACTTTTTTACAAGCTGAAAAATTTGGTGTCATGACGTAAGGCAGACATTGGTATGTCATGTTATATTTTTCTTTCCTAACTTGGATGTTAAGCACATTGGAAACTCTGTAGGAGCTAGGAGATTCTGCCTCTGAGAAGTGATCTGCAGTGGGCTGTTGCATGATAATACGCCTTTGTGTGAGGCTGTGACCCCCTAAACCTTGGGAAAACACAACAAAAGGCACTGCCCGAGTCATGTGTGTGAATATGATGTTACTGTGCGGTGGTTTTAATGATTTCCAGCTTTGCTGTAAGGAAAAGCTATTACTATTTGTGTGATAGCTATTGAACTGTTATATTTTGCTAGCCTAGCAGAATATGCTAGACTATGATTTTGGTTTAGTTTAATACACTAATTCTAGGATATGTTAGTCTGGTTGCTGCTACATAAGGAACAGAGTTGTCTGTGCATTGAGGTTAACGAGAAAACTGGAATGGGAGCTGATCACTATGATTTAAGATAAGGATTAAGATAACTGGTGGAAAAAAAAGATGTGGCAGTTGATGCTTCTCTCCTAGTGCTGTTCCAGTGCCTTGTAGTGTTACCTTCAAAATCTGCTGATGTTTAACCTTTGTACTGTGTGTTGCTGATACTTAAAGCCTTTTTGTACTCGGGTACAGACTTCAAAATGCGGTCCTGAAAAATTTTGTGGGGAAAAAGTCTATATCTTTGTATGGCAAAGCGTTTTTGTACTGTGAAATGTAATATTTTGAGAAAAAAAAATGCATTATCAGAGAAAACACTGTCTCAGTAAAAAGTTAGCCTCATGAAACATTTTTTTGACAGTGTGATTGCAGAAAATTTCAGAGTTAGCCTTAGTACTTGTAAAAATATTCTGAGTGTCTGTTGATCATGATGATGAAATTGTCATGGGACAAATTGCTCTGGAACTACAAGGGTGCAAGGGTGAGGGGACTTGAATTTCCAGTTGAGGTCTGGATGAGGTTATAGTTTCACCAAGTACTGTTGAAGCCTTTGGACCGGTTACTGCCAAACGTTGTGGTGCTCAGATAATCTTGCAGTTTCTCTGTACTTGATCATTGTCTTATTTTCTTTTTGATGTGACTTTGGAATTATTTTGTGAGTTCAGGTTTCATATCTTGTTGAAAAAAATATGCGTATTCCTTACAGTTTTGCCATTTCTCGTGCTGATTTTGAAGACATTGAAATCTTAGGTGTTTGGGTTTTTTTGTGTGTGTGTGTTGGTTTGTTTTTTTTCTTCTTTCTTTTTTCTTTTCAGAAAAATATCTCCAAGGAGACTTAGCTCTGTGAAGTGTAGCATATTATTTTTTTAAGCTTTTCAGTATATCATGGGAAATCTTAAAGAAAAGAATAGTGTAAGACAATGTGAGTAAACCCGGTCTTTAATAGCTCTTGCTTGCTTGGAAGATAGGACCACTTCTTTCCTTAACAGTACCTTTCCAGCTGTTGTTACCTTTATAATTACCTTTACAAGTACGTTTACTTACAGCAGGTTATTGGTTCAGGGGAGAGAGGGGAATGAAAAACGAAAAGAAAAACCTACTGAACTTGCTGCTGTCTGTAAATGTACTTTGTCTTGACCACCTTAATTGCTAGCAAGTTAACAATGTACAGAAATAGAAATAGTGCTTCAACAAGGAGTATGGTAAAGGACATTATTTGTATGGTCATGTGTGACATAAGGAGCACTACTGGAATTTCTTTTTCCACTGGAAATAATCTTTTAATGTTGAGTTTTTTTGTAATCTGTCTTCAGTCTTTTAAGGATGTACAGCTTTGCAGGATCAGGGTTCTTCTCAAATGAAGAATATAAGGGAAATATAATTAACCTTTTTTGTAAATTTAAGCTAAATAGCTTTCTCTTTGTTTAGCTTAGAGCAATAAATGTAGATCTTCAGACTGATGCTGCTCTACAAGTGGATATCTCAGATGCACTAAGTGAGAGGGACAAAGTGAAATTCACTGTCCATACAAAGGTAAAAGCCTGGGTTTGTACATTGAACATTTTCTTAATTATATAGAAAAGAAAGTTTGTTTAAACTGTTTATTGAGAATATTGTAACACAATTCAAGGAAATGAGAAAGTAGCATTATTTCATGTTTAAGAGACTGTGTAGCTGCAGTGCTTAAGAAAAGATGGCTAAAAAGTTAAGAGTTTACAAACTGTTTAGAAAAGGAGTGATGTTCAGTATTTTGTACTGATGTGTTGTCATGCCATTCCCGTGCTTAATAATTGGCCTATGTGCAGGTAGAATCTTTAATATACCTCAATATTCCTCAGTATAGTTTTTTTATTAGATTAGCCATGGTTTCAGATTCTAAAAATATAGTTCATGATGGAATTCAAAAATTATTTTTAGTTACAGCTTGTTTACGGCTTTCCTTTTTTTTTTTTTTTCATGTGAATGTTTATTGATCACACAGTCACACAGTACTTGAGGCTGAATAAAATTTCTGGAGATCATTTAGTCCCATCTCCTCCCTAATTGCCACCATTAAATCAGGGTGAACCAGAACACATTGCTCAGGACTTGTCTGCTTGGGTTTGGGGTATCTCCTGGGGTGGAGACTCCACAGCCTCTGTGGGCAACCCATTCCAGTTGATGACTGCACTAATTAAGACAGGAGTAATTATTGCTGTACGAACTTTTTTTGGTCAAATCCTTACTTGGATGATTGGATTATTTTTACAGGGATATCTTTTTTGTTCCTTCAATGTGTTTTTGTATAGTAATGATTTTTTTTTTGTTTGTTTTCACAATTCTTCCTCCTTTTCCTTTCCTAGAGCTCTTTACCAAATTTCAAACAAAATGAATTTTCTGTTGTTCGGCAACATGAAGAGTTTATTTGGCTTCATGATTCTTTTGTGGAGAATGAGGACTATGCTGGCTATATCGTAAGTATTACAGTTCTTTTGGTTTATGTGCACTGTTTTCTGTGGAATGCATTAAAGTACTTGTGACTGCTTTTAAACGCAATGGAAACAGCAAACATTCATTCCTCTTAAAATAATTTCAGATTCTCTAATACTTCACTTTATGCAATTCCGTAAAATTAATGGTTGAAGCAAGCTTGGAGGAAAGTTACTGTAGCTGTCATACTTTCTTGCCTTTCACTCCTAACGAGTGAGTAGTTTAGTCTGTATCCAAGTGTATTCTTAGTCCATGTTGTTAAAAGTGTGGGAGATAGGTGAACTGTATAACTTGGTGGTATTGTTTTTGCAAGCTAATGTTTAACTTAGTTACAAGTTTCATGTTGCCTTTGATTTAACTGGAATGTCAGAGTGCAGTGGCTGAGCTCTAGTAATTAGACTTTTCCAGTTTTCATTATGAAGATCAGAATCATTTTACCATAGATAAGTTGGAGAAGAAACAAAAAAACCCAAAAAGCCACAAACAAAACCCAAAACAAACCAAAAAAACCAAACCACAAATACCGTATAGAACTACAGAGAACCTTAATACAAAACTTACCAACTTATGTTTTGGAGTTTATTTCAGACCACCAGGGAATAGAAGTCCCAAAATAGTCACCTTATGATACTGCCTACTAAAAATGGGCATTGCTGTTCATACTTTAGTTACAAATAGGAATATTTGTTGTCTTTGTGTGAAAGTTAGGTATTCATTTTGTGATGGGGCTGGGAGACAGGTGTCTACTGATTCAGAAGGTAAACATATTTCTAATTGACTAATGGGTATGTTATGATGTATATAATTTGTGATGTGTCATACCATTCTTGAGCTAGGTTTTTTTTTGTCAGAAAAGCCGTCTGAAGTGACTAGACCTTCAGTGTGGTAATTGCTAGTTTCAGACAGTTGGCAGCATAGATGCCAGATTTTCCTTTTTTTGTAATGCATTAATATAAAGGGCAAATATCAGTGAACTAAAATTTAAGCATAGTTTATCTTTGTTCTCTGTCCCTTTACTGATAGCAATTCAGGATTAGTTTGACTGAGGTGTTTTCTGTTTCAATATTAATATACTGTATTACAAGATTAACCTAGAGACTTGTTTGCTGTGTGCTTTGTTATTTCAACAGTGCTGCAAGAAAGAAGCAGTGCCTGCAAACAATATGGAATGGTTTTTTTGTTTGATGTTTTTGGAAGTTATAAATAGATGATGTGATAACAATTGTGGAATTGGTGTTTTGTTTTTCTTTAAACAAGAAATAATAGTTACCAAATAAATTAAATCAAAACTAATAATAAAATAATGACATGAAGTTGTAATTCGTTGTAATGGGAAAGCTATGTATTATTTGGTTTCTGTTGTAATTAAACTACTGAAGCCGTTAGTTAATACTTTAGTAATCTTCAAGGACACTTGGCCAAAATTGGTGTAGTAATGCAGCATGTCTAACTCCTGAATGAGAGACTGTATCCATAAATGCTGTAATGAATAATGAAAGAGAGAGCTATATGAAAAAGCTGCAGGCAATCTACAGTTCCTGTACTGAATGAATGTTGTCTGACTGAAAAGATGAGCAATTAAAAAAACTTGATCCAATTCCAGATTCCACCAGCACCACCCAGGCCTGACTTTGATGCCTCAAGGGAGAAGTTGCAGAAACTTGGAGAAGGGGAAGGATCGATGACTAAAGAAGAATTCACCAAGATGAAACAAGAACTGGAGGCGTATGTAGACTTGATTACTGCCTCTTTTTTTTTTTTTAACATTCCTCAACTTTTGCTGCTGTTTGTTGTCCAATGTTTGTGATTTCACTGTAATGGTTCTCTGTGAGATATAGGCTTGAGAATCCAGTTGCTGCATAACCAGGGTTATCTTAGTGATCATGATCAGAGCCATTAGGAAAATTGTAGAAATAATTTCATGGAAGATCTGGAACAGGAAAAAAATAAGCTTGTTTTATAAGGAAGAAATTAGTTAGATCCTTTTCTTCACAGAACACCTGCAAAGGGAGGAGCCAGCCTCTATCTTTTTTAGTTTTGGTGTTCCACATTTTATAAGCATAATGAGACTTTTAAGGATTATACATGTAGTGATTGAACTAGGGATTTTTGCATGTGGTTGGTACTGTAAACATAGATGACAACTTTCTGTTTCCTGAGAAACATGGAGATTACTAGAAAATACTTTTTGGATACTCCCTTCTTTTTGCACAAGGAGAATGTACTTCCTGAAAATAGTATTTTTGCTTACTATGAATTTAATGTGTATTGAAATATCTGCTCCAGACTTTTTGTTCCATATTGAGTTACACAGTGAGGTTTCTCCTTGCTTCATCCACTTCCCTTATCATGCATTCACTTCTTTGATCTTTTTCCTGTCATTGGTTTCAGTTTTCAAGTGTATATTTACGCTGCTTCTAGATTGCTTCTATCAAGAGCTCAGAATTGGCAAGAAAAGTACATAGAACACTTTAGAACTGTGGCTTTCTCTCCGAACTCCAGCTGCTGTGAGCAAATGTTTTAAAAAGCTCTGTATTAGTGTTATATACAATATAATTTATAGCAGAGTAGATATACACTTAATATGCAGAAAACTGGAAGTTAGCAAAACACTAGATTTTAAAGAATCTGTGGTTTTCCAGCGGCCCTGATCATGATTCTCTTGTGGTCTGGTTAGGGGTTGGATAACACAGAAAACTTTGGGTTTCTTCTACTGCCACCTCCATCCTCTGCATCCTCCTTTTTTGTCTTCACTGAATGACTACTACTCTCACTGAGATCAAACATCTCCCAACACTGGCCCTGCTGGTTTGCTGGTATGTAAATCTTAACCTCCTTGCACATAGTGGAAGCAAAAGTGTTGATTATCATTTCACCATTTCACCTCAGAATGGTGAAAAAAGTTCCTTCCTCGTTTCTAGACAAGTTACATCTCATTCATTGAATTTGCAAAACAAAATTAATTCTAGCAAACTTATATTGATAAGAATGTTGTCTTAATCAAATCACAAAAGAGTAATTGCTTTGAAATTCTGTTGGCTGAACTGGGCAACAAGAAGATTGTCATAGTTAAATGTGATTTTTTTTGGGTTGTACCTACCAAATACAGCACTTAATTTCACTTTTAGAACCACTATGAAGCAAGACATTCACATAAGCTTCAGCCCCAAAAGGCTAGGTGCTTTAACATGGAATAAAAGACCGCTATCTAAACAGCTAACAAAACTACATGAAGATTTTAATAAGTAAGGAGGGTGCAAACAGGCAAGGGGATGGAGATGGGGAGGAAGGAATTTGTACATCAGCTACATAGCACCTAGTGACTGTAGTATGTATCACAGTTTCTTGATTTTTGTGGAGCTGGGGAAAGGGCAATTAAATGAGGTTACACTTTCAGCAAACCAGTCTGCGATAGCTAGCCTTAAAAATCAGAATGTATTTGTTGAGTCTTCATTAAAAGTCTCTCTCTGATATGTTAGGGCTTCAATTTTCCCCCTAATATTAACATTGTGCAATTTTTTTCTGTATATATCAAATATTGGGAGTGATAACCTGTACTATATCAGCTTATAATTTTGTATCCTTACTGAGGATCTCTTAAAGCTGCTCATTAGGCTTATCTCAAACTTAGTTGCTTCATGTAAAATTCTTACGTCTGTGTTGTTTCTTGTTTTCAGTGAATATTTGGCAATATTCAAGAAGACAGTTGCAATGCATGAAGTGTTTTTGTGTCGCGTGGCAGCACATCCTATTTTGAGAAAGGATTTAAATTTCCATGTATTCTTGGAATATAATCAGGATGTGAGTATTGAAAACTGAACTGCTGGCAAGAGAAATCAAGATGTACTTTTATGGTAGGATGGAAAATTGATTAAGAGGGCTTTACCTCCTGGAGCAAATTGCATCAGTTCCTTCATACCAGACATATTTGTATTGTGAAAGCTAGAAATTAATTTAGTCTGTAGGAGTTAATTTTCCTGCTACCTGGGGAACCAAATGTACCATGTGCTCTAGCCTCAGCATCAAAAATATTAATGGGAGTCCAGTATGTTTTGGATTAAAAAAATTAGGTTTTGGTGGTGATTTCACATGATGTTATACTGGCCCACTCTGATATATTTTTTTTTTTTTTTTTTTTTTGTGGGGAAGGATGATGCAACAAAGAACGCTGATTTTTAGCATTTGGAACTGCAGTTTAAATTCTGTTGCAGGGTATAAGACTAAGCAGAGAGCAGGAAAACTAGTTTAGTAGCAGCAGGTTGTGGTGTGTAGTTGTCCAGGGTTTAGCTGGGGTAGAGTTAATTTTCACAGGAAGCTGTGAGGGGACACAGCCAGGACAGGTGACCCAAACTAGCCAAAGGGACATTCGATCCCATATGATGTCATGCTCAGTACATAAACTGAGGGCGCTGGCTGAGGCAGGGAATCACTGCTTGGGGGTGAGCTGGGCATCAGTTTTCCAATTGGTGAGTGATTGTGCTGTGCATCCCTCAGTTTTTAGGTTCTCTTATTATTGTTGTTCATTATATTTTCCTCTGCTGCTCCATTAAACTGTTTTTATCCCAACCCACAAGTTTTACCTTTTTTTCCCCAAGTTTCTTCCCTATCCCACTGGGGGTGGGAGGAGGAGTGAGCAAGCAGCTGTGTGGTCCTAGTTGCCAGCTGGAGTTAAACCATGACAGTAGTGCTATTTTTTTTTTTTAAGCTTTTATGGCCTCCAGAAAATTAACTAACTTGACAAATGAATTTGTTTTTCAGTTGAGTGTTCGTGGGAAAAATAAGAAAGAGAAACTTGAAGACTTCTTTAAAAATATGGTTAAATCAGCAGATGGTGTCATTGTTTCGGGAGTAAAGGTGATTACTGCTTAACATACCAAGATTTAAAATGTATTCACATTGTTGTGCCCTTTTTTAATGAAGCAGAATTTTACACAGCTACAAAAGAAGAATTTTCGTAGTGGTATCTTACTTAAGAATTAGAGGCAAAGCATGGGAAGAAAAATTTGAAGTCCTGCAGTTTTCATAAGGACATTATTCAAAGCCCATGTTGTAGGGTATTCCATGGTATGGAGCATCTGTGCTATTTTAGAGGGTTTTAGAAAAATAATATAAACCAAATATCTCAAATGGTAATACAGAAAGTATTAAAATTTACCCACATTTACCAACTTGAAATAAATCTGTCATCAAGATGAGCATTCCAGAGCTAGTTCATTATAATCTCTGCTGAGACCACAGCATCTGTGCAACTGGGTGTCTTTCTTCCCCCCTCTCCTTTTTCTAGGTAGTAGATGTCCTTTTATTAAGCACTGAACATTTATTCTGTTTTTCTGTCACTGAAGTGGTAGTTAGTAGTGAAATTATTTCCTTCACTTCACCTTTAGTTATCTAGACGTTTAAGATGCTTGTTACAAATTCTTAATTCTAAATAAATTCTTAATAAAACTTCAGATCATGATAAAGTAAGAAATCAGTGTACATGAATGGTGTTTTAGACAATAAAAATGGATTGCATTTTGTATCACAACAACAGCAAGATATGCAAATTTACGCTGTAATTGCTCTGTACAGAGTGAGTGAAATCCTGTTTTGTTTTTTTTTTAATTGTTCTTGTTTTTTGTAGGATGTGGATGACTTCTTTGAACATGAAAGGACATTCCTTGTAGAATATCACAACCGCGTCAAAGATGCCTCTGCCAAATCTGATAAAATGACAAGATCACATAAAAGTGAGTTCTTTTACCAGAGTGAAAATAGTTCTAGTTAAAACATACAGAAGTGGTTCATGAGGAGCAGTAGTTTTTACTTTTGCATGTGAAAAGTGAATTAATTTATCCAAGTGTGGTCTTTGGATAGGCTAAAGAAGTTTACTGTGACTTTCAAAGTTTAGCCTTTGCTGTAATAGACTAGACGGAGTACAAACAGCCTGACGTGACATTGAAGATATATTGATTCTTCATGCTTTCCCTTTGAAGAGAAACACACTTTATGTAATAATATTTGATTCTTAGTCTTTAAGGTGTAAAGGTGGGTAATATAGCAGTATTTGTGATGAAGTTGCTCTTGATTGGGTGAACTCACATTCATCAGAATGTAATTTCTTAGCACACTAGGTATTGCATTACCTTGCTGAGCAGCAAACTTCTGTTTGGGCCATTAGTTCTAGATCAAGAAGTCAGTTTTCCATTTTTCAGCGTTTTAGAATGGAGACTGGAATGTGTACGTTCAGTAGCTTGGTTTGCAGGACCCCTTTCTTTACCAAGGCAAGATTTTCCACTTAGCTGTTGATTTTTGTTTTGGAGCTGAATGCTAGCTAATGTGACTTCTGGAAGCTCCAGATAGTCTTCTCAAGTGCTGTGCATTTCTTTGAGAAAATAGAAAATATTTGGTTTAGGACTACTGTGTTTAGTTTAGGATTACAGTGTTTCGAGAAGCTTGGAAAAAAGTTGACCTTTGTTGCCCTTGATTTTAAGTTTTTGTGCCTAGATAAATCAAAACTCTGAACTACTAGGTTCTATCCACTATCTTGAAGTTTGTGTCCAATTCACAGATTCTGTCTTGGCTATCTACAGTAATACAGTTCACAAAAAACCATGCCACCAACCGTTTATGAACCTCGGTTGGTAAGGACTCTGAAGTGGATTTTGAATGAGACATTAAACTAAGAATTTACTGAGCTCTTCAGATGCTTCTCCTGCCCTTGCATGAAGACTGAGTCTTTTGCAGCTTTAGTATCTATGCTAGGAGATGGGGAGAGTCAGTTATGGCTTAATGAGGTACTAAGGGACCCTGTGTCTTCATTTGTTTCCCACCTGAAGTGATTTATGGTGTTTTGTTTGTTTTCTTAAAATGAAAATTGAACTTCATTCATAGTAGTCAGGTGCCAAACTTCACATAGTGAGAGAGCCTTTCACATTGGTTGTAGAACCAAGAAAGTTGGTAGAAATGAGGCTGGAGAGGATCTGATGGGAAGGGACTGATCAAACCTGTGACAAAGCTTCAGTGGTTTTCACACTCAAATCACCTGGGATGTTCGTTGACAACTTTTACCAAACTGTGAGTCGGGACAAATGGCATATTTTGAAATTCTGGCTAGAGGAGTAGAGCAATGGGAAGCCTGTTTTGGAAATGAGCAATCTGTAGTTTACAGGTAATTTGTCATTAGTAGAGGCCTGCAGGGAGTGCAAAGATACTGACTTTGTATTTCCAGCAGAAAATCTATTTTTGCGTTTAAATGGGAGAAATAGAAGGGAAGGTTAATGACTTCATAGTAGCTTTCTTCACTGTAATGAACTGCACAGATTCCCTTGGGATTTATGAACTAGTGAGTTGGGTGGAAGGTGACCCACTCAATTTGTTAAAACAAGGCCGTGTTATTTATTAATAAAATAAAATAATTCTGCTAAATGGCGTATGGACTTCAAAAACAAGCAAGTATATTGTCTTATTCATAGCTTGGTTCTATTAGCGTTCTCATCATCCATTGAGTTTATACTGAAAGCTCTTTAAAAAGAAATCTGGGCAAAGATTTTATTTTTATGATTGCTATATAGCAAATATGTCATTAGTCAAATTATGCAGCCTTCTTTACAAACCCTGCTTGTATTTTCATTGCTTAAAATGCTTTAACACTAATGCTACTTCAACCAGTGACCACTTGTTGATGAGGTAAGGGTTTCCTGAAAATTAGGCGTGCACTAGAGAAGTTGTTGTGCATATAGTGCTGTATTTTGCTAGTTTGGAGTTTGTATTCAATTTACTGCTCTCAAGCACACAGACTTACTGTTTGTTATTGTTAGACATTTTTTTTTTCCAAATAGGTTTAGACTTTAGATTCAGACTTTAATTCAGACTTTAGCCGTTGAGTTTGTACATCTTCCTTCAAAATAAAACCTAAAAACATTGCACAATACATTTACTGAGCGGCTGCTGGTTGTGTTAAATATTCCTAGCTAAATTACCGTCTTCACAATTTGGTGAGAGCGCCATGTTTATTGTGCAAAGTACCCTTCATAATAAGTGACATGATTGAAATTTTATTTCTGCTTTTGTGTTAAAGCATGTTCCTTTTAGAAAAACACCTACTCTCCAAGAAAGAGAGGAACTTCAAAATTTTCAGAAAGAAGAGGAATAAAATAGTAAAACAGTGCTTGTTTGTTTTTCTAGATGTGGCGGATGACTATAATAGAATTGGTTCTTCATTATATGCATTAGGGACGCAGGACTCCACAGATATATGCAAGTAAGATATTGTTAATAATTTACGGGCTTATTTGCTAAGTAGCAGCCTTAATGGTGACCTACTGAGATTGGTAGGTCTCTTGTTATGAGAAAAAGAGAGTTTATTATAGTTTTATTACATTAAGAGATTTTCTTCTCTATTATTTCATTTCTGTAACAGGCTGCTTTAATATTTTTGCTTTAATATTTGTCTGGAAAAAAAATTCCTGTTTTCTTCAGTTTGTAGAAGATTATGCAGATGAGATGAAAACGTCTTCATAAAATGAAAAAAAAAAACCCCAACTCTTTCACCAGTTTTTTAAAAGTGTTTTAAGTGCTTTGACGTGCAAAGTGAACAAGTCTTGGGCTGAGTATAATGATCTTTGTGGGTGTTCCCTGTACCAACATCTTGAAAAATAGTTTTCCTGTTCTGGTAATTTTACTGCCTTTAGGAAAAGAAAAGTCTACGGAGATCCCTAAAACTTTGAACATAGAAGAGAGTCTTTATGTACAGATGTTTATCCTTTAATCTTTCAGTGATTTACTCAAATATGAAGTTTGGTGTATCTGAAAATAAAACTTAGTTAACTATAGTAGCTTAAAGATGTTGATGCTTGTGAACGTGTACAGTTACTGGAGTTGGTGTCACAACAGGTAGGAGATGAGTATGAAAGTTAGCTTATTAATGTACCCTCAGTTACAGTGATATACTTCCAAATGTGGTGATAGCTTACATATTGATAACTTTAATTGCAGTGTTGAGATTTGATGTAGGCTGTTAGGGGTCAGTCAGGAACTGTATCTGTTGTCTGTCAAAATATTTGACTGTAATTGAGCCTACTGGTACACTCAACCCTTGTCTGCTGGGAAGAAGATGTGCCACGTTGTTGTTCAGCCTCCCTGGATTCCAAATAGGGCATGTGTCATGTTTACTGTGTGAAGAAAAGTGCGTTCAAACTTGAGTGCAGTATGTTTGATAATAGTGCAGGACTGTTAACCAGGGTGTTGGTAGTTGGGGTTTAATTCACAGAAGCATAAAGAATCCCCAGGGATCTGTGCAATTATTCCTTAATAAAAAACATCCATCCGTTATGCTTTGTTTGTCCCTTACTTTTTCTTAAGTTGTGCTATTCCCAGATGTTTGAAGTGCTACAGTTTTAAAATATTATATTATCTGAGTTCTTTGAATTACAATTCTAAGCAGTGCCTGTATAGTCTTTATTGCCAGACACAGATTATATTTTGAGTTCTAGAAAGTAATGACTGTTCAAATTAATGTTGTAATATAAGCTGTTTCCTTTGTGCAGGTTTTTTCTGAAGGTATCAGAGTTATTTGACAAAACAAGGGTATGTACTATGAAACTTTTTTAGATACATTATTTGTGTATATCCTGGAAGTAGCAGGATATCTTGTGTCAACTAGACATTAATATGTGGGTGCTTTATGGCTGCTTATATATGAAGCATTTAAGCAATGTGTGGTAGGGATGAAAAAGCATAAGGTTTCAGTCATCTCTTTTTAAAAAATTATTTCTACTTAGGAGTCTTCAGTCTACTAAACGTTGTAGGCATTTCTGTGTCATGCACTAGTAAAGCTACTGTTCCTCTAAAATGCTTACAGGCCTTCCATACTCATAACTGAGTATCACAGAACTTGTTAGGGAATGAAGAAATGTAATCCTTAATTCAAAAAATGGCACTCATGCTGCTTTTTTCTGGAGCCAAGGTCTGTTTCTGCAATTATTTGACTCAGAAATATTGTTGCTGATGCTCCTAACTAGATTTTAAAATATCTTGTCTCTTTTGACTTATTTCTTTTGGCTTGACAGAGCAGAAGATGTGTGCTATGTAACAGGAAAACTTTTGAATGAAAAATGTGTATATTTCCTAAACGCAGTCATATCTCCATAAAATACATACTTTAAAGAAAATGAAGTTAATGGAATTACTTGCTTTGACCTAAAATTTTGCCTTATCAATTTTTTTTTTAATTAAGATCCAAAAAGTGCACTTGCAGACTATGTTTCTAAATTCACAGAAATATCTGTTTCAAATACAAGCAAATAAGTTTATTCATCTTTTGGACCATTTAATACATGCAGTTACACAACTTGTCTGCAAAGGTGCCTTGATTTGTTTTTCTTTGATCTCAAAAACAACACAAAACTTCTTGCGCAACTCTTCATGCTAGATAATTTTTTGTTTCTTTGCTATTTTTCTGTTATGTGATACATATAATAGAAATTGGGAAGAAAGCATTGTTTAAAATAGAAGGTTGCTTGCACAGTATGTTATTGCTTACTTTGTGATACAAAGTTCTATACTGTTTCTCATGACGCATCTTTAAGTGTTCTGTCACAAATACATGATCTTAGTTTTTGAAAGAGACAATCTGTCTTATACTGTTGTATATTTTATGTTGTATTTACATCATACAAGTGAATACCCAAAGTCTGGATGTTTTTAAACTGATGCTTTTACTTGCTCTTTTTCCAGAAAATAGAGGCCAGGGTATCTGCTGATGAAGATCTTAAACTTTCTGATCTTCTGAAGTATTACCTAAGGGAGTCACAAGCTGCTAAGGTGAATTGATGGGTTTTTGTTCAGTGAAATAGTTTTGTGTTTGTTTGTTTTGTTTTTTAAAGAGATGATGATTAAAGAGAATGATCTGGAGAAATACACAGTAGATAGGTTAAAACGCTGCCACCTCTAGCCTGCAATTCCTCCCTCAACTGTAAACATGGATCTCAGTTGTATGTAAGGGATAACAACGCAGTTGCTGATTCCGTGGGACTGACTGGAACTGTGTGATCCACTTAATCAAGGCCAAATTGTGCAGTATAATTAAAAACGGTGGAAGAGTTGTTGGTGAATTGTTCATGTGTTTGCTGCTTGTAGACTGCAAGCAGTTCTACTTTTTTAAAATTAAAATCGGATATTCCAAATTATCTGCAACTGCTGATACAAAAACACGAGCCAAATTTGATATTCTGTACGTATAGAAAATGTCATTCTTAGTATTTTTGTTGTAAGATGATTAAGTAACATGATAGAACGAGGAAGCATTTGACAGAAGATGTCTGTAGTTAGAAAATCACAGCAAGAAATGTTGCACAAAAAATGCTACTGCTGTTTCTTGGGCCCTGTGAGCATTTCAAGTACATAATCTAAATATAGTTTGTTTCTAATGTAAGAAGCTGTGAAATTTCCCATGGTCGCTTCTTCTTAGGCTTTTTAGAGTATCATCTAAGCCATCTGTTGCTAGCCTCTGTCAGACAAGATGCAGACCAAACAATATTAAATTGCATGTCTGATCCAGTATGGACATTTCTCTGACTTGCAGGATGAAGTAAAGTGAATGCATATAATTTAATAAGAACTGAAATACAGCAAGAAAGACTAAAATTAACCTGATTTTTTAATTACTTGGTATATACTAAAATCCTTAGGTAGCTTCTTGTGAAGTCTATACATCTTTTATGCTTTTTTTTTTTTAATAGGATCTCCTGTATAGAAGATCTAGGTCACTAGTGGATTATGAAAATGCTAATAAGGCGTTGGATAAAGCAAGAGCAAAAAATAAAGATGTGCTGCAAGCTGAAACTACTCAGCAAATATGCTGTCAGAAATTTGAGAAAATTTCTGAATCAGCAAAACAAGGTATTTGGGTGGACTTTGATCCTACATAACTATAATTGAAAATTAACAGATTTTAGGATATTATTAATGAGAATAGGGTTTTTTTGTTCTGTTTCCTAAGCAGAAGTATTATATTTTAGTCAGTATTTACTTACTTTAGAAAGTTAAAGTGATATTTTCCTTTGACTCCTCGTAGCTCAATTAGGCAGAGCAAAGTCTAGGTGCAAATTGTTAACTGCTTTTTTATATGCATAGGATACAAAATGATAATTGCTCGCAGTAAAGGCAAATCTAATCTTTTAAAGTTTGTTGAAATTCCGCATTTGGTTTTATGCATTCTTCTGTGAAGGCAGCAGTCTGTTGCAGAGATGATACTACATTAGAAAAGGGAGAGATCACGAAATGAAATTTTATTGAAGTTGCAGAGTTACCAGTAGCTGTAGAGAAAAGAAACCTTATTTACATGTTGCCTTTTTCCAGGAAAGTTACTTGCTTTATTTAGGCTAAGATTGTTGTGAGTTAGTAGTCATCTGACTCATTGTTTGGGGCAGATTTGTTCAAGGTTTAAATATTATGCTCTTCTGTTTTTTATTGTTTAAGTGTTGTTTGATCCTGTAAATCTGGCTAATGATTCCTATAAATGAGACAGTGGAGAATGAGTGATGCTATTAGCCACAAAGGTGTATGCATGAAGTGTACTTGCTTCCTCTGTTCTTTGTGCTAGCTTTAGCTTAGTATCTTCCCCTAAAGACTTTGACATATCAGCCTTGAAAGAACAGTGCACATGGAATAAGAGAACTAAGTGTTTAAAAGCATCCACTTTGCAGTCTTTTCTCCGAAGAGCTTTGTGTCCACAGAAGGTTAGGTAGAGCTGAGGAACTGCAGTGTTGGTTTGCACCCATCCAACAGTGCAGCGGTATCTTTGAGCCCAGAATGTGCTGAGATTAAACTTGAGTTTTTCCCTGTTGCCTTCTCTTGCCCTTTACCTCTGCCATCCTGAAGGAGAATCTGTTAACAGTTGAGGGCACTAGCAATAATGAATCCAATGTTAATGAATCCATTTTTATTTTCTACAGAACTGATAGACTTTAAGACAAGAAGAGTTGCAGCATTCAGAAAAAATCTGGTGGAACTAGCAGAACTGGAATTAAAGCATGCTAAGGTAATTGTGATCCTTTTTGGCCTGTATTTCAACTGATTTTAAATATTCCATGCTTGAATAACCCCAGTGGCTACATTTGTTATGTGATATACACTTCACATTCAGAAAGGGGAATATGAAGGTAAGCATCATCCAGAAAGGTAAACTTTCTTGAATAATAAAGACAGAGGGGGAGGGGAAAAAAAAAAAGTACAGATGAAGTATCTCTGAGGGACTGGTATGCTTGAGGTGCCTTTGGAAAACTAATCTTCTTGAAGAAAATTTTGGCTTCGGTTTGATGTTTCTCTAGCTGTTTAACATTTATAGCTGCAGAGTTTGAATACCTACCTGTTTTTAAAAACTAATCTCTCCATTTTACTGTGATATTGGAAATGGTTTCTCCTGTTACCCAGATGTTTGGGGCTTGATGTATAGGATAGGCTGACTATTAAGCATGAGATCACACAGGGCTGTCTGAAGTCAGAGATCAGTGTTACTCTGAGTATGATTTATGAACGTTTTTGCCTTTAAACTATAAAGTGCTAACAAAAGAGGAATGTTGCAGATAGCCTTTTCAGTAAAAAACACTTTTGCAGAAAAAAAATAAGGGGGGCATGTACTGTCCTTAAATGTCACAATGTATTTGATTCTTTTAATCCATATGAAAGTAATATTTTTGGTTAAATCAGGTTAGCTGTTCTGATTTCATAGATGAGTACAACAGTCTTTTATTTTAACAGTGCTATAACAGGAGGCGTCTTTAAGTCAGCTCTTCAGCATTTCTTATTTTCATCACAAATCTGAAACTGCGTTGACTACCAAGCTTTGAATTAACTCAGAATATATGTCTTGAAAGGATGAGTTAAGAGGTATATAGAGTTGCTGAGTTAACTTGCTAGTTTACACTCTTTTGAGTAATGTTGACAGTGTCATTCTTCATTCTGCCAAAACCATTGTTTGTAAAACTAATGCAGTGTAAAAAGGGTTGTTTTGGGGAGGTTTGTTGTGGGGTTGTTTTGTTTTTGTTTTTTTTTTTTAATTTATTTTAATCGTTGTTGGTATAAGTTCACCTTGACAGCATATTTAGCTGGTAATCAGTAAGGTCTGGAATACTTGGCTCCTTTTTCAGATGAACAGTGCTTACTTTAATGTGCTATATCAGAAATTCAGCTATATTTTCCCTAGTCTTAAAGCTTCTCATAAAACTGTGCACTACTCAGCTTTTCTACTGCTCTGTGTGTAACAGATGTCTGTATCCAGCCCCAAGTCTCCCAGAAATCCCCATATTTGGTCATGAATGTACTGGTTATGGGTTTTAGTGAAATTAATAGTCCTAACAGTCGTGCTTGCAACAGCTTTTATTGATTTGCCGTATCGTGCTTTAATAAGGGAATGACTCCACAGTGCTTCTGTCCTGCTTCAGTCATTGACTCTTCATCATCTTTTGTAACTCACCCTTGCTGAAGTCCCCACATGCCTTGGAGTGGAATGTTTAAAAAAATGTCTCTATCTTCTAACGTATCCTTGAAGAATTGCTTGTATTAACTCTCTGTGCAAGTCAAAATCTTGAAGTAATTTTCTCTTGAATTTTGATAGCTAATAACTGCAGAAGGTAGGCAGAAAATACTTCATTTCTGTAGCTTTCAACTTACTTGATATGTGCTTCTTGGTGTCCTCAGTTTGCCTGGAAGAGCTTGAATTTTTTTCGCTCTTCTTCATTTGTCACCACAGCTTGTGTTTCAGACATAGTTCTTCAGATAGTCTGTCTCAGTCTGTGACTTACCTTGTCATAGTAAATTCACCAGCAAGGAGAATATAAGGATGTAACAGAAGCTTTGAACTGTAGTCCTGTTTCTGAAGGTGAACTTTTTTTTTTTTTTGCTGACCCTTTTCACCTACTTTATCATGGAGCACTCTAAGATTCACTAGACAGTTCGGAATATTTAAACCTTTCCAATATAAAAGGTCATTTTGACTAACAGTGACAGTTCTTAAAATGTTAACAAATGTTGTGACTTGTTGAATGAAAGGATATTTTGTTTCTCACTAAATTTGACAGTTCTGTTTTTTTCAAAGCTTGTGTTTCATATTTATTCAAAATTAGCTACTGCAGATGGATCAGTTTGCTGTGCTTTTATTTCTGCAGATTTTGAGTTGGACTATTGCAGAATTTACAAGTGCAATAGATCATATTTTTCAATTGTATATAATGGGAAATTTTCTTATTAATACTGTAACCAGTATTGTTTGGTGGAGACTGAGTTCCATAAGAGGAAGAAAGATGATGTGAAAAGATGTGGGGTTTTTCTTGAGATAGCATTGTCCCCTGATGTGTGAAGAGCAATGTTAGAGGAATATGAAGGCTTCTCCTTGTCTCAGAGAGAATGTTTTTATACTTGCTGCAATGCAAATTATGAACAATGCTCCCATTTCAAGGAGGCATTAGTAGCCCTGGTTTTGGCTAGACTAAGCTGGGTTGTTTGTAGACACCTAATTCCTCTTGCAGAAGAGCCAAAAGAGGGCTTGTAGGAGCAAAAAAAGAGCTCCTTTTTCATGTAGGCAATAAATTAATGAAGTCTGATCAAGAGCCCCCTGCTTTAAGATTCTGGACAAAATACTTTGCCTGATACTGCAGCAGTCCTTGTATTTGTGCTTTCGCAGCTACTGGAAGCAGGTGAAGTTTTAGCAGCCTGAAGTTTTAGCAGACTGGGAATTGCTTGGCTTGTCAATGGCATGGGGAGCACAGCATTCCCAAACTTTGCAACATGACCTGTTATTCAGGTCTAAGTGCACTTTCCAGCAAAAATAGCTAACTGGGGTGAGGAGGCTGGGAGCAACAGATTCTGCTGCTGCAGCAGGCTTTTGCTACAAGTCTTTTATTGTTGTGGTGTTCGGTGGTTTGGTTTTGTTTGTTTGTTTTCCTGCAAACGAAGGGTTGTGCAGATGCATTTGTCTCTGAATCGGTCTAACCATGTGGCTTCTGGAGTTGCCTGGCACAGAAAGAAAGGAGGTGAAATCTTGACGCAGCAATGGGTACTGGAACTCAGCAGAGAGGCTGTCTTTGTCTTTGGGAGGAATTCAGCCACAGTGAAGGCGGCTGCATGACTGCTCTGCGTGGAAAGAAAAACACAAATTCCAAAACACAGAGATCGCTGCACTGGAGAAGTCAGGATGACCAGAGTGTGGAGAGCAGGTTCTGAGAAACAGCTCACATTTCCTTGGCTACATCTGGCAGTGTGGCTCTTGAAGACTGAGGGGTGATACAGAAATCAAGCTTTCAGTAAATCAGGGATGCTGTATGTACAAATACTAAGTGCACCCTCTCTGCCTGGTCATGTTTATACTACTTTCTTATAAAATACTTGTTTTAATCTGCTAATATTCTCTCACCCTTTCCTGGTTGCACTTCAAGACTTTTGAAAAAGCTAAAAATCAGACTGTGGGTTGAGATTGCTTTAAGTTGATGTAAGTGCAGGCTACTGCCAGGAAGGATGATGAAGCATGACTCTGTTCCTTTTCCCTATATTGGCACTATTATGTGTGCAGCTGTGTAGGGAGATGGAGCTAAAAGTTGCTCTGGGTTTTTCTAAGCTTTACTTTCAGTCTTGTTTTCGCAACATCCCCTGTCAAAACGCAGTTTTGGCTGGGAGGGTCTGGGAATAGAAGAGAGCTGACTCCAGAGCAGCAGCACATACCCTAGATTTACTTAAAACAGCTGCCAGACTGCAGATTTAGATTCTGCTTGGTCTCTGACCTATAGTAAACAGATTGATGTTTCTTTTTCTATGGCTGTTCCATCTGAATATCTCAAGGTAGTGTTTAGTTTCTCTTTTGCTAGCTAGTCATGTTTATTCATTACTTCATACAGCTGTAGCTAATGTAAGACCTGACTGCTTGGACATGTAGTGCAAAAGCTGCATTTAAACCTATTCAGTGTTTTGAACAGTTGGATTTTGAGGTGTTCCCATGTTGGAATTCATGTTCAAGAAGGGAGGTTTGATAGTTGGTAAAGCTGCTAAGGTTATAATAGTATATTTAAAGCACTTATAGCCTTGGCTATACACTTTTAGAATCTTTTGACATACGAAATATAAAATAACCACTTCCTTCAAATAGAAAAAAAATCTAAACATCTCTTTCCACAAATATTAATATATAGGCTCTTTATGTTTTTTTGTAGAAAAAGAATTTGTTGTGTTGCTAGCAACAGATGTCTGTTTGGAACTGAGAGAAGAAAGGAGTAAGCAAAATCCAGTGCTAAGGGATTCAGTTAAATGCTTTGTCAGCAATTCTTTCTTTCCTGAAGAGGATGTTTATGTCACAGTGGTTCTGCCAGTAACTGTAATATCTAGAATTTAGGAATCTGAGTCGGCAAGAAACACTTTCCTGAACCTGAATTTATAGGACTTTCTCAAGCTATGCTGATATAATTCAAGTGTGTCAGATGTTGCAGCCAGAAAGAGTAATGGCTCATGGCCTCTATTGTCCTTGATTTATTATAATTTAAATAAGGTTGTTCTTGTGAACTTTGTAAATTTGATCTAATGAAAACAAATGATGTGCTTATTTGGAAAATGTCAGTAGACTGGCTGGCTGAGTCTGGAAATGACTGATGTGTAAAGGACATCTTGGCACTGTCTTTTCTTTAGAGTGCTATGCAGTGGCCTGTGAATTGCAAATACACTTCATGCTGCTGATGGGTTGTAAAGAGGTGGCCAAAAGATGACTGTCACACTTTTGTTATAGGTAACATGCGTGCAGTCCACAATTATATTTTACTTCAGACTGAAGTATTCCATTTGAAGACTGACGGCTTGAGACTGAAGTGTTCCTTTTCATTCATTACAGCTAATAATCAGCTGTTCAATAACAGACCTTAGATTTAGGAATCTCGTACACTGCAAAGACGGGCCACCAAGTCCCCATGCATCTCACGTATATTGAACTTGTTCGTATCGCAGAATTACAAGCCTTTTTAATAGCTTGTGACTGTCCTCTGCCATTATAGGCATAAAAGGACAAAATGCTGTTGAAGCTGTAACTGCAATTGCTGGAGAAGAGTGAAAATCATTCAGTAGGCACAACTGGGAGTCTTCTACTTTGAAGCCTTCAATTTAGTTAATTGCTTAATCTGGATTTTAAGAACCTTAATGGGGGATAGAATGATGATTTCTTACCTTTTTGGGTTGAGGGATGAGTGTCCTGCTTGTCTGCCACAGGTCACTTGGAATGCTTTCAACTGAAAATGTAAGAACTACAAATTATTTAGTACTTGTGTGGGTTGTTTATTAAGGACATACAAATCACGGCTACTGACACTGTTTAATTACATGCTTTTATATGTGTGAAGTTTTCTTTACAGGTTTATTTTTGGATTAAAAAAATGTTTAGAAGGGTAACTGGGCCTTCATACTGTTTTGATCTTGCATTTTATCTGAATCTGATAGGTTGTTGACAGCGTTGAGTAATTTCTAACATTGATTCTTGCACAGAGATTTCAGATTTGGGAACAAATCTAGTACAACTATTTCATAGTGAATAGCCAGTAGTTTGAAGTGATCTACACATAAATGAATGCACAAACCAATGTGAATACTGTGAATCCTAGGTGGTGTGTCTTTTTTTTTTTTTTTCCCCTGGAAAGTAAATCCTGGCTTACTTCTCAGTCACATTTACTTAATTCACAAGGGTATTTTTTAAGTGTCAGTTCTGTAAATGAATTCAGAAATCTGAAAGTCAACCTGTATGTTTTTACAGTAGAGTTAGAATGCTTTAAATAAGATTAAAAACTGACCCACAGGTGTTTAAAAAGAAGGGCAGAAGTTTGCCTTAGAGATAAAGCTTAGTTAATGTTCAGATAATCACTTCTGCAGCTCCGGCTGTAATGGCCAAACTCAGTGTAGATGGCTAAATCGCCTGGCTAAGCATGTCAGTCAGTCTGTTGTCTTTCAAACAATCCCTGGCCTTGAACAGAGCTGGGAGCTGGGATGGCTGCTATAGTGAGGAGGTACTGAGTGCTGTGAATTAGTTAACGCTTCTTGATGAATTTAGTATTCATTATAATATGTTAGTACTTCTGCTTTGGGAATATTTCAGTGACAGAGTAATGGCAATATTATATAAAAAATGAAAACTTTGTGACTCTGAACTTCATTGCAAAGGCAGTGAGTGCTCTGCAGTGAATAGTTTTTGCGGCCGGACTAGATCTTCAGTAAGAAACTTGTGAAGCAACATGGAAAGGGTACCAAATGCTTATTTTTGAACCTCACATTGGCTCCATTTAGTTCCATGACACAAGGCTCCTACATTTAAAAAACTCTTTAAGATAAAGGTTACTTACATAAATATTTCTGCCTGTCTGTTCTCCTTGAGCGGTGTCACTGTTATTTAAAAACCATCTTTTTGCCACAAGCACAAAAGATTATACTTTTCTTTATTTAAAAAAAAAAAAATAAAAAGGTTATACTTTTCTTTATTTTTACAGGGTAACTTACAGCTGCTGCAGAGCTGCCTGGCAGTGTTAAACGGTGACACATAAGCTACGCTCCGTCCTCCCACTACCAAGGGCTGCCCTCCTCTGGATTTTGTTTTCATGACTTTGAACAGGCATTTACAGTTACCTGGAGAAAACAGTTGACAAAGTGCACATGAGCAAGCTCTTTCTTTCAGAAGAATTAAAACAAATACCTGAAAGTAGCTCCAGACTATATGAAGCAACAGCATATTTGTTATACAGACATACTCATGTTTATTTAATCATTAAATGCTTTCATTGTTCAGAAACCAAATGCTCTGTTTTTGTGAAAATAGCCAATATAATTATGTTCATGTTACGAATACTATGATACGGCTGCCAATCTTATTTACCTTTGTAAGTAATTTCTGCAGTTCACCATTTGAAGCACATTGTTCAAATGGTCTCAATATTTCCATTAGGTATTTGAATATTGTTACTATAATGGCATTGTATACACTGTCTTAGTTTTTTTCCGTGTACTGATATCAAAAACTTAATCTTTTTTTCAATTGTGAACATTTCTTAGAAATTTTGGAGAACTTTGTGTAACCTTTATAACTATGATTTAAAAAGAAAAGCAAATGCATTAGTATGTTTGCCTTAACTTGTAGACTAATCCAATTATTGTAAAATAAACCATGATACCGATGATTTTTCTATAATTATGCAGACATTGTATCATCTGTAAGCTTAATATTTTCTAGTACTTCAGATTAATTAGCTTTTTTCTCTATTGATCCTGTAAAACCATTGAGTAAGTATTGGATTGGTCTCACACCAAATACTCACCCGGTAACTTTTCACTTGCATTCTCAGGTTTATCCGTTTGCCTGTCCGTTTGTCTGTGACTTTCCTAGCCAGGATACTTAAATTGTTTTGAGCTTGATGGCTGACTCTGAAACTCCTTTGTCAGAAATGCTTTTCAGAGAACTTCTTGGGTTTCTTTCCAGAAAGGGGATATAAAGTAAGTGGAAGGGAGCTCAGGAAGTGCATAAAATATCAATGAAAGGTAATACCACCCTGCTTTGATACAGAGCAGAGGCTTTGCTTCAAAAGTAAAAACTAAACATAGGCCAGTAAAGAAATGCCTGAAAAGAATCTCACTCTGCTAACTGAGCTTAAAACTTAAAGAGCTATGAATCCAGTTTTATTTGTTGTATGGCTTTGTCTCTCTTGAACCATGAGACTTCTGAGAGGTGCAGTTCTGTTGTGTAATTTCAGGATGTCATAAAATTAGGCTCTATTTGATGAACCGCTCATCACAGTGGGATTGCTGCTTTATATGGGTTTGTAGACCTTGAATGAAGCAGCAGAATTTTGAGTGAATGGGATGTTTGGATCTGCATCTCATGTAAGTCAATGTCTCCGTGACTACAGCCTCCCTGTACTGCTGCACAGAAGGCTGTGGTCGGTTGTTTTTTCCTTTAATAGGGTGAATTGCACAGCTGGTACCTTCCCTTGCTGCCTTGCACATCAGAACATTTCGAAGGCAGAGAAGTTTCTTAACGTGCTCTTTGCGTGGTGTTGCTCACACGTAGCCCCAGGCTTTGATCAGTAGTGCCCGATGGCTACTGGCCACTCATCTGGCGTCTGTCGTGCTTTCCAGCAACAGCTACTACAATAATACTGTGCTGCTGTTCATCTTCCAGACATAACAGGTATAATTCCTAAGGAACTCATCTATACATACACTATAAGGGACAACGATCACAATGTACATAAACAAAACTGTAAATATTTTAAGTAGGATGTGGGAACAGTTTTTAGATTAGTCCTCGCTGTTCAGTGTTACTAGCTCATTAAATTTTTTTCAAGCCTCTCGGTATTGGCTGTGTCTCTTCAAGCTCCCGCCCGTGTCACTGTGAACAAAACCAGCGCGACCCGAGGACTTGGGGCTCCAAAGGAAAAAGGAGGATCTGGGGCAGCCGGTACCTCCCTCGGCAGCGGCGGGGAGCGCTCGGGGCCGCCCGGGCCAAACCGCGGGTGTTGCGGGGAGCGCTGCGGCTGTGCCGGGCCGCACCGCCGGTGCTCCGGGGAGCGCTCGGGGCCGCCCTCCCCGGCGGGGCGGGGCGGAGGCGCGAGGCTGGCGGAAGTCGGCGGGGCGCCCGGAAGTGGCCGTGTTGGGGCCGGCTGCGGCAGCGGGGCCGCCATGAGCTGCCTGCGGGAGGAGGACGATCCGTACGTGGTGGAGGAGCCCAGCGACGAGGAGCGAGCGCTCAGCAGGTGCCGGCGAGGCCCCGCCGCGGGCGGGCTCGGGGCGGCTTGTCGCTGTCTGCCGGAGCCGGGCGGGTTCCCACCTGGTGCCCCCGGCCGGGTGCGCGGGGAGCGGCGGGGCGGCAGGCGGGGGCTTCGGGCACGGCGGGGCTCCCTCGGGGCTCCCTCGTGGCGCTGGGCAGGGCTGGGGGTGCCGCCCGGGGCTGCGGGAGCATCGCTTCAGCACCCGCGGCCATTTCCCTCCTTGAAGCCGGAGCATTTACGTTTCTGGCCTTACAAGTGCGATGTGCGAACAGGTCCTGCTCCTGCACGGAGCTGCGCTGACCGGAGCCGCAGAGGCCCCGGGGCAGGTCACAGCCAGCCAGCAGAAGCTCCTTTGCATTAAACCCAGAGTTTTAACACCAACAAGCTGATAAAACATCTTTCTAAATACATTTCCCACAAACACACGAATAATGACTTCCCCGTGCACCCACACAGTTCAGATGCTCGTTCTCCAGGTGACTCGGTCCATGTTTTAAGCTGGTTGTTATAATGAGGTGTGTAACACTTCAATATCCGCAGCTCGGAAGATGAGGTGGACGTGCTGTTACACGGCACTCCGGACCAGAAGCGGAAGCTGATCCGCGAGTGCCTGACTGGGGAGAGCGAGTCTTCCAGTGACGATGAGTTCCAGAAGGAGATGGAAGCAGAGCTGAACACCACCATGAGGACTATGCAAGGCAAATGGAAATCGCCAGAAATGGGTAAATCACGCTTCCATCTGCTTGCATGTCAAATCGTGAGTTAAGCAGTGTCCAGTTAAGCTGTGAAGTTAATGTATTATTCTTGCAGATAGAGAGGGGGCGTGTGTGGTGACAGTTGAGTGCTGCTTGACGCCCACAGAAAAATCTTAAAATGGCTGATTGCGTCTGCAGAAGTGGTCCCTAGGTGCCACTTCAGTGAATGCATCTGTTTCATCTTTTCTAAAGACTTTGATTTTGATGTTTCTCAACCTCCCATTTCCTGCTTTAATATGGTTTCTCTTTGTTGAATCGGTCCCTTTTTTTCCCAAGTTGTGCTTTCACATATATTTAGGAGCCTCTTAAGCAGGTTGTGGTCTCTTGCACTTTATCTAGTGGCTCTCAAGATTTGGAGCTCTTTCTTGAAGAGAGGAATAGCATGCGGTAGATTGAAATCTCCAATCAGCTGGGGGAAAAAAGTCAGGAAGAATATTAATCTCTTCTTCCCATACCTGCTTATAATTGCTACATCAAATAATAAAACTGTATTAAAGATACATGTGTTCTGGAGTTTGTGTACTATGGGTGCAAGAGATTGATTGCTTTGGCATTAGAACAGCATATGTTCGTTTTACTTATTACGAAACATCTAGTGGGGTGTTGATTTCCTGGAGAATCATCATAGTATTCACTTTAATGTAGGGACTTCACTGTGCATTCAGTGGGTTTAATAGTTCCATCTGTGTTAGCAGGCAAATCTGATGTGTAGGTTTTGGTATTGCAGTTAAAAACATGTAGTGATTTTTATACTACCACATGCATCCAGCACAGAATAGGATTTTTGGTGCAGACTGGCTGTGACAGATGTGCTTGGCAATTCATCCAGGTCTTTTTTGAACTTCTGTGGTCCTGAAATTTTGGGGGATTTCTTTGGTGTGAATTTTATTGTAATCAAAGTTCGTGAAACAGTGTGCCGCACCTGCATTTCTTTCGCATGACTGAAGATTTGTGGAATGTCTGAGGTACTGTGGATTATGGGAGGCAGAGTCAGGCACCTTTGAAGTGGTGTCCTCTGTGCCTAAAGGGAGGGTACCTTGGAAAAACTTTCCTTTGAGCTGTACCTGAGTTTCTTCTCAGGGGGGTGTGAGCAGCTTTGCTCTGAGACAGCACCTGTAAATGAAATCAAACAAGTGATGTGGATGATCAGGATGTGGGAGTAAATTGGGAGAGCTGTTATTTAACCCACCCAGATAAAGCAGAGCACTTCTGGATAGAGTAGCTTGAAAGCCCAGGTTTGTTCTGGGCTGTATAATTGCTGTCCTTTTTGGGGTGTTCTTACCACTTGTCTCTCTAATTCCACACATAGGTACTTCCTCGAGTACTGATCAGATGGGACCTGCCACCACTTCGAAATACTACGATGACATTTACTTTGATTCTGATTCAGAGGATGAAGATAAAATAGGTAAATGGCTGGGGAGAGGAGAGAGGAGGGCATCTTTACAGTAGCTCTCAAATCCTGTAGAATGCTCTTGCGGGGGGTCACGGGGTTGTTCCTGAAGGCAGCCTTTTGGGGGCAGTTACCAGCCTGTATTATCTCAGGGTAGCTCCTGCAACTTTGTGCTGTATCCCAATGTATGTGAGGTGCGTTAATGCTTTGGGGTGGTGCATTTGGAGGAGGGAGGAGTTAGGCCTTTATTTTTTGGTTTAGATTTATTGGAAAAGGAAAACTGAAAACCTGGTATTTTGATTATTTAAGCAGAGGATCATCACATGTCTGTTGGATGTAACATATGCTTGCACAAATCTTTCTAGTTACACAGGACATCCAGAAAAAAAGGAAACATCAGCAACGTCGGATTCTTTCCAATGATGAGCTGCTATATGACCCAGAAGAAGACAATAAAGACCAAGAGTGGGTAGACTCACAGAGGAGGGGGTAAGAGACCATAAATATTTGAATTGTAGGATGCTTAACATAAACTGAAAAATTTAGATTAAAATAGTGAATAGAGAGAAGCATATGCTGTCAAGTCTATACAGTGAAAATATTTTTAATTTAGAATTTACAGCATATAAAATGTAAAAGCCTATAAAATTTTTATGTGCATATAATGGAAGCTGAGTCTTCAAAATTACACAATTCTAAAACTTGCAATTTTTAAAAAACAAGACTTCCTAGTTCTGTAAGCCAGTTTTATCTGTAGATCTCATCTAAATAACCATGCTGTGGATGAAGGGGTTGTGAGATACTTCAGTTGTTAAATTAACATCTGTTCCTGCTAAAGACTGTATTTCTAGTTTTGGAAAACTTTGGATTTAGCAAGCCACTAAATGTTCAGATAAAACAGGAACAGCACAAAGCTGCTTTACTGAGGGTTTTTTGAAGGGTGAAGTAGAAAAATGGTTGTTGCAGCAGAAGTAAAATTCTCCATGTAAATCTGTCAAAATGGATAATATTAATGTATGTTGCCTGCAGAGATCGCACTTGAGGTACTTGCCTCATCAGAGGAGAGCGTTAATAGGTACAAATTCTCATGCCAGCTATATTTGTCTCACCAAATGAAAATTCTCTGTACAAAGTAAATGAAAATATGTGCTTTTCCCCCCAGTTTGTTTATGTGCTTTGAGTTACTGAAAAAGATGTCTGGAAGGCGCCAAGTATTAAGTGATATATTTTAGTATTAAAAAGGTTTGACAGTTGAATTGATATGCCTGACAGCAAGAGCAGGTAATATCACTTTGTCTCTCCTTCCTCCTTTCTTGAATCGGTAGGTACCGTAATCAAAGCAGAGTGTGGCCGCAGCAGCAGCAGCCAGAACCTTCAGCTGTTCCAAATAGTGATGCTGTTTTGAATTGCCCAGCTTGCATGACGACATTATGCCTGGACTGCCAGAGGTAATTAGTGAACAATAAGGAGTCTTTTTGTGATGTCTTTTTTTTTGCTCAGTAATATTTTTAGTGTATCCAATTTCATAAATTGATTTTATCAATTCTATCTTGCAAGGTGAGCTAATGAAGAGAAGGCAGGTGTATGTGAATCAGATTTAGGGGTGAATGCAAGTTTGTAAGAATTACAATCAGTTTAAACTGCAACACGGAGATGATGAAGAACAGGTTAGAGCTGAAGTGTAGTGTAGAAGGTAAACTATTTAAAAACAAATAATAATTTGTGGAGACTAAACAGGCAGTTCAGGCTGATATATTTTTTTAAATATGTTGGCTTGATGTTTAGAGGCATAAAACTATTCCAGGTCACTTTTGTGTAAAAGTGCCTTGTTTAGGGAAAGATTAAGCAAAATCAAGTATTCTGACTTGGTTTGGGTCTTAGCAGTTGTGGTTTTGAGTATAGTTACATGTAAAAGTTCCTGGAAAGCATTTAGGTGAGAATCCAGACTGTGTTCTGCACCTCTCTAGTATCTGACTGCAATGCAAACTTAGTACTGCTAACCTTTGCTAAGGAGAGGACTCTTGAACTGAGAGTAAAGGAGAAATAAATCTTGTGAAATGAGGAATAAACCCTCGCTTACTGAGTAATTTTGGTGACAGAGGATGAAATTCCACAGCAGACTAAAATTGTGTAAGTATTGGGTGCTGTTTTTCACTCGTTTCCCTTTGCGGCTCTGGTACTTCTTGACCTTGTTCTGTAGTTGGGTATTTCAGGTTGCTAAGCTGACAGAAAACCATCCATTTTTATTGTCAGACTGGTCTTTTGTGTAACTTGCGTTACACAAGCAGTAAAGCCAGCAGAAGTCAAGACAGGACTTCTGCAGCCGCCTGTTATGTTGGTTTAAGCTGCTGTAAAAATGCAGCCTGAGAGACATTGTGTTGAATTGAACCGAATTGAACTGCAGCCCTGAATTTTGCTGCGTACTCCAGCCATGGAGTTGTCACACTGATGACAGCTGAAAATACATTTCATATTTTTGTTATAGACATGCTTTTTCAAGTGCGATGTGTCAGTGCTTGTTATTTATAAACAAGGAATTTCAGGCTTGCAAGACAGTTTAGGATATAAATGCCAGTATTTGAGTCATTTTTACTTGCAGCGTCATGACGGTTTGCCTGTCATCAGCCATACGTAGCAATGCGTAATTCTGTAGTATCAATACCATTGTATTCCCGGTCTTTATTTCAGCCAGAACCAGCGTGTTTGTAAAAATGCCTTAAGACAGGTGGCTACAATTCTATTTTTTAATGATTTATCTAGTTGTGACTTTGTTTATAGAACTTGATATTTATTTGGCTTTCAGCCCTTTGCCATGGTATTTCCTATCTTTAATCCCATTTCCAGTGACGATAACCAATTTCTTGGAAGCAGAGTTTTACCAATGGTATGACTTGCATTTTCTTCCCTTCTCCATAGACATGAATCTTACAAAACACAATATAGAGCCATGTTTGTGATGAACTGCGTTGTTAACAAAGAGGAAATTCTGAAATACAGAAAAAAGCTAAAGAAAAGAAGTAAGAAAATGAAGCACAGCAAAGAAACTACTTCTATACAATCAAATGAGGAAGAGGAGGAAGTGTATCACCCAGTGTTATGCACTGAATGCTCAACTGAAGTGGCAGTAATGGATAAAGATGAAGTTTTTCACTTCTTCAATGTGCTAGCCAGCCACTCCTAATGTGCAAAAGCAGGGGGGGAATCCTGCACTGTTTAAGACTGTGTGAAGTATCAGAAATGCAGACATGTTAACCTTTTTTAAATACGGTCTTTTAAATGTATATTTTCATCAGAGAACTTTATAATGGTTGGATTTTTGCAAAGTTTATGAAAGAATACAGTTAATTGCCTGCATTTGAGGGCAATATTCTTTCACACCATCAGGTAGTTGCATCATTGAGGATTTAAAATCTTGTAAATATATATCTATCTGTGTATTATGATCATTCCCTGTAAATATACTATCCGTTATCTCAATATGTATTAGAATTGCTGCTCAGAATAAATACTGTATAGTAACTGGTTCTCCATAGCTGCATTGGTCATTTCTATGGAACACGGTAGACAATTCTGTTGGGATGTTGGGCTTCTTTAGCCTGATGTTCTTGGTAGATGTGCACACAGGTAGGTTTGATAAAGGAGGTTTGAGAAGGAAGAAATTGTCATCGTACAGGGTGTTTCAAAGAGATGCACCCAATTTCAAAGCAGTCTTGATTCGAATTGAGTCTTTTTGAAACACCCTGTATTTGGCTTTTGGCCCATTAAGATGTCAGAAATGGAAATTTTTATTTATACAGAGTGGCAGGTTAGCTGATACTGAGTTTGCTGGCACGGATCATTTAAACATATTCATGCTTAGTAACACAGTTAAGAGTTTTTAATGTAAATATGTATATGAAGAAAATAGTGGAAATTTTTTTCTGTTGTCTTTTTTGTTACAATGACACATTTTAAGAAGAAATTTATGGTCATATCTATGACCACAGACCTAGTTCGTATGCTTTTTCTGTTTCTTTAGTATGTTTACAGCTTCTTTATGGAAGCATAAAGAGTTTCTGCTACTTGATATTTAGACACCTCGCTTAGTCTATGAAACCACTGCAGTGATCTCTCTCTTCCTCCAGGCACCTCCCAAGAGGTGACCTCTTGATTTTTATTAGTTAAGTAATGTCTCCTCTTTATAGCCTGATATTTTTTAACACTTCACTTTGAACAAGGGTCTTTCTGAAAAAAAATCTCATATTTATGTTTTTTGTTTTAATAGCACTAGGAAAAATTTATATGTGCTTTGAGGAATTGTCAGAAATATTTAAACTCAGGAGGTAGGGACCTGAAGAATATACTTATTTTGTGCATAGATTATAGTAAAATCTTGTGACTCTTCGGTTACCTTTTGTAGTCCCTGGTGCTGTGTTTTACTAATCTACATCCACTCATTCCACACAGTGGTACATGACATTGGAAAGAAACAAAGTGGGGGGTTTTTCTGCCAGGATTACATGAGGAGAACGCCGACTTCCTATTTTCAAGTCAGTAGAAGCTCAACCTCTGCTTGACGAAGCAGAGAACTGTTGAGGCAGCTGCTGAGCGCTGGCTCGGCTAGTACGGTGTACCCTCCTCTGCACGGACAGCCTGCGATCAAAGCTGAGCCATGCTTGCTTCGATGCTCAGGATCTGCCCGAGGTGAGATCACAGCCTTGCCTTTGTTACCTACAGCCAGTCCGAAGAGTGGAGCGTCTGACTTGCGTATTGATCGCTGCGGGATCATCTGAGGTGGGATAAATGGTTGCTGTGTGCCATGAGCCAGGAGGTGTACATGGAAAATGCTGAACGTGCGAAGAACCGTTCATTCTTAGTAGAAGTGTGGAGGAGCAGGCGTGACGGAGGGTACGGTCTGTGCTGTAGGGCATGCTGGCCTCCATGGAGCTGTCTCCATGTTCCAGGTGGAGCGCGAAGGCTCTGAGTAGCACCACGTTAAGGGTCTTTGCACCGAGCTACTGGAAAGATGAGCAAGTGGGAGGGCAGTTCAAGGGCTCAAGTGTTGATGCGGGGGCAGCGGGAGGAACAGTAGGTGGTGGTAGGCCCTAAGCAGGGGTAGAATGGGATGGAGGGGAAACTCCATGCAGAGGAATATTGTCGATTTTCTTAAGGGGCTAACTAGCAAAAAAACCTGTCTTGTGAGTATGCACGGCACAGAAAAGGCGTAAGGGGCCCAGGCACCACCTGGTGGGTTGGGGCAGATGGAGCAGGAGATGTTGAAGCTGGCACGCCTCTGCCTCAGCCTTTCCTCTCAGGTACTCTCTTGCTGCTGCTTCTTGCTTGCCCTCTCACTTGAATCACATAGCTGCTTCTCAGGAAGCGTTGGAGCAGGCAGGACTGGGACTTGTTTGCCTCATACTGATAATGTTTTTGCAGCTTTGAATGGGAGTAATGCTTTAGTTGCACTGAATACCCTGCTTGTCCTTGAACTTCGTAGGTGTTTATGTAAAAAGGAAGCTTTCGTGATTACCACCGCTTTTTCAAGCAACAATGTCAACACAAAACTCCTTCAGCAGCAATTGCAACAAGCAACAGTGGTACTGGATGGGGCAACAGCTCCTGTAGCCAGTTGTGTGGGGGTATTCATGCGAATGCTCTCATTTCTTCTTGTGCTGAAATAAATCTGCATGGATCAAGTGTGTCTACGTGTCTTCTGGTCGAATTAAATCCCTTTTCAGGTTCTGTCACACAAACTAGCACAGCATTCAGCTTTCTCTGCCAGCCGGTTTTCTTTTTTCACAGTTATCTCCTGGTACTGTAGTTGTATTTTGCAGCTGTGTAAATAACTCGTATGTGCATCCTCCTGTGACTATTCCCATGTTTTTCATTGTACTAACAGCACAGGTGAGGGTAGGGGCAGGGAGGCTGAAAGAACAGAATTGCACCTAACTGCAAATTGATTTACTAAGCAGGGAGAGCATATTGGGTCCGATACCAGTTTCTAATCTGTTGGGCACGCTTGGTGTGCGCGGTCCTGGCTGGTGGATTGGCCCCGGCACATACAGGTTGCACCCCGTGAGTCACGGAGCCTGATTGCCACCTATGTCCCCTTCCAGCAGACCTTCAACTAGTGCCTTCTAAGCTCGATTGCCAGTATAAGCTGCCAACAGCCTTCCTAATCATGCAGCCCCAGGCTGAATTTCTCCTTATCTCGGGCCAATGAGCGCTCAGGGCAGGGGTGTCCCACACCCGCTGGCGTCCGGCCCCAAGAGCCTTAGGGAAGCGCGAAGTTACCAGCAGTTGCAGCAAACAGTTCATCCATTGCCTCTTTATTTTCCCCACTCGTACGGGGTTGATCTCGTCAGAGCTGGCTGATGTGGAGGTCTCTATCCAGGCCATGGTATCGGGTGGGCTTTGACAACTGCAGAGCATTTCCACCGCCACGCCGAGCTCAGTCTTCGGGTCTTTTGTAATTCCCAGAAAGTCAATTTAGACTAAATAGGATGACAGAAAACAGGCTGCAGCACGGTCTCCTCGGTATGACTCAGAGTTTACCCCAAGTTCACGGTCAGCCCTGTAATTTACCAGACCGGACAGCGGCCGCCGGGCTGCACCGCTCTGCGGGCCGGGTGCCGGTGGGTGCCGCCGTGCCCCCGCACCCAGCGCTGCCGGCCCGAGCTCGNGGCTCGGCCTGGCCCGGCGCAGCGCCGCTGGCGGGCGGGGAGAGCGTGGGGCGCGCCATGGCGCTGGGCTCGGCCTGGAAGCAGATGTCGTGGCTGTACTACCAGTACCTGCTGGTCACCGCGCTCTACATGCTGGAGCCCTGGGAGCGCACCGTCTTCAGTATCCTTCCGCCGCGGGGCCTGTGCGCCGCGCTGGGGGCCGGGGGCTGCGCTCCCCCTGCCGCGTCCTGCTCGGCNGCCGGCGGGGTTTCCTGGGGTGAGGCCGAGGGGCGGTGGGAGGAGAACCGGGCGGGGCCGGCCCGGGGGCAGCTCCGCTCCGCTCCTCTCCCCCCGCGGCGGGCCGGGGAGCGGCTGGTCCGCCGCTGGCAGGCGGGGGTTCGGTCTCGGTGTCACAGACTCGGGTGCACCCGAGCTGGGGAGTAACCCGCATGCCGGTGATGCGCGTCCTGTCACTGGGCGTCTGGCGGTTCGCGCTCGGGCTTCAGTTTGTGTCTCGAAGTTATTTCCCCTTTAATTTTTCTCCTGTGGTGTTACGGTAGTTCTTCCTCCTGCTTTTTGCGCTGAAATCTCAAGCTTTCTGTTCAGCCCAGGTGTATTTAATGAATTCTTTTGTGTTTTGCCTAGTGGAATGGAAATGTGCGTGCTGCAAAACCTTGCAAGCTTATGTTTGCATGGTGCTTTTTCTTTTTTATTTATTATTTTTATTAGATGAGTGTTTAATCCTCAAGCCGGTAAATTTGCTTGGGTCTTTTGGAGTGGAAGAGCTTGATAGATGCTCATGTGAAGGTATCTGTATAAAGACTGTTTATAGGTTTGCTTCTTTACCCAGGCAGTTTGTTCTCGCAGGTGTTCTTATGGTATCACAAATATTTTTCTCTTAAGTGTGGCTGTTTTGATCTCGACTTAAAGTGATGTCTCCTGTGAATGACCCTGAGCCTTCTCCAATTAATGCTGAGAGGCAAAGAGAGAAATTAATAAAAATATTATCAAAGAGGAGGGTGTAAGTAGTAGTGAAAAGCTGCTTTAACTGAGATACTGGTCAGTTTTTGTAAAAGCGCTCACATTTGTTAGATAAAAGTGGCTCTCAAAGTTCCACCCGTATGAGCAGACATTATTTTTCTTGTGTAAAGTCAGTAGAAGTGGACATAATATACTATTTATTTTTTCAAGTATTTACAGACTTACTGTGACCATAGTTTAGGTAGGGGTTCTTACCTTCAAAGTGTGCTCCTTGCTAACATACCTTCCTCTTTTTATGCCATGTCTGTATCACTGAGGAAACTTAATCTTTGCTTTCCTTGCAATTGTAGTAGTCGTAAGTATTTTTTTCTTTTGTGTTAACCATGCAGCTTTTTAACTTGTGCAAAACTATACTTAACTGAAAGTGTGTGTGCATGTTTACTTTTTAAAAACGCTCATATTGCAGTTAAGTAACTAGCACTTAACTGAAAAGTGGCACAAGTTATTGCTTGCGATCTCGAGTCAGCAGAATTGATTTTTTCCCCTCAAACTGGCCGCTTTCGGTGCCGGGTGCTGTGCAGACGCGGTGGCCGTGGGAGTTGTTGATGTGTGGCTCTGCTGCCTGTCTGGCTGCTGCTCGTGCTCCAGAATCAGACGTGAGCGCTGATGTGGAAACGTGGAGTTATGAGTTGACCTTCATTTTAGTATCTCTCTCACTGTATGATCTTCTGGGACTAAAAATACACCACGCAGCTAGTGTGCTCTAGTAAGCACAGCTGGTACCTCTGCTCTGCCACGGGGATGTTGCTCATAGAGCGTTTGTTTACGCCTGTGCTGTGGTGACTTGATTTCTCGAAGATGCAGAGCGTGTGCAGCTCTGCTGGTTTGCCCTGTGGAAACCGAGTGCTGCTGACGGGTGTTATCATGCTTGTTAATCTCCGGTGCTTTTTATAGTGCCTCTGTATAAGTTTACTGAATCCCTGCAGGTAGCTGGGTGAAATCAACAGGTTATTATTAATTTTGAGTACTTCTGAAACCTTAAACTTTGAATGTCGTAATTTCCTTAGACAAAGCTTCAGGAACCCTGGAGTTTGACAAAGGTCCAGTTGTACGTATAGATTTGAAGGTGTCGTTCCACTTCTCTACTCACTTCTCCAAGTTTTACAGAAGGTCCTGGTTAGGAGTTCAACTCATAAAGAGATCATTTGAAGATTATTTAGCAGGTAGCTTCATATGAAGTTTGTTTTGCAGTGCAGTAATGTAGTGTCTGTCTGTAGTAGTGAGAGTCTGTTCAAGTGCACACGCTTGACTCAGAGCTGTGCTGATGCTCCGAGGTTTTGTGAGTGAAGTAGTTCGAAAGGTGCATGTCACTATGTTACTCACACTTTTCGCTCCCCTTGTGGTTTCTTTTTCCTAAGTACTGCCAGACAACACATAAATTGAGCTGCTTGCCCATGAAAGGGGGTCTGAGCATAACATGCAGATGGAGAAATGAACCAGATGATGTGGTGACTTAAAGCCTGGAGGACGCTGGCAGCTACAAGTGTTTTCCGGACTTTATTGCACTAACAGTACAGCTTTCACACCAGATGTGTTTTGTGTAGCATGAATTAAATCTGTTGAGTCATACTGTACTGAGAAGTTGAACTCAGTATCTAATACTCTCTAAAAGTGAGTAGGTTGTCCACAAATAAGAACTTAGATTCGGTGCAGCTACTCATATGGTTGTGTGTTTGATTTGGTGTGGTGGTGTGGGTGGATTTTTGTAGGTTTGCTTTATTTATTTTCTGCATTGGTTGACTTTTTTCTGCTTGGCTGCAAAACTTGCTTAACACCCAGGAAGTTGCATGTAAAAACATGTATCTTCTTGGTGTCCATTTTCTGTTTCTCCTTCACCCTGTCCTCCTGTGTGCATGGCAAAGGAGTGGACAAGTTGCAAGGCATCCTTCCATAATTCAGCTAATCGCTCCTACCAGCGTTCTGTTTTTCAGTGTTCTACTGGTTCATCCTGCAGCTACAGTTGCCGAATACAATTGAGTGTGTCTGATTTAAAAATGTGATGTCATGAGATAGTTACCAGGAAAGTTTTGATGCTATGGTGATGTGGTGTCTAATGCACTTCCTATTTTAAGTGCTTTTTCCTCAACTGTAATTCAGACTCCATGCTAGTTTCCATTGTTGGAATGGCGCTGTACACGGGCTATGTGTTCATGCCTCAGCACATCATGGCGATATTGCACTACTTCGAGATCGTGCAGTGAAGATGAAGAACGTATTTTCAAGAAGTAATCGGGCTCTGAAATCTGGTCAACAAAGAATGAACCTCTTAGTTTTAACAAGATTTCTACCAATGTCAGAAAGACACAATTATGACTCCGAAGACTAGAAATGAGATATGTAGAGCAGGGACGCGAGATGTCCCTTATGTTGTGTTCATTCCTTTTAGTTTTACAAGATATGCCCTTGTATAGTAGTTTTGTCTACTTTAACATTGTGATTGTACTTTGATATCAGTATTTTCTTAACTTTGTGACAGTTTCAATATTGCACTGTGAAAGCTTTTCTTAATTGTAATTTTGAGTAAATCTTAATTGCCTTCTATTTTTAATCAGAAAGTCATCTTATTAAATGGGGCTTAAAGCTTTTGCTATTGTATGGTATGTATTTGCCTGGATATTTCTATTAATGCGTTTTGTAATAAAATACATCTAGATTCATATTAGAGACATGGATATATTCGTCTAACGCTATTTACAGAAGTTAGTTTGTATGACTGAACTCAGGTGTACTGTTTGCTGTCCAAACTTTGTTCAACAGTATATTTGTGTGTGTCACCTAAACTTGGAATTAGCGATTATTTCAAGTTTCTGTATTCCACCTGGTGGATGGCGGAAGGCGGAAGAGATGAGGCATTGAGATGGAGTGAAGGCTGCATTTGTTTTGCTTGGAGTAGTGCTGTGGTTTGGGGCTTTATCGAGTGGGGGAAAAAGGACTTTTCTTTACTGATGTAGGCCCACGTAAGGCTTTGGGATAGCACTTTAAATCAACCCTGTTTTTCTAGCTACCAACTGAATTGTACTTTTACAGGATGATTTATTATGTTCCAATGGTTATGGTTTCTGCTAATTTTCACTCAACAGTGTAACTATGTCTAGGTTTTAAGGGGGTTTTCTATTGCTGCTAGTGTTCCAAACATGTTCTTGCTACAAATGACCAAAATACAGGGGTTTAACTGGACTTGAGTTACAACTACAGCAATAAGTAGCTGAATACTTGGCTGAAGTCCTGTCTTTTGTTTTGTTTTTTTTTAATAGAGGTTTTTTTTCAGTTTTGTATTCCGAAATGTAGGATGGTGACAACCTAACTTTCCTAAGTGGAGGATTTTTTTTGTTGTTGTTTAAAAAATAAAAGTTTAAAAGCAAAGCTTTGGTGCAAAACTTTCTTTGAGGAGTTAGTGTGTTTCTCAGTGCTGCTTGCTTTCCTCAGACCTTTCCAAAAGGCAAAAAATGATACTTGACCAAAGAATTGTGATTATTTTTTTTTTTTAATGGCCTGGTAATAATAGGTACTGTTGTACCTTTTATGCAACTTCTATTGAAATCAGGCATTATACCTAAGTTGTACAACTAAATTTTTGTCTTTTAGGTTTATTTAACTTTCTCAAATGCACACTCAAGAGAAAAGTGTTTCCCCCTCCCTCCGTATTTAAGAACTTCACGTGTATTTGGTTAAAAACTCCGTTGTCATCTTGAAGCTATAAACAATGGGTCTTAACTTCTTACGTGACCCCCAGCTTTCCTGAAGTTGGTAGGAGTCTCCCACTNTGGGGGGAGGCCCTTCCGTGCTGTGGCGTTAGGAATGTTAAGCATGATTTTTAGTTAAGAAAGGTTTTATAGAAGGGCTTTGGTACACCAACTTTTGTTAGCTGTCTACTTTTTGTTGAGAAAAACAATAACCGCAGTCTCCAGACACTGGTGTTGTGCTGAAGTGGGCTTTGACTGAAATCATATACTTGAATTCAATTTGCTAATTTGGGTACAGTCTTTTTCAGCATTTCTTCTTTTTAATTATACTTTGTTAAAGATGGAATAATTTCATTAATAAAATACTATGTGTTACTAGAGTTTGAATTTCTAGAAGAAAGTTTTCTGCAATGTGTCCTTTTCATACAGTTGATCTAGTGAAGAGGTGGTTCAAAGGGTGATAATTACAAAGCAGAGTAAGTTTTCCTTTTTAAGTAAGGCTGTTGGCAGGGATTTAAACGTTAGATTTGAATAGTAAATGAATCATAAGGCTACCAGGTTGTTCTCCCAGTGCAGTCTGCTTTATTGCCGTGGTGGGGGGGTCATATCCTCCTTGCGATAGAACTTTCTGTGCAAGCTGGAGGTCACAAGCAGTTTAAATACCATTTAGAGACAGCTGATGAATTATGCTTCTGTTCAAACAGGGTGATAATAAGTGAATCATCTGTACCTTAGATTAAAAAAATTGTGAGGAATGAGATTTAAAAACCCAAAAACTGAGAGCCCTGCAAGTGGCTTTATGTTAGTCTTTTAATAGTAATATCTCTTGGGGTTTAGATTGGGTCATCAGAAATAGGTGTTTAAAAATGCATCAGGTGTGTTACAGCACAACTGACAGTACCAGCTCCATCAGGCCGCCCCCACCTGAGGCTGGCAGGGGCTGTGCCTGCCGCATCCCCCCCGAATGGGGGGACTTGCTGCGCTGGTGGCCCTGGCTGGAGCCCATAGGCCTGGCGGCTCCCAGAGCCGGCTCTGCAGAGGCACCGGGGCTGCCAGGAGGGCCGGGCGCTGGGGAGATAACCATTGAAAACCTTTGCAGTAGGAGCTGCCGTAACCCAAAGAGGAAACACGTAGTATTGCAGAAAGTCAGTGTGGAGCCAGAAATGGGTCCAGGACATGTGTGTATATATGTCCTGGGTCAGTTACATTTATGTGTGTGTATATATACACACACATATATTTATTTATGTGTGTATATATGTATACACACACATATTTGTTTGTGTATATATACACACATATATATGTATTTATTTATGTGTCTATATATATATATACACACGCATATATAAATATGTGTGTATATATACACACACATAAATAAATATATATGTGTGTGTATATATATACACACATTTATTTATGCATGTGTATATATATATACACACACATATATGTATTTATTTATGTGTCTATATATATATATACACACCTTTCATTTATATACTTATATAACCTGTTTATTTCTTGTCAGAAATCATTACCTAGCAATTTCTTTGGAGACAGAGGCTGGTGTGTGTTGTGGTGGGGTTTTTTTTGTTGTTTGTGTTTGTTTTTTGTTTTTTGGGTTTTTTTTTCTGGTTTCTTGACTACCCCGTGAGGAAAACACCGGAGAACCCTAAATGGAGACCTCCTTGGAGAAATTTGACAGGAAAACCATTTGTTTGTGGATTTGTGTAAACATTCAATATTAGAAAGAAATAGTTGTGAAAGGAGCATAGCACTGTGGAGTTCAGCCTTGTGCGATCAATGTGCATGGTGTTACTGCTGGTTGGTGTGACTGGTGCGATGTTGTGAAGGCCGCCCTGTTCTGTTCAGGGCCAGCAATGACATCTGCGTTGTACGTACTGAAGAAGGGGCACCTGCTGCTGGCCAGCAGCAAATCCATCTTCTGCTGAGGTGAAGAGACACCACTTGGAAAGCTCTGATACCGTGGCATCACTGGGCTGTGCACAAAGCGGTGGGGACAGCAGCCGTTCCCTGTCACACCAGAGCAGGACACTCTGCGGCTGGGACCCCAGGAAAGGTTTTCAGTGCCACAAATTCCTTTCGCCTGCTGATATGCCCATGTTTCCAGCAACTGCTATAGTGGGAAAACAGTTCCTTCCCTTCTTGCTGACGTGTTACCACAGGTTGGTGTGGGGGTTTTTTTGTTTGTTTTTAGACAAAAGCTTGAAGCTTTCTATGTGGCTTATATTGTTTCTCTGATCTGCTAGGTCAGCCTCAAACAGCAGTCATCACAGTGCACAGTAGCTGCTGTCTTTTCTGCCTTTTGTTTGTGTAGTGATGGTGTAAGGAGAAAATCTGGCATCACAGTCCAGAGCTGGATTGAACTTCCTTTATCCGGAATGGGGAGAGATTAAATTCTAGATCAGAAATATCCCGGCATGGAGTTTCAGCAGAAACCCCTCTGCTGTTTTTAACCTTCATGTTCATCACAATATCCTCAATCCATGTGAAGTGTCATGGCATGATCAAAAACTAAGAAATTATGACCATCCACTCCCTGAGAGTTTGGCCAGATAAGAGCTGAATAGGCCCCAATATAAACCTGATTCAAACACCAATCTGATTGCTGAAGCGTTGTTAAAGTGAAGCTTTTTTTTTTCCACAATAATTTTGCAGTTGCTGCAGGTGTCAGTCTCAAATGTTTCAAGTACTTACAGTTAAATAAAATGGGGAATTACGTTACGCAATATCTTATCGCTGGATGTTTAACACGTGTACAAGAGCTGGGAGGCGGCCTTGGCTGCAAGTCAGGTGGAGCTGAGCCTGTGTTGCTGGCACAGCTCTCCGCAGTGCTCCGTGGATTCCGTGACCACCCAGCATGTACGCTTTACACAATTCGGCTTATTCATGGGTGGACTTCTTGTCCTACTAAAAAAAACAAAGAAACGCCCCAAAAAACCCCAAACCAAACTGACTTTAAGGCACTGGGTAGCACATTGTTTTGTAGGTTGCACTTCTTAACTTACAGAGTCATACACAGAATCACAGAATGTTGGGGATTGGAAGGAACCTCAAAAGATCATCCAGTCCAATCCCCCTGCTGGAGCAGGAACACCCAGATGAGGTTACACAGGAAGGTGTCCAGGCGGGTTTTGAATGTCTGCAGAGAAGGAGACTCCACACCCTCCCTGGGCAGCCTGTTCCAGTGTTCCGTCACCCTCACTGAGAAGAAGTTTCTTCTCATATCCGGGTGG